>JACEFZ010026602.1:5000-22500 GCA_014155875.1 Cepaea nemoralis
TCTTGCAGCTACCTTCATGTACTCCCTAACTTATTCTTGCAGCTACCTTCATGTACTCCCTAACTTATTCTTGCAGCTACCTTCATGTAATCACTAACTTATTCTTGCAGCTACCTTCATGTACTCCTAACATTATTCTTGCAGCTACCTTCATGTACTTCCTAACTTATTCTTGCAGCTACCTTCATGTAATCCCTAACGTATTCTTTGCAGCTACCTTCATGTACTTCCTAACTTATTCTTGCAGCTACCTTCATGTACTCCCTAACTTATTCTTGCAGCTACCTTCATGTACTCCCTAACTTATTCTTGCAGCTACCTTCATGTACTCCCTAACTTATTCTTGCAGCTACCTTCATGTACTCCCTAACTTATTCTTGCAACTACCTTCATGCACACCCTAACGTATTCTTGCAGCTACCTTCATGTAATCCCTAACTTATTCTTGCAGCTACCTTCATGTAATCCCTAACTTATTCTTGCAGCTACCTTCATGCACTCCCTAACTTATTCTTGCAGCTACCTTCATGTACTCCCTAACTTATTTTTGCAGCTACCTTCATGTACTCCCTAACTTATTCTTGCAGCTACTTTCATGTACTCCCTAACTTATTCTTGCAGCTACCTTCATGTACTCCCTAACTTATTCTTGCAGCTACCTTCATGTACTCCCTAACTTATTCTTGCAGCTACCTTCATGTACTCCCTAACTTATTCTTGCAGCTACCTTCATGTACTCCCTAACTTATTCTTGCAGCTACCTTCATGTACTCCCTAACTTATTCTTGCAGCTACCTTCATGTACTCCCTAACTTATTAATCTCTGACTCCATTTCTCTTCTCCGTGTGTATTCACTACCACTGGCACCTGACCGTATTGACAGACGATAGTTTTTGTTTTTTTTACATTGTTCTTCACAAAAAATGAAAAGGCATAACTACAAGCCATGGCGGTAGCGAATGTGACTGAACAGACCTATCTATAGTACAAAGCCTGACTGAATTGAAATCACCGTGTGTTGCCCATACAGCATGATTCCTCTCTCGGCCTGCTTAGATTACTCCAGAGGAGAGATAACACAAATACATCGGGAACAAGACAAGCTGCAGAAGCAGCCGGATTAGCAAAGCAATGCTCCAACTGTCCGCCTGTCGGAGTTTCGATCCTAGACCAGTTGCCAACCAAAGTTTAGACCCGCTCTGACTTGCTATGACATTCAGTATTTAGGTTGCATTTCCTCGCACCAGGCTAAGGCTTGTAGCCTCCCAATTGCGCTCCTCCACCCGAAGCCGTTGGCACAATGTGGGGTCAGGTTTGGTAAGCACCACCCATCATTCGGCACTAATAGAAAGAATGTAGTTCCGTGTCCTGTCATACTGCCATCATCATCAAGTGCCATGCCAAGTGGCGTAGGCGTTCATGACTCTTCACAGATCTCGGTCTTTGGTTTTCTAGATCAACTCTGCTGCTGATATTCCTCCATGCCACCGCCGCAATCCACCCAGCATAATTTCTCTTGGTCTGCCTCTCACTCTCTTCCCATCGATCTTTCCATTTGTCATGATATTCTCCAATGCCTCTATTCTCATCACATGACTAAAGAAAGCTGTTTGTCTCTTTCTGTTTGTCATAAGTTAGCTCAGCCATATCTAAGCCCCAACATTCAATACAAACAAAAAGCATGTAGTACTGTGTACTGTCATACGGCAGTTCAGTCTTATCTGATTTAAGACCTGACACTCGCCGTGCGGATTTAGGTCCCGCTTATGCCGTATGCTCACTGGGTTCCGCAGAAGGGCATTTTTAGATATTGCATAATCGTTTTTTTTTCAATGCGCCATCGACTTGTCCTCACATGTTGATTCCCTGGAATCTGTCCAGTTGTCTCCCTAAGCTCCACATTAGACAGCCTGTCATATTATGTTAGCCCTTCTACTGTGCACAGACACCAGTTAACGCGCTTGTGTAGTTTATTAGTTCTGTGGTTAGTTGTTCTCCATGATACCGATATCATGGTTGCAGACAGGCTCAATGTGCTGCAGGCTAAATGTGATCTCCGAGTGACTGCAGACAGGGAACACCCCCTTCATGAAGCCGAGGACACAGCTAAGGGCCACCGGCTGATCAGAGGGAAGTCATGAATGGATCAGGCAGAGGACACAGTCAGAGAAGAGTGTATACCTGGGAACATTGGGTTAGGAATGGGTCAGAATGCCAGTGCAAAAGTCAAACCTGTGTAGGGTCATAATAACATTTAATATTGGAAGCTGAGATTGGCCGGTATGCTGCACTGAATGCGAAGTGAAACAACTGATCCAGGACAATTCGCGACCAGGTGATGTAATCATCTACACGGATGGTTCTGTGCTGACAGGTGAATGAAGTGCCTGGGTGCTCGTATCGAAAGTTGGGGTCGGAGGGGGGGGGGGGGGGGATTGGTGCAGGAGAGTCTGGCATATGATACTGCAAAATCTAGTCTGAGAATGGATGTGGAGGAAGTCACGGCGGCGTCCCTCTGGCTGGAGAACAAACAGCACACGCATGTTGTGATTGTAATAAACTCCAGAGTATGATGAGGAAGGTGAAGACAGGCATGCTTCTGGCAAAGTGACAGGCTTCCATTCAACAATCACAAATAGAGATCATCTGCGGGATTTTCCGCCCAAGACATGCTGGTGTGTTAGGAAATGAACAGGCGGACAAGCTGGCTTGGTCTGTATTCCTTGGTGGAGTATTGGTGCCTGATAAGGCAGACGTGGTCGGGACCCTATGGAATCATGTTTATAGTGAGGAAGAACGGGTAGATCATCACGGCTTGGAGAGAAAGTTGCTACACTGAGTAACTAAAGGTTCAGGGTGGCACTCAGAACTCGGAGGAAGGGCCAGACGGATACATATTCAGGCGGCTACTGGTGGCATTAGCATTAGGACTCTTCACTGGCTGTGGCAGGACAGAACGAGGCGCATTTGGGAATATCTCGAGTGTTGTGAAAACGGTTCTTGACTCAACTCTGCTCAACACTACTCATGATTATGAGCCATACTGCAGCACTAATTTAATGTTTCAGTTCTATACTGTTTGTGTGGAGTTAGGTTTAATATACTGCGACTTCCTCTACTGTCCGATTGGAACGAAATCTCAGTCTGTTACGCCTCATCATCATCATCATCATCATCATCATCATCATCATCATCATCATCATCATCATCATCATCATCATCATCATCATCATCATCATCATCATCATCATCATCATCATCATCATCATCATCATCATCATCATTGTGGGATGTGGATTTTAATTCCTGAGAATGGTTCGTTAAAATGTCTAGGGGGTATTATTGATTCTCTGTCACTGGTAAGAATGCAGGGTGATCCGGGATATTTACCACAAATCCCAGGAGGAAAGAGTTCCATCCTTGAAACAAATTTTTGGCCCCCCCCCCCTTCTTTTTGTGTAGGTTTCCCTTTTCCCACTTTCATTCCCCACGCTCCGTCCGTCACAATCATCATGTACAAAGTCGGCTTGTTGTCTCCGATGTTACTGACACCACGTTACATGTTGCCCGTAGTCACAATCGGCTTGTTGTCTCTGATGTTTCTGACACCACGTTACAAGTTGACCGTAGTCACAGTCGGCTTGTTGTCTCCGATTGTTTCTGACACCACCGTTACAAGGTGATCCATGTTACAGTCGGCTTGTTGTCTCCGATTGTTTCTAACACCACCGTTACAAGGTGATCAATGTTACAGTCGGCTTGTTGTCTCCGATGTTTCTGACACCACCGTTACAAGCTGATAAATGTTACAGTCGGCTTGTTGTCTCCGATTGTTTCTAACACCACCGTTACAAGGTGATCAATGTTACAGTCGGCTTGTTGTCTCCGATGTTTCTGACACCACCGTTACAAGGTGATCAATGTTACAGTCGGCTTGTTGTCTTCCATTGTTTCTAACACCACCGTTACAAGGTGATCAATGTTACAGTAGGCTTGTTGTCTTCCATTGTTTCTAACACCACCGTTACAAGGTGATCAATGTTACAGTCGGCTTGTTGTCTTCCATTGTTTCTAACACCACCGTTACAAGGTGATCAATGTTACAGTCGGCTTGTTGTCTCCGATTGTTTCTAACACCACCGTTACAAGGTGATCAATGTTACAGTCGGCTTGTTGTCTCCGATTGTTTCTGACACCACCGTTACAAAGTGACCGAGGTCGGCTTGTTGTCTCCGATCGTTTCTGACACCACCGTTACAAGGTGATAACAGTTACAGTCGGCTTGTTGTCTCCGATTGTTTCTGACACCACCGTTACAAAGTGACCGAGGTCGGCTTGTTGTCTCCGATTGTTTCTGACACCACCGTTACAAGGTGATGAATTTTACAGTTGGTGTCAACAACTCAACTGACAGGCACTATCGGATACTTCTCCCACACCAAACAAGAAACTTGCAAGTCGTGTGCGAGGAAAATAACTGGTACATTTTATTGCCGTTGGCTCGCTACAAGCAGGTAACAGTCGCCAGTAAACACACAACATAAAGCCACAGAAATTATCTATCACTAGTTGCTAATGCCTATGCTAACTCTCTATCTATTTAGTTAAACACAAAACCCCTATCGCTACTCTAACGAGGTGCACACTACAAGTCCTGTCCTCCCGTCTGACGTTCTTTCATCCCGTCCTCACACACCACGCGGATCGACATTGACCTTGGTGCGTGTTGCCTCACATGACACGCTGATCGCAGACGTGGTATGTTGAGTGGATACTCAACTTCTCCGTGGCTACCACGAGGCGTGATGCTATCGTGATTAGAGTGCTAACTCTCTGAACAACGCCTGCGTGTCTCATGAGGGAATGGATAACCATCTCCCATTACCTCATCTCCCCTGCCCTTACCTCGGGCACCGTATCACCTCCTGGCTTCTTCAAGCTTGACTGCTCTTCCTGGCGGAGGGGATGCGGTCGAGTCTTTGACACACACCCACCCCTCTTGTGTTGCGTCATCAACTTTCACTCATTGGTTGTGACGCAAGAGGTTTCTAAAAAAATTTAATGTCTCTATTTTTTTTGTCAAAGACTCTAGATAACCTGGCCTTGGGCACTCTAATAGACTTCTCCTGACTATTGTCACAGTGTAGCAAAACTTTACTTGGTTACTGGCAATCGCCACAAACTTGACTGGTTGGCGTGAGCCCTCTTCTCACATGCTATATTATATTTATTAGAGGTATGTCTGAACCGGACCGTTGTCTTATAAGACCTGCCCTCACATAGTAAATTAACTTACTATCCATACAAAGTTGACTTTTTTAGGGTCAACACATGAATTGCTTCATGTCCCCCATATAATATTTAACAACCATTATACAAGAGTGTGTGCGACAGGCTTTACCTACTTCGCTTCCGTGTGTAAAGTCCTATTTCACTGTTAAGTTAGTTTTTCGTTGTCTATTATGTCCCCTGACCCGAAGTTATCTCCCTTCGATCTAGAAAAAGTGTATGTAATTTATCTGTTTGTTTTTCTGGTTGTTTGTGTGTTTGGATATAATTTATCTACTAATCTAACTTCTAATCTATGTTTCTACCTCCTATGTGTATGTATGTTAGTTTTTTAAGTGTCATAATTTGGTTAAATGTGGCCACAAACAGGTGTATAACACTAATTCGTGACTACATTCCCTTGTTATGAAACCCCAAAATACTGTAATCTAAGTTCTAAACTATCTTACAGACACCTATTCACACTAACACATTCTCACCAACGAAAACCAACACTAACACAGACAAACATTAAAAGTTCTGCCAGGCAGCAGAAGAATTTGCTGACTGATCTCACTCTCTCCCGTCTATTTTCTATTCGCTCTCACTTTCACACTTCTGTCACACTTCTTTAATCCTTAATTCTGTCACACATCTTTTATCCTTCCACACTAATCCTTCCGATTATTTAAAAACCTTGGATTGACACTGTACAGGTTTGGCTCAGTTAGATATGGTTGAGCCCAATGACTGTGCGAAAATCGCTGCACGAGTCATGTATTTACACTATATTTACCTGAACGAGAAAGGGTTGATGGTGTATCCTCTTGGTCTCATCATCCATTATATTATACTAACTACAACTCTAAATCCTAACAAAATAATATTAATTCTATAAACATGTATTTAATGTGTTAACTAAATTTTGTCATGTTAATTATATGATATGTTTATATTAATCGTTATGTTTGTGTAATCTAAGGGATGTAATGTAACTATTTAAATGTAACTAATATGACGTGAGTTATGTACCTTAATTACATGGATGATGTGAACACAAATTATGTAATTTTCTAACACTCTACTGACTAATGTTTTTAAATGCACAAAGGAATTATATGAGTGATATTCTTAATCTAAATGGTGTAAATGATGTATGTTCACTTATCTAATCTTTTTCTCCTATTCTGATGTAAAATGATAATATTACTAAATGGTAATATTTGATAGGTGATATGGTTTCGTTAAGATGGAATGAACTGAACCGAAATGAAGCTAAGTGAAATATAACAACCTAAATGGTACTATTCCTATCAAACTTTTAATTTAGCTTGTAATTAACTATTTTTACGTCTAAATTAATATTCTAATTTAATTCTAATGGGTTAATTACTGTACTACCTACACTATTAAAATAAATGAGAATTATTATATTTCCTAACCTACATCTAATTTATCACTATCTTAAAATATTATATTACATATCACAATAAGTTTATATACATGGTATTCAGCTACCTCAGGTTAGTTGTTGCCTTCATGATTGTACATTGGTTTTATAGGCATAATATATCTACACACTTTGCCTGGGTATCTGAAATACATTGCACAGTCATACTAGTGTTCTATCGGTAGTGCACGTGTAGAGTTCGCTGGTGTCGTAGCTCAGTCTTTTCGTGTCTGTAATTAAGCATTGTTCTGACACTGTTTTCTGCGCCTCACACAAATGATACACCGGAATGGAGCTTAGTTGGTAATGAGCTGTCCTATTTCACACGGTGATATCTACGTTTTGCAGCACAGTTCTTGCCTTAATGTCTACGGACACATGATAGTTCACTGTTCTTGGTACATGATTAAGCACATAATGTCGATGTATATGTAACCTATTTTACATAGAATAATATAATATATTCATGTACTAACTATCACTCTACATTTATATGTGGGATTTCAGGTATTTCTACCCCAGATGGTCTACTAAGGGTATCAGCCAGAATGTTGTCCTTACCCTTGATATGTTCTATACTAAAGGTATAGTTTTGAAGGATCAGAGACCACCTGTATATCCGGTCATTTCGATGCACACCACTCTGGATGACCGTGATGGGAGAATTGTCGGTCTGGACAATGAAGTGCACACCTGCCAGAAATCGATGGAGCTTTCTCACCGCATAGATGACGCTTAGGGCCTCCAACTCTGATATGGAATATCTGGACTCGGCAGGTGTGATCTTACGGCTCACGTAGCAAATCGGATGGAAGATGCCCTCATAAAATTGGCCTAGTACTGCAGCGATGGAGATCCTGCTGGCATCTGTCCTAAGATAATAAACGAGCCTAGGGTTAGGCAAGCGGAGGATTGGTACATTACTAAAAAGAATTTTCAATTTTGACAATGCAGAAATTAATAATGCATCTTTCACATCCAATTTTACAGATGCTTTTAAAACATTGGAAAATACACTTGTAATTTTCGCTAAATTTGGAATAAATTTACTATAGTAATTTACTAATCCTAGAAGGCTTCTGACCTGTTTTTTCGTGGTAGGAATGGTCAGATTCATAATTTTTGTAATAATCCTATTGTCAGTCTTGAGCTGACCTTGAGAGATGACATGACCCAAAAATTCAATTTCTTTTAGGCCTAGTTCAACTTTGCTCGGTTTGACAGTGAGACCGAAGAGTCGCAACCTATCAAAGACATGTCTGAGTTTCAGTAAGTGTGTTGTCCAGTCTTCAGTATGGACACATATATCATCTATATAGGTCACAGTATTCGTCACTCCATGCAATAGATCTCTAGTTAAGCGTACGAAAGTGGCAGGAGCATTTCGAAGTCCGAAAGGAAGAAATCGCCATTCGTACAGTCCTAAAGGTGTTGAAAACGCAGTAAGATGCATAGATTGAGCCTGCATAGGGACCTGCCAATATCCCTTAGTAAGATCTAGTTTTGAAAAGATTTTTGAAGTAGACATGTCTAGGATAAGATCTTCGCAGGAAGGAATAGGTTCTGCGTCGATCTTAGTGATGCTGTTGAGTTTTCGATAGTCCACGCACAGACGAATTGTGGAATCTTTCTTCTTAACTAGGACGATTGGAAAAGAGTACTCAGATGTAGACTTTTGGATAATCCCACTAGCTTCTAAATTAAGAATTTCCTTATTTAGATTTTTCCTATAGCTGAGTGGGATAGAGTACGGCCTGCATTTGATAGGCCTAGAATCCGAAAGAAGAATGGAGTGTTCGATTCTGTCCGTCCTACCTGGGATGTCAGAGAATATGTCTTTGTACTCAGTAACTAATGTTACTAATTGTCGTTGTTGAATGTCTGTTAGTCCCTGATCTATATGTATACTGTCCATTGTCGCCGTTTTGTCTACAATGGGAACAGGTAGTTCCATTCCGTCGTCGTCTACCTGATTCAGTACGGTGGTGGTGCTAAGTGCGTATTCTGTTAACTCACTAGGTGTATTGCCATTGTCGGAAATGCCAGTCTCGCTAACTAGTGTAGTTGCGTTGTGTATGTCTGTCGTCTGATCACTAGGTGTTGGTGCACTATGTTCGTCTGTCACTACTTCTGTCTCTTGTCTTGTAAAGTAAGGTTTCAACATGTTGACATGGAATATCTTTAAGTGTCCGTTTATCGATATTTCATAGTCAACATCTGAAATTCTCCTTACCACCTTGAATGGCCCTTGCCATGAGGTCAATAGTAAATTTCTTTTGTCTGGAAGTAGCAAAAGTATGTCTTGATCTGGTTCAAGTTCAATTGTTCTTGCCCCTTTGTTTGCATATTGGCGGTAGATTTGACCCTTCCTCTCCAAAGCTGCTTTAGCTATAATACACGATTTCATGATCTTGTCTCGTGTTTCTGTCACCATTTCATAAGGTGTTTTTGGGGTGGGAATTTCTATAGAATTAGTTATTACCTGATGGTAAATGGTTAGGGGTCTACGTGGGTTAGCCCCGTAAACTAATTCAAACGGTGAGAAACCCGTGCTTGAATGGGGGATCTCCCGATAGGCGAACAGCACTGTTGGTAACAGTGTATCCCAATCAGCTGGGTTTTCTGCTGTCACCTTAGCCAGCATATGCTTTAGATCACCGTTAATTTTCTCTACTATTCCATTGCTGGCTGGATGGTATGCTGTAGTAAAATGTTGTTTAATCCCTAACATTTTTGTAAGGGCTTGCGTTGCAGCCGATATGAACTGAGTTCCACGATCGGATAAAATGGTCCGTGGGAATCCGAATCGTGAGAACAGGTGTAGAAATACATTGGCAACGTCTTGGAGGTGATGTATTTCAAAGCTACTGCCTCAACCCACCTTGAACATAGGTCGACCATTGTCAATATGAAGCGATTTCCTTTGCTGGACACCTGGTTCAGGGGTCCAACAATATCTACCGCCACACTCTCAAATGGCCTAGAAGCCAGTGTAGAAGGTTGTACTTCAGCTGTAGGATGTTTACCCTTATGTACTAATTGTTGACAGACATTACAAGAACGACAAAACAATTTTATATCATTGCAAAAACCTGGCCAATAGAAATGAGCCTGAATTCTGGCCCTGGTTTTATCATATGCAAGATGACCAGCAAACGGTGACTCATGTGCAATCTTTAGCACAGTTAGACGATGTTGTTCAGGTAACACCGTTTGCTGAATCTCATGGGTACCAGTAGTATAATATCTTGTTAAAATGCCATTATTAAGCCTAAAGAACCATGATGCATTTTTGGTGACTTTGGCTTTGTCTTTTAATAATTTTAAGTATGGAGACACACTAGGGTCAGCTTTCTGCTGTTCTATAAATTTCTGTCTGCTGGTGTCATCTGTGCCAGTTGGAGAAAGCAACAGTAGTCTCTCATCTTGTAGTGTGTCTTGATGTTTCACACTGTCTGCTCTTGTTGTTGCATTAGCTGCATTCAATTTCTCCCATGCAACTATTTCATCACTAGTACATTGTTTCAGTTGGGGTAAGCACCCCAAAATTAAATCAGTACAAGGGTTGTCAAGTATTGCACAAGTAAAGGTACCAGAAAGAAAAGGAGTGTCAATACGGTCTTTTGCCAAAGGGTAAATTTCAACGTTACCCGAAAAGGTTCGGCACTTGACAGTGTCACCTGTGTAATCACCCGGACTCACTAGTTCTTTCCGAAGACCAATAAGGGTGCTGCCGCTGTCCAGCAAACATTGGCATGGTACATCATTGACCATTGCATTGTGGAACACCAAATTGCCTCTGGAGGCTAATGCTGCATTTACATTCTCAGATGAGAATGGTACTGTATGTCCACATTCTAGTTTTCCGTCTGCATGAAATTGGTGAAATCGTTCACAACTGTCAAAGCTTAACATATCGTTTGCACAACACACATCTTCAGCTTGGTTAAACGGTAAGTCAACCTCAACCTCATTTTCAACCTCACACTCATCCTCACTACCACTATCTGAAGAGGTATCAATCAAGATAGCATTGTTAGCTTTCATACGTTGGCGGCCAAGGCACTTATTTGAATAATGGCCATAGCTAGAACAAAAAAAACATTTGATTGCACGCCTGTATGCCGATCTTTTATTTTGCTGCTTCTTGATAACATTTTCAAGATGCGCCGGATAATTTGGCGATTTGTCGCACATAGAATAAGTGTCGTGCATAAGTTGACAATAAATACATTTTGACACTTTTCTGTCTTTTTTGTCATATTTCTGAAAAGGTTTTCTGTTACTCTGATAGTTTTTTGGTTGGTCTTTCACAAAGGAAACTATTTCAGAGTCATTTGAAGTCTTAAAAATATCTCTGTTGGAAGAAAAATATGCTGAGCCTTTTTTTTCAAACTGCTCGATGTTCTCAATGTCTGATTGCTGCAAAAATTTCGCAAAAGGAGAAGGTATAGTGGATATAACCTTATCCATAGCTATTAAGGTTTTTAATCTATCAAAGTCTTTACCCATGTTAGCTGCTTTAAGCCACCTGTTTAGTACACTCTGCACATTTGAAACATAATCAATAAAAGTTTCACTAGGTTTAGGTTTTAGATTTGAGAACTGAACCTGATACCCAGGGGCATCAAGTAAAAAGTGCTGCATAATCCTATCATGGATGTATTGATAGTTAGATCTGAGCTCAATCGGTATAGATTCTATTACTTTAAGGGGCTCACCACTCAGATTCTTCATATAAATCGGAGCCCACATCTCTAATGGAACTTGGTGATATTTAAATTGATACTCTACATTCTCTGTCCAGGCTGATATGGAATCTTCTTTACAATATGGTTTGATAATATTTTTGTTTTTATTGAACTTATTTTCCTCTTGTTGACTTCTTAATTTAGTGGCAGAGATCTCTGCGTGTGAGTCTACGTCCATACCTTTCATCTTCAACTGTGTCTCTGATTCAACTTGGATTTGTTTTTCCTTAACATCTATTTCTTTTTGTTTTAGATCTAATTCCCTTTGTTTTATTTCTTTGTCCTGATCTAATTGTTTTTGCGTTAATTCTAGTTCTTGATCTAATTGCTTTTGTTTTATCTCCTTATCATGTTCTAACTGTTGTTGCTTAACTTCTAATTCTTTTTGCTTAATCTGTTTGTCATCTTCTAGCTGTTTCTGTTTTGTTATTTCAGCTAGTTGTGCCATCTCCTTTTGATGTTGTCTATCTCGTTCTTCTTTTTCCTTTTGTTGTTGTCTATCTCGTTCTTCTTTTTCCTTTTGTTGTTGTCTATCTCGTTCTTCTTTTTCCTTTTGTTGTTGTCTTTCTCGTTCTTCTTTTTCCTTTTGTTGTTGTCTTTCTCGTGCACGTTCATCTCTTTCAGCATCCTTTATTTCTTTAAATCTCTTATCAGCATATTCTTCTAGTTCTTTACCTGTATATTGTAATAGCTTACCAGCTTTTATACAGTCCTCTAAAGTTGCCATGTTCTTAGGTAACTCGCTAGTGTTGACTTACACTGACTTGTTTAATCACTTATTTATCTATGATGTTCTATATTTGTTCCTCGTTGAGGACTATGACTTGTATTTTCAGTTTATATGCTGACCAAAATTTCTATGTTGGAAAATCAGAGCACAAAAATTTGCTAGTGTATCACAAGCTGAAAAAGAGATGCACTATTAATCATATTGCATGCCAAAAATATAGGTATACTCAACTTAATGTTCCCGAGAATCAGGGAACGGAACTCCGTTGACACAGGTCACCTTGTTTGGTACTTTGGGATGGAGGCACGTTTCTTAATCAGGACACTTTATTTGGCACACCGGTATACGTACTCAGCTGTTGTTCGCCCTCTGATATGCAGGGCAGCAGTACTTACTACTACTGCACGATATGATTTACCCGACAACTAAGGACAATGACTTTGACAATGACAGACTCACGAACAACTAGAATATGTATTAATTAAATTTAATGTCAATGTCCTGTCTTCGTTCTAACAGTATTTGCCTTTTGTTACTAACCTAGTTAATTTCTGTAAGTGTTGTGCAGCCAAGTCTCATCTGCTTGGCCAAAAATAGTTCCATCGTGACGGTAAACAAAGAGAAAGTAGGACCAAAAATATGAATAACTGCTTTTACATAAATAAAAATACCATAATAATGTTTAAATAAATAAATACATTCATTTACTAACCCAAATAAACAAATAATAAATAATATAAAGCACAGATTTAGGCGAGCAGCCGCTTGGCGATTTTGTAAACACTCGATTGCTGTATGCAAATGACCTAGGACAACTGTTTGTCAATCATTCTACGTCAGAGGCGCAGCGCTATTTTTAGTTTTCAAAAATCGATATTGTCGGCTGGCTGTGTATCGCTCCGCCATGAATCATGTTTGGTGCTTATTCATAAATAAATTGGTAAATACATAAATAAATATGAGAAAATAAGAATATTACTACTTACAGCTTTGAAGAATACATGATTTCACTAAATAAACATTTCATAAGCGCAATTAAACAATCTATTTCGTCACGATCGGCACATTTTCTAGCCCGCAAATTGTTCTCGTCTGCATAGATTACCGTCACTGACACAAATTAGATCTTAGTCCAGAGCCGTGGCTGAGTGGATTAGCTTGGACTTTCGTTCAAGCACCACTTCTGACACCACAATTATCCTTGCCTGTCAACAACTCAACTGACAGGCACTATCGGATACTTCTCCCACACCAAACAAGAAACTTGCAAGTCGTGTGCGAGGAAAATAACTGGTACATTTTATTACCGTTGGCTCGCTACAAGCAGGTAACAGTCGCTAGTAAACACACAACATAAAGCCACAGAAATTATCTATCACTAGTTGCTAATGCCTATGCTAACTCTCTATCTATTTAGTTAAACACAAAACCCCTATCGCTACTCTAACGAGGTGCACACTACAAGTCCTGTCCTCCCGTCTGACGTTCTTTCATCCCGTCCTCACACACCACGCCGATCGACCTTGACCTTGGTGCGTGTTGCCTCACATGGCACGCTGATCGCAGACGTGGTATGTTGAGTGGATACTCAACTTCTCCGTGGCTACCACGAGGCGTGATGCTATCGTGATTAGAGTGCTAACTCTCTGAACAACGCCTGCGTGTCTCATGAGGGAATGGATAACCATCTCCCATTACCTCATCTCCCCTGCCCTTACCTCGGGCACCGTATCACCTCCTGGCTTCTTCAAGCTTGACTGCTCTTCCTGGCGGAGGGGATGCGGTCGAGTCTTTGACAGTTGGCTTGTTGTCTCCGATGTTCCTGACACCACCGTTACAATGTCATCAATGTTACACTCGGCTTGTTGTCTCCGATTGTTTCTGGCACCACCGCTACTAGGTAATAAATGTTACAGTCGGCTTGTTGTCTCCGATTGTTTCTGACACCACTGTTACAAGCTGATCAATGTTACAGTCGGCTTGTTGTCTCCGATTGTTTCTGACACCACCGTTACAAGGTGATCAATGTTACAGTCGGCTTGTTGTCTCTGATTGTTTTTGACACCACCGTTACAAAGTGGCCGAGGTCCGCTTGTTGTCTCCGATTGTTTCTGACACCACCGTTACAAGGTGATCAATGTTACAATCGGCTTGTTGTCTTCCATTGTTTCTGACACCACCGTTACAAGGTGATCAATGTTACAGTCGGCTTGTTGTCTCCGATTGTTTCTGACACCACCGTTACAAGGTGATCAATGTCACAGTCGGTTTGTTGTCTCCGATTGTTTCTGACACCACCGTTACAAGGTGTCCGAGGTCACAGTCGGTTTGTTTCTCCGATGTTTCTGACACCACCGTTACAAGGTGATTAATGTTACAGTCGGCTTGTTGTCTCCGATTGTTTCTGACACCACCGTTACAAGGTGATCAATGTTACAGTCGGCTTGTTGTCTCCGATTGTTTCTGACACCACCGTTACAAGGTGACCGAGGTCGGCTTGTTGTCTCCGATTGTTTCTGACACCACCGTTACAAGGTGACCGAGGTCACAGTCAGTTTGTTGTCTCCGATGTTTCTGACACAACCGTTACAAGGTGACCGAGGTCGGCTTGTTTTCTTCGATTGTTTCTGACACCATCGTTACAAGGTGATCAATGTTACAGTCGGCTTGTTGTCTCCGATTGTTTCTGACACCACCGTTACAAAGTGATCAATGTTACAGTCGGCTTGTTGTCTGCGATTGTTTTTGACACCTCCGTTACAAGGTGATCAATGTTACAGTCGGCTTGTTGTCTCCGATGTTTCTGACACCACAGTTACAAGGCGACCGAAGTCACATTCGGTTTGTTGTCTCCGATGTTTCTGACACCACCGTTACAAGGTGATCAATGTTACAGTCGGCTTGTTGTCTCCGATGTTTCTGACACCACAGTTACAAGGTGACCGAGGTCGGCTTGTTGTCTTCGATGTTTCTGACACTACCGTTACAAGTAGACCGAGGTCGGCTTGTTGTCTTCGATGTTTCTGACACCACCGTTACAAAGTGGCCGAGGTCACGCAGTCGCCTGCACGATTGTCCGCCAGGTCAGTGGTCATAAGTTCGAATCACCAGCGAGACGGAAATTAAAAAACACAAATCTCATGCTTTCCTTTGTCGTTTTATCTTGAAAGGGCTACCATGAAATGTTATGGGAAGTAAAGTCGATCCGTTATATTGATCACATCACTCATCAGGCGCCTACTGGTCTATCAAAATGAGGCTAGAGCCATTTACAAACTACACCGCAAAACGTGTCCTCTGTTTGACGGTTGTAACAAAGATTCAATGTTATGAAAGGAAGGCATCTAAGAGTTTGTCAGATAAAAGCTATCAATATTGTGTTTAAATGTTATCATTATTATGTTTAAAAGCTATCATTTTTGTGTTTAAAAGCTATCATTATTGTAGTTAAAAGCTATCATTAATGTGTTTACTATCACTGGTATCTGTATATGTTTGTCTGTCTCTCTTTCTGCCTGTGTCTGTCTGTCTGTCTGTCTGTCTGTCTGTCTGTCTGTCTGTCTGTCTGTCTGATCTATTATTTGTCTGTCTGTCTGTCTGTCTGTTTGTCTGTCTGTCTGTCTGTCTGTCTGTCTGTCTGTCTGTCTGTCTGTCTGTCTGTCTGTCTGTCTGTCTGTTCTACTATTTGTCTGTCTGTCTGTCTGTCTGTCTGTCTGTCTGTCTGTCTGTCTGTCTGTCTGTCTGTCTGTCTGATCTATTATTTGTCTGTCTGTCTGTCTGTCTGTCTGTCTGTCTGTCTTACTGTCTGTCTGTCTGTCTGTCTGTCTGTCTGTCTGTCTGTCTGTCTGTGTCTGTCTGTCTGTCTGATCTACTATTTGTCTGTCTGTCTGTCTGTCTGTCTGTCTGTCTGTCTGTTCTACTATTTGTCTGTCTGTTTGTCTGTCTGTCTGTCTTACTGTCTGTCTGTCTGTCTGTCTGTCTGTCTGTCTGTCTGTCTGTCTGTCTGTCTGTCTGTTCAAGCAGACCCACTCATCTTAATGCAAGATTATAGCTGTAATAAGATTACAAGATGTTAATAATTCATAGGCTCTGCCATTTCTGGGAGCCGTCCCTTTGGTTTACTCGACACAATCACCTCATCTGTGCGTTAATAATGTACAACATGTCTGTGGTTTGGCACATACATGTTATTCTATCCTCAATTTATGTTACAACACCTGAGTGGACATACATGTCTGCATCTTGGTACAGAAATGTTATTCTATTCTCGTCACACGTGGGATGAAATGCTTGATACATTATGTTTTACTGCACAGAAGAGATAGACAAAGAAAAGGCGGCATCTGAAACATGATAACATGCGTCACGTGATACACAAAGTTCACAGAAAGGCAACAAATACAGTGGTTTAGGGATCTCACGAGACTGAAGCCAAGTGCTGATGAGGAAAATAATTAGTGGAACTTCGGTAAAACTGAGGAAATGTAGACGATATAAAATAACACAAAGTAATACAGCTGTATATAACACAGTTACGAAATACACAGGAGATTACGGCGAATAGCCTTCATTAGCAAACACATACACAAAACGCGAGATATAATCACAAGGAAGACACGACAGCGGCATAAAGGCGTGATACCGCAATGAGATGAATGGAAAGATGAAAACATAAGAACAATGAAGAGAAAAAAAAAAAAGAAGCAAAATGCTACTTATGTCAGAATCCCCGGATATGATACTTCACGTACTGATGAGAGCATCTATTTTGCTCCTTATCTTCCATTGAAGCCTAGCTCTTGCACCAGCTCACGTCGTTCTGTCCTACGCGTTGTCATCTATTGCAGCTACCTTCATGTACTCCCTAAGTTATTCTTGCAGCTACCTTCATGTCCTCCCTAACTTATTCTTGCAGCTACCTTCATGTACTCCCTAACTTATTCTTGCAGCTACCTTCATGTACTCCCTAAGTTATTCTTGCAGCTACCTTCATGTACTCCCTAAGTTATTCTTGCAGCTACCTTCATGTACTCCCTAACTTATTCTTGCAACTACCTTCATGCACTCCCTAACTTATTCTTGCAGCTACCTTCATGTACTCCCTAACTTATTCTTGCAGCTACCTTCATGTACTCCCTAACTTATTCTTGCAGCTACCTTCATGTACTCCCTAACTTATTCTTGCAGCTACCTTCATGTACTCCCTAACTTATTCTTGCAGCTACCTTCATGTACTCCCTAACTTATTCTTGCAACTACCTTCATGCACACCCTAACGTATTCTTGCAGCTACCTTCATG
>JACEFZ010026602.1:27500-33625 GCA_014155875.1 Cepaea nemoralis
GTGCTGCAGGCTAAATGTGATCTCCGAGTGACTGCAGACAGGGAACACCCCCTTCATGAAGCCGAGGACACAGCTAAGGGCCACCGGCTGATCAGAGGGAAGTCATGAATGGATCAGGCAGAGGACACAGTCAGAGAAGAGTGTATACCTGGGAACATTGGGTTAGGAATGGGTCAGAATGCCAGTGCAAAAGTCAAACCTGTGTAGGGTCATAATAACATTTAATATTGGAAGCTGAGATTGGCCGGTATGCTGCACTGAATGCGAAGTGAAACAACTGATCCAGGACAATTCGCGACCAGGTGATGTAATCATCTACACGGATGGTTCTGTGCTGACAGGTGAATGAAGTGCCTGGGTGCTCGTATCGAAAGTTGGGGTCGGGGGGGGGGGGGGGGGGGGGAGTTTGGTGCAGGAGAGTCTGGCATATCATCATCATCATCATCATCTTCCACTTCTGCCGTCAAGCGTCGTGGGGAGGAATAATTTGCGTTCCAGCGCCAGGTGGGCGGCACTGGATAGTGTCATTCCGTGTGGTTGTACAATGTCTCTGATGTCGTCAATCCATTTTCTTCTTGGACGTCCTCGTGGTCTCGTCGCAGATGATCTTTGATGTAAGGCCAGTGATGGTAGTTGCTGATGTTGCATTCTAACAACATGGCCAAACCACTTGATCTTCTGTCTTTCAATAAATGTGGCACAAGGTGTTGATCCCACAGTCTGTCTGATAGTAAGCATTTCTTACTCGGTCTCGGATTGTTAAGTTGGCAGCTCTCCTCAGGCATCTCATTTCGCAGGTGTTGAATTTGCGAAGTTGTAATTTGGATAAAGTCCAGGTTTGAGATTGGTAGCATAGGGTTGGTGTGAATATGCTGTTTATTATCTGTCGTTTTGCGGACATGGGTATAGTTTGGATGTTTCAGTAAGGGTGATAGTTGATATGTAAGTGCACTAGCTTTTTGACATCTGATTTCGATTTCTCTGTCCAATCTGCCATCTTCTGTGATCATACTTCCAAGATATTTGAATTCTTTAACTTGTTTCAGAGGTGTGTTATTTATCTGTATACTTAGTGGGCCCGGCGATCTGCTAACTTGCATTACTTCGGTTTTGGCTGTGTTTATACTCATATTGTATCTGCTGCAGGTTGAACTCAGATTAGTAATATGATTTTGTAGTCTGCCCTCGTCGCTGTAAAACAGGCACTGATCAGTCTGCAAATAGAAGTTCATTTATTTCCCTGTGGGTCAGTTGTTTCATCTGGAGTAAAGAGTTCTAAATTTTCTGAATCTGTTCTGTCGAGACTTGCTTCTTTGGAAATTCTGTCCATGTAGATATTAAATAGCAGAGGAGAGAGCACACATCCCTGCCTCACTCCTGTATTGACTGTGAACATATCTGATATACCTTCTTGTGTTCTTACTGCACTTTGGCTCGAGTGGTACATGGCTATGATGTTTTCTAGCAGTTGCCCTTGTATCCCATAGTCTTCAAGGATGGTCCATAATTTGTATCTGTCTACTCTATCGAAAAGCCTTTTCCTGATCTACAAACACAATATTCTGCTGGTCACTATATTCGAATAGTTTTTTCACAATATTTGTCTAAGTGTAAATAATGCATCAGTGCAACTTTTACCTTTCCGAAAACCGAATTGTGCTTTGCTTAACTGTTGTTCAAACTATTGGTCTAGCTCTTTGTTCCAAAGTTTTGCATACATTTTCCCTATATGGCTCAGGAGTGATATACCTCTGTATGTTTCGCACTCTCTCATATTGCCTTTCTTTTTCCATATTGGTAATATTATTGCCTGTTGCCAATCATCTGGGACTTTTCTTTCTTCCCATGCTATATTAAAAAGTCTTGTTAGCCATTTAACTCCTGTTTCCCCACAGGCCTGAATAGCTTCTGTGGTGATTCCATCTGGACCTGGTGATTTGTTTTTAGGACTTTTCTGTATAACTGCTTTGACTTCTGCAGGTATGAAATTTGGTTCTTGCTGTCCCTGGCGTTTAGGCACAAAAGTGAGGTTTCCTATGTTATCTGTGGGGTTAAGTAGTTCTTGAAAGTATTCTGCCCACCTTGCTAGTCTTTGTTGTGGATTAAATATTGGCATACCTCTTTTGCTGTTTATGATGGTGGTTGGGTTGTAACATGCATCTCTGTTTCTAATTGTGGTGACACGTTTATAAAATTCTCTTGGGCAGTCTTTGCTAAGAGTCGACATCTGTTCACCGTATATTCTCCAGGATTCATCTTTAGATGCTCTAATTGTTCGTCTGGCATATGATACTGCAAAGTCTAGTCTGAGAATGGATGTGGAGGAAGTCACGGCGGCGTCCCTCTGGCTGGAGAACAAACAGCACACGCATGTTGTGATTGTAATAAACTCCAGAGTATGATGAGGAAGGTGAAGACAGGCATGCTTCTGGCAAAGTGACAGGCTTCCATTCAACAATCACAAATAGAGATCATCTGCGGGATTTTCCGCCCAAGACATGCTGGTGTGTTAGGAAATGAACAGGCGGACAAGCTGGCTGGGTCTGTATTCCTTGGTGGAGTATTGGTGCCTGATAAGGCAGGCGTGGTCGGGGACCTGTGGAATCATGTTTATAGTGAGGAAGAACGGGTAGATCATCACGGCTTGGAGGGAAAGGGGCTACACTGAGTAACTAAAGGTTCAGGGTGGCACTCAGAACTCGGAGGAAGGCCAGACGGATACACATTCAGGCGGCTATTGGTGCCATTAGCATTAGGACTCTTCACTGGCTGTGGCAGGACAGAACGAGACGCATTTGGGAATATCTCGAGTGTTGTGAAAACGGTTCTTGACTCAACTCTGCTCAACACAACTCATGATTATGAGCCATACTGCAGTACTAATTTAATGTTTCAGTTCTATACTGATTTTGTGGAGTTAGGTTTAACATACTGCGACTTCCTCTACTGTCCGATTGGAACGAAATCTCAGTCTGTTACGCCTCATCATCATCATCATCATCATCATCATCATCATCATCATCATCATCATCATCATCATCATCATCATCATCATCATCATCATCATCATCATCATCATCATCATCATCATCATCATCATCATCATCATCATCATCATCATAATTGCCAAACTGTAAGTCCGTCTTCATTGTGCTTTGCCATGTATATATAATTGAACTTAACAGTAGGTATTAGGCTCACTATAACGGAGTGAAGATAACAGTCAATGAACCAACGATGAACTTTAAAAGATGAAGCAAAAGCTCTGAGTTCACAAAGCGAATACTGCTTTAATCCGGCAGCTGACATAGTTATAATAAACATCTTCTACGGCACTCCTAGAAGACTTATTATTGCCAGGGCGGCATCTAAGAAATATGTACACTAAGATTAATTACTCAAACCTGTTATAAGTTCCCCACTGTTGTTATTCTTCTATACCTCTTCTTCTTTCGTTCACACCGGCTGTCTCTGCTGTCATATTCATCCGATCCGGTCTAGGTTCTGCCCGTCGTTCTTGGTTCCATGGCGTTACTAATCTTCGGTGATACACTTCTAGCTGTTATTAACTTGATAGCCACTGCTATATTGCCAACCATTAGATAGCCACAACAATTGGTTCCAGAATTCCAATGCACGACCTTTCTTCTTCATAACCCCACAACGTCTGTTTTTGTTGTCAAGATTACGTCGGCGTGACGTTTCCCGTTGTCAACTTGTGTCCCTTAGTTTTCTCCGCACTTTTTTCTTCTAGACTTCTTCACATCCTTCCTATGACGTAATTCGGGCACCTGCTCTGTGGCAATCATCATCATCATCATCATCATCATCATCATCATCATCATCATCATCATCATCATCATCATCATCATCATCATCATCATCATCATCATCATCATCATCATCATCATCATCATCATCATCATCATCATCATCATCATCATCATCAGCACCATCATCATCATCATCATCATCATCATCATCTTGTGCCATGTCGATAAGCATCGGCGGTCACGTTTTGCCATCTCACACGATAACCAGAGTCGTGAATCAGATATATGCTCTTGTCTCGACCATACAGCTAGGTCAAGTCATCCAGATACTTACTTCTCTGCTTTCCAATTGTATTTTTTTGCCTCAATCTTGTCAGTTATCACCATGTTCTCTGGTTTATTTCTTCTCATAACTTGCCCAAAAGTTGTTTGACTCATCTCATCTCATCTCAACTTGTTCCTCTTGTACCTTGCGGTGTCGAGGTGAAGTATAAACAGCGGGAGAGTGCCCGCTTATGGGTTTCATGTATCGTTATTTCCATGGACTCTGTTATTCCATGCGTCCATTATTTACGTGGTCGGCCTCTTCCTCTGCTTCCCTCTGGTCTGTACATCATTGCTTGTTGTGGTGTACTGTTAGTTGGTAACCTGCTTGCATGGCCAAACCATTTGACTTACTGCCTTCTAATAAAATCTAGTGCAGCTATAACCCCCACTTTAGTCCTGATTTCGTCATTTCTGATCTTATCTCTTCTTGATACATTGAGTATTCTTCTCGGGAATCTCATTTCTGTTGTTGTGATTTTTCGTTTCTCTTTTTCTGTCATTGTCCAGGTTTGGCATTGGTAGCATAGAATTGGTAGGAAGATTATATTGTAAAATGCTTTCTTAGTAGTTATTGATCCATGTTTGTTCTTTTGTATTGGTGCCATTTGTCAAATGAGTTGGTTTGCCTTATTGCATCTATTTTCAATCTCGTCTTCTGATCTGCCATTTGATGATATTACACTTCCTAGGTACTTGAAACTTTTTACTTGTTTAGGTGAATCGTTGTTGACTTTTTCTTCTTTAGTTATAGTCAATACCTCTGTTTTACTTGTGCTAATTCTCATGTTATGTTCTCTACACATTTCGTTTAGACTATTCATGTGGTCTTGTAATTCAGCTTCTGATTTCACTATTAGTGCTTGGTCGTCCGCAAACAGGAGTTCTCTAATGGATTAGATTTGCAGATGGTTCTTCTTCTGTGTTCTCGTCAAGCGGTGTTCTTGCGGTCTTTGTTTGGCTGGTTTCTTTACATATGTTGTCTATATATGTTATAAACAAGAGAGGGAGCAGGACACAGCCTTGTCGTACTCCGGACCTTATGGTGAAGGGTTCTGAATGTCCTCCAGTTGCTCTCACTATGCATTCACTGTTGTTGTATAAGCGTCTACATAGGTTTGTTAGATGTGTACTCACTCCATATTGTTTAAGGATTTCCTACAACTTGTTTCTATCTACTCTATTAAATGCCTTTTCTTGGTCGACAAAGGCTAAGTAGAGTATTTCATTGAATTCGGTTGATTTTTCTATAAGTTGTCTAAGAGCAAAAATGGCATCTGTGCATCCTTTGTTTTTCCTAAATCCAAGTTGTGTTTCGCTTAGCTGGGGTTCTATAATAGTTCGTAATCTGTTTGACTGTTTGGGTCTAATTCCACGAGTCAGTTTACGGTTTTTATCTGCTTCTTGTAGGATTTGCTCTTTGGTTGTTTGTTTTTGTCTGTCCATGTTATTCTTTGTATTTCCCCCAGAAACCATATTTCCACTGCCAGTAGATGATTTTTCAGCTTGTCTGCTCATTGTTACTGTTTTTATATTGCTATATAATTAGGCCTCTAATCCCATCTTGTGAAGATAGGTGTCGCCAGGAGAGATGGGATTATCATGTGCTTACATTGTTCAATGTGTCTTACTGGCCGGAGTCTTTGTTGTTTTTGTTATTCTTCTTCTTCTTCTTCAGCGTTCCGAGCCATTGAGGTTCTTTGCTGCAAATACAATCCGTCTCCATTCGTCTCTCTGGTGGACCTTCTCTTGCCAGTCGTTGATTCCAAGTGCCTGTAGGTCTGTATGTATATTATCTCTCCACCGCCTTCTTGGTCTACCTCGGGGTCTACGGTCATTTATTTCCTGAGTGTAAGCGAGTTTTGTTTCCCTATTATCTTCCATTCTTTCTATATGCCCCAGCCATTGTAGTCTATTAGCCTTCATGATACCAGTGATTAGCGGGGACTTAAACAAATCATAAATTTTTTTTTTTTCCCCTTTTTTACCCTTCTTCTTTTTTTTTTTCCAATTCCCCCTTTTTACTTT
>JACEFZ010026603.1:0-57500 GCA_014155875.1 Cepaea nemoralis
ACTTTTACAGTGTTGTAATATTCTTTACTTTTACAGTGTTGTAATATTCTTTACTTTTACAGTGTTGTAATATTCTTTACTTTTACAGTGGTGTAATATTCTTTACTTCTACAGTGTTGTAATATTCTTTACTTCTACAGTGTTGTAATATTCTTTACTTCTACAGTGTTGTAATATTCTTTACTTCTAAAGTGTGGTACTATTCTTTACTTCTAAAGTGTGGTACTATTCTTTACTTCTACAGTGTGGTACTATTCTTTACTTCTATAGTGTGGTACTATTCTTTACTTCTACAGTGTGGTACTATTCTTTACTTCTACAGTGTGGTACTATTCTTTACTTCTAAAGTGTGGTACTATTCTTTACTTTTAAAGTGTGGTACTATTCTTTACTTCTAAAGTGTGGTAGTATTCTTAACTTCTACAGTGTGGTTCTATTCTTGCTTCTATAGTGTGGTACTATTCTTTACTTCTACAGTGTGGTACTATTCTTTACTTCTACAGTGTGGTACTATTCTTTACTTCTATATTCTGGTACTATTCTTTACTTCTATAGTGTTGTACTATTCTTTACTTCTATGGTGTGGTACTATTCTTTGCTTCTATAGTGTGGTACTATTCTTTGCTTCTATAGTGTGGTACTATTCTTACTTCTATAGTGTGGTACTATTCTTACTTCTATAGTGTGGTACTATTCTTGCTTCTATAGTGTGGTACTATTCTTGCTTCTATAGTGTGGTACTATTCTTTGCTTCTATAGTGTGGTACTATTCTTTGCTTCTATAGTGTGGTACTGTTCTTGCTTCTATAGTGTGGTACTATTCTTGCTTCTATAGTGTGGTACTATTCTTTACTTCTACAGTGTGGTACTATTCTTACTTCTACAGTGTGGTACTAGTCTTGCTTCTATAGTGTGGTACTATTCTTGCTTCTATAGTGTATTACTATTCTTTATTTCTACAGTGTGGTACTATTCTTTACTTCTACAGTGTTGTAATATTCTTTACTTCTAAAGTGTGGTACTATTCTTTACTTTTACAGTGTGGTACTATTCTTACCTTCTACAGTGTGGTACTATTCTTTACTTCTACAGTGTGGTAATATTCTTTACTTCTACAGTGTTGTACTATTCTTTACTTCTACAGTGTGGTAATATTCTTTACTTCTATAGTGTGGTAATATTCTTTACTTCTACTAGTGTGGTACTATTCTTTACTTCTACAGTGTGGTACTATTCTTTACTTCTAAAGTGTGGTACTATTCTTTACTTCTATAAGTGTGGTACTATTCTTTACTTCTATAGTGTGGTACTATTCTTTACTTCTACAGTGTGGTTCTATTCTTGCTTCTATAGTGTGGTACTATTCTTTACTTCTACAGTGTGGTACTATTCTTTACTTCTACAGTGTGGTACTATTCTTTGCTTCTATAGTGTGGTACTATTCTTTACTTTTATAGTGTGGTACTATTCTTTACTTCTATAGTGTGGTACTATTCTTAACTTCTACAGTGTGGTACTATTCTTTACTTGTATAGTGTGGTACTATTCTTTACTTCTATAGTGTGGTACTATTCTTTGCTTCTATAGTGTGATACTATTCTTAACTTCTACAGTGTGGTACTATTCTTACTTCTACAGTGTGGTACTATTCTTAACTTCTACAGTGTGGTACTATTCTTTACTTCTATAGTGTGGTACTATTCTTGCTTCTATAATGTGGTACTGTTCTTGCTTCTATAGTGTGGTACTGTTCTTGCTTCTATAGTGTGGTACTGTTCTTGCTTCTACAGTGTGGTACTATTCTTTGCTTCTATAGTGTGGTACTATTCTTTGCTTCTACAGTGTGGTACTATTCTTTGCTTCTACAGTGTGGTACTATTCTTTGCTTGTTAGTTCTTTGCTTTGTGTGTTATAGGGGTGAGTGGTCTCGAGGTATCGTGTCCGCCTCGAGTGCTGGAGGTCCCGGGTTCAAGCCCCGGTGAGGGCCGGGATTTTTCCACGTGAACTTCTAGTAACAAAATTTCCTCTGGTCTCTGGGTAGTGAGATCGGACGCCCGTGTGTATCGTTGAGCACGTAAAATATCCCTTGGCAGATGGAAGTCGAAAAAGAGTGGCCTAACGGCGCTTCCCGGCCAAAATGTCGAGTTAAAAATCTACCCACCTAAAGTATGTCAGGATCCTCGCTGGTGCTACGGAGTTCGTGCATTGAGCTGAGTTTCTCCGGACTCAGGCTTGAGTTAGGAGTAGAACGAAGCACTTATGGGTTACACCCGTGTGCCGTGATGTTGATCCATCGACTAAACTAAACTAAATCTTTGCTTGTACAGTGTGAAGGCAGCATTTTGCAAGACGAAGACTATTCTCTGCACCTTATCTTTGTGAATGGAAGTAAGGAAAAGCGTTGTTTATGGCTATATTGAGACAATCTTTATGTATTGAAGCGAATCATAGACAGTTAGCAGACAAGTGAGGAAGCACTAGGAAGTCGCGGAGATGTGGTTTTATAGAAGAATTATTAGAGCACATTACACAGATAGAAAGACAATACATATATATTGAAAGAAGTTACTCACAAAGAGAACTGGTTACTTTCATTAGAAGAAGAAAGTCCACATTCTTTGGTCTTCTAATGAGAAGAGGAAGTCTGGAGCTAAAGAGAGTCAGCGGGAGACCATAAGAGAATATGCTGGACAGTCTGACACTAGGCGTATAGAAACTTCAGTATCAGAAATGATTGGCAGCACATGAGACAACAGGCTGACATAAACACCAACGCCACACGGCCATGAACAATAAACAGAATACTAAATTTAACGGTAGGAAATGCGTGTGTGCTAACTTGTGTCAACAATGAGGAAATCCCGCCCCTGGCGAAACACACCGGAAGAGACATCAATCATTGTCTATACCCCACTGTGGCATCAACAAGGGACTTGGTGCTCCCATTTATATACTCTTTGTAGTCCAACTTCCTACAATCCTATTAGATTGATCCTCCAATTTTCTACGATGCCGTATTAATCCGCAATGCTTTTAGTTTGTTTTTCACTTTCTGTTTTCCGGTTACCTAGAGCAAGCTACCATATCCGGTGATGCTGCTGTTTTCTTCTTTCATTTTATTCTACTGGTTTCTTTTTCAGCATCCTTTTTCTGTCGTCGCCTTCATCGTTGGTTGCTGATTCTCTTATTCTTCTTCCTCTTCTTCGTTCTCTTCCTCTTCCCACTCATATCATTGTTATTCCGCCTCTTTCTTCTCTTCTAATTTAATCCTACCTCCTCATTATTCTTTTTTTGTTTTTCTTCTTCTTCTTCTTCTTCTTCTTCTTCTTCTTCTTCTTCTTCTTCTTCTTCTTCTTCTTCTTCTTCTTCCCTGCTACTTTTCTTTACCCTCTGGCTACAGTCTTCCTGAAAGTAAACGTGTATACAGAAGACGAAGAAGAAGAGGAAGAGGAAGAAGAAGAAGAAGAAGAATACTAGAACCCGGACAACGAAGATGCAGACAACAACAACAACGACGATGATGTCATGATTATGACGAGAACGACGATTGCAAAGAAGCAGATATTGTATCACCAAACTGTTACCCCAATCATGGTGGAATCACAGAAGAGAAGAAAGAAAAAAGAGAACTAGCACCTCATAAAATATGACACAGCGATCCTCGGGACTGCGACGTCGGGTGTAATCTCCCAGAGCTCACCCGTGACTTACTGGGTAAATATTTGACCTCTGTTCATTTGTCCTTCCTGCCCAGGGCTCGATTCAGGTCCCACAGAGGATCTGCGGTGCTGGCACACAATGGAAGCGTCTTGGTTTGCTCACACGTGACCTCCGGGGCGCGTGATATCTCTCACACTGCACGTGCTTCTATGAGCGATTATTTTGGTTCGGAAAGATCCCGGGGATTTTATACTCATATTATCTCAAGAGGGCAGTTGCCGTGGCGCAGTGGCTGGCATACCTGGCTGCGTGCTTGTCTGTCGCGTGTTCGAATCTCTCTTAACGCGAAGAGAAAAAACACACACCACTGATCTAGGCTGCCAGGTTGACCCAGTATACAAGAGTACCAGGAATTGTTGTGGGAAGTAAACATGTCTGGCATGATATTGATGACATCGCTCATCATTTGCTGATTGATTGTTTATAAATATGAGGTAGCAGCATGTACCTAGTACATCTCAAGGCATGTACAAGTCTCCCTTTGTGTGTGTTTACTTTACTTTATTTCGTCTCCAATGTCCACGATATCCAGTGTCCATTATCTCCAGTGTCCATTATCTCCAGTGTCCATTATCTCCAGTGTCCATTATCTTCACTGCACATTATCTCCAATGTCCACTATCTCCAGTGTCCATTATCTTCAATGTCCACTAACTCTAAGGTTCACCATTTCCAGTGTCTCTAACTTCAATGTCCGCTACCTCCAATGTTCACTATCTCCAGTGTCCATTATCTCCAATGTCCACTAGCTCCAACGCCCACTAGCTCCAGCCACCTTAGTTGGTTAATTTTGTCCTGAGTTAGTCGAGGCGTAAGTGGTTTGGCATTGTCGTGAAGAAGCAAAACTCCTCTAGTCAGCAGTCCTGGACGTTTTCTTCGAATTGCATCATGAAGTATCGACAGAACTTTAAGGTACGATTAAGAATTCACATTGTCATCTTTCTTCTTGAAATTGATTAAAAGCACTCCTTGACATTCCCATAACACTGTCATCATAACCTTCATTGCTGATGGCGTAACCTTGAATTTTTGGACGTAAGGCGAAGAAGGATGTTTCCATTGCACTGAAGCACGCTTTGATTCGGGCTGGTAGTAATGCACCCATGATTCGTTTTCCTTATGAATGTCCTTTGCAAGCTGTCCTTTTGCCCATACAAAAAAAAAAAAAAAAAAACGCACAACAGCACGTCGCTCTTTGGTGTTACACTCCGTAAGTATAGTGGACACTTTGTGTATGCGATGCGCACGAGACACCTAGCACCACCTGATGAACGGGAATATAAAATTCGATGTTGCTGTCACCTAATGATACCGGTAGAAAACATCAACTACATTTACCTGCCATCCCACAGAACTGTGTGACTTACTTATTGACGCGCGCGTGCGTGTGTGTGTGTGTGTGTGTGTGTGTATATATATATATATATATATATATATATATATATATATATATATATATATATATATATATATATATATATATACATATATGTATGTGTGTGTGTGTGTGTGTGTGTGTGTGTAAGAAAGAGACTGCTATGGCGCTATATAGAACCTCTGAACCTCTATTACTGTATGCCAGTACATCTTGGAATGTAAATGAACACATTAGGAAGAACTTGGAAGCAACAGAGCTTTAATTCCCAAGACGAATGTTGTGAATTCCTTGGATTGCCAAAGTAACTAACAACGACTGCCTGAAAAAGGCTAATGAAACTAGAACAGTATATACAACTGTAAGAAAGAGACAGCTTTCTTTGGTCATGTGGTGAGAAGAGAGGCATTGGAGAACATCATGACAAGTGGAAACATCGAGGGGAAGAGAGTCAAAGGCGGAACAAGAAAAATGATTCTGGATGGATTGAGACGGTGGCAACGAGGAATATCAGCAGTGTTGATCCAGAAAACCAAAGACCGAGATCTGTGGAAAGTCATGAACGCCTTCGTCAGCCGGCATTGCTCTTGGTTATATATAGCTTTCCCTATTGCCAGTGTTAATCGTCATCAGGCGACCCCACTCCGACTTCTGAGATACTTGTAATTTACGTCCCCAAATCAATGACGAGAAGTCTTCATTTTAGCCCAACAGACCGGTGTAGACGTTGAACCCGCTACCTCGATATCAGTGCACTGGGAGTTTAAGAATGATCGCTTATATTCTTTAATCCATGCTGACCTACAAATGTTTCATTAAGTAATGAACTGCCTCGAAGAAGTTTCCTTCTCTGGGTCTGTGATGTAATAGTGCAGTTCCTAGGCTTGAAGGTAAGGAGGAATAGGAGGCCAATCGTTCCCTCACTTTGACAAGCGACGAGACCAGGGTCGAACGCACGACCGACCGTGGTCATGGAATTACCAGGGCAGGTCGCTGTCCACTTCGCTAGCGCGCCGACCTAACAACTTGTCAAGAAGCAGGAACGTGCCTCAAGTCTCCGATGTGAGCAATCACGTGTTGTAGGCATGGATGCACGGTGGAATTAGGCAATCAGCGTTTCCCTCACTTAGCAAGACGGTCAACGCAGGCGTATAACCCTCATCCGACCACGTTCTTGACAATTTCAGTGTAGCACCCTATCATCTACCTAAGGCGCCGGCAACATGTTCTATTATCAGATTAAATCTTTAGAAACATCAGCTAACAACTTTATTTACATTTCCCATCTCTTATATATCATTCTGCAGCAATTCATTTAGTTGAATTAATGTAATGAGTCGCGGAACCATCTCCCGAAAATCCTTATTAAACTAATAGATTTGTTTTATGTTATCCCAACAGACACAAAAATAACATAAACAATATTAATATCCAGTTGCCTCCCTTCAAATATTTGTTAATTTGAAGTTATTTCCCTTTAAATGTTTGTATTAGAATAATGACATAGCTATCGTGTTTACACGCCAATTTCCTTCAGAGAACTTCATGTCCTAATATGGCTGGTCATCTTCATTAGGCTTGTGATTAGTTTATTTGTTTGGGTTTTCAACAGATGATTCCACATCCTAAAATATCTTTGATGCGACATTGATTTACGTTGGAAAATGGCGGGCTTCTGATTACTGTCTTCCGCGGATCTGTTGATGATATATCCGGAAAGACACGAAGCAATGCGAAGGAACTATTTTTATAATAACAGCGGAAGCGGAAATTTATGGCGGGGCTTCTCAATCGGAAGTGGTTGTTATCTCGTATAATAGAAAAATTTCTACTCTGAACCACGGGGTAAGATAAATGTGAAAGGGTTGATTTAAAATCATCACTATCATCATGTGCCCTGTAAATACCGTAGGTATTCATATATCTCCACAGAAGATCAGCACGACATTTAGCATCATATCTATATAGATTAAACGCTGATACTTACATCCGAGCATCATGGCACAGATGTCATTTCTATAGAGTCAATGCTGATAGAGTGATAAGAATTGGGCTGTCTGGAGCACCAGTTATGGAGTCAATACACCGGTAGGCTCCCAGAGCTCTACAGGAGGTACATCGATGACTGCTTCGGTGTTTCAGACATGCCCCTGTCTGACCTCTAGAACTTCATTGCCTTTTTCTCCGACTTTCATCCCAGTATCAAACTTACCTCCACCATTTCTTCGTCGACCGTCAACTTCTTAGATCTAACAGTCTCTTTAGGTTCCACGGGTATATGCACGACGGTTTACTATAAATTAACTGACTCGCACGCATTCCTTCTCTATACCTCCTCCCAATCTCCCTCGTGTAAAGGTTCTGTTCCTTTCTCCCAACTGTTACGCCTTCGACGGTTTTGTCAGGATAACAACGACTTCCACCAAAAAGCTCACGAAATGCTGGATTTCTTTCGCCTTCGAGGCTATCCTGAGAATGTTCTATCTACAGTTCTTCACCGCTGCCAGTCTATCAGTCGCACTGAGGCTCTCTCCTCCAGACCGAAACCACGAAATAATAGGCCTGTCCTCTCACTTACTTACCATCCCCACAATATTGCTGCCAAGATATCCTCATGAGACATCTATCCATTCTCCAGGCGGACCCGACCACTCGCGATGTTTTCTCAGAGGCCCCCCCCCCCCCCCGGTAGCGTACAGGCGGGATCGTAACCTTAAAGATGTGCTGGTCCATAGCAGTCTACCCCAACCTCACAAGTCTCTTACTGGCACGGTGGCTTGTCTTCGATCGAGGTGCAAGACCCGCCCACATGTACTTCAAACCCAGAGTCTGACATTGCCTAAGACGACATTCCACATCCGTGAGGGTTTCTCATGCACGAGTCGCAATGTTATCTATGCGATTACTTGCACATGTTGTGGCATGAGATATATCGGCGAGATAGGTTTACGTCTTACTGATAGATTTAGACAACACCTTTCTGATATTAACAGTGGCGCACAGAAATCAGTATCCATGCACTTCAACAGTCCTGACCACTGTGGCTTGGCTGACATACAGGTCACGGCGAACAAATCGTGTGCATCCCACGAACGGGATCGTAAAACATTGAAAAACCGTCTCATCTTCCAGTTGCGTTCACTCTCACCTCACGGCCTCAATGTCAAACACAGTTTCATTTAACTTCCAACCCCCCCCCCCCCTCCAGCCCCAGCTGTATAGTCCACCAATAGGTATTTGCATGTCCTTTGCAGGACCTCTCAGTCAGCACCAGCATAAATTTTGCTGTTTGGGATTTCTTGGCAGGTTTGAGTTCGGTGGTTTGCAGTCGTTTTCTGAGCGACCGTCACTCATGCCCCTCTGTGAAGACCAACGAAATGAAATCTTCCGCAGCCGTGTTTCGAGCGTGGAACGAGAAATTGCCAATTGCGAATTGCGTTCGCGACATCTTTGCCAATCCTAACTTTTAACTTTTGCCCACATGGGCGCCTCTCCTCCCCACTCCTTCTCGCCGAGTTGTTTAGCTAATACCTTAGCTTCTCACGGTATTGACCTTTGACCCTTTGACCATACATCCGGTCCATACAATCCACTGATAGCCGTCGAACGCGTGTCAGTCGTCAGTCAGTCAAAGCTAGGATACAGATTCAGATAAGTACCCTTAATATTGTCATGTAGTGTGTTTCATGTAGTTTTGTGTCGGTTTGTTTGTGTTTTGTCTGACGAAAGCTTTGGCCGCTAACGTCCTATTTGTTTCTTGTAATCGTGTTTTAGTAAAGCTCACAATCTACTTCTCGTTTTTTTGGTGATTCATTCATTAAGAATTTAGAATCACACCAGTATACATTCAACACTGATAAATATATCCAAACTTCATGGCTAAGATGCAATTTATATGTAGCGAACCGTTATAAAGTGATAATAATTTAGCATCACATCTATATAGATTCAACACTGATAAGAGATATTTATATCCGGGCATCAAGGCAAAGATGACATTTCTACATTGTCACCGTTGATAGAGTGATAATAATTTAGCATCACAACCATATAGACTCAACACTGATACTTACACTCGAGCATTTTGACAAAGATGTCCGTTATATATAACCGACGTTGATAAAATGATAATAATTAAACATCCCCTCTATATAAATTCAACACTAATACTTACACCCGAGCATCATGGCGAAGATGGAAAAGATCTTTTCCATGTTGGTGTTGGGCGCCACATTGCCAAACCCGATGCTGGTGAGGATGGTAAAGGTGAAGTAGAGAGCTGTGATGTACCTGGATCTGATGGTAGGGCCCGACATGGAGTCATTGGGGAAGAAGTGCATCTCAGTCTGGTTCGCCAGTCCGTCAAGCCAACTGTCACCAGGACGAGTCAAGACATTTAAATTGTTTGTTACTTGTTGTTACTAATCGTTAGCTTTTTAACAATCTGGATATGTTTAATTGTTAATATATTGTATGAAGGAACGTCATTAAATAATAGGAATTTTATTATAAAGTGCACATAAGAGTATAGACAACGGGAAATCTTATTTCAGGACACAATCTAGCTCATAAGCAATACCACATGAAGAGGCGCTAAGATCGAGAATTTTGCGCATGAGCAATAGCGATTTAAAAATGGCTGCCCCACTATCGATTTGCACGGCGGAGGAACAACAATGCATTAATCATTGTGAAATTCACAGATAATGAAGATTCAGTATGGAGACAGTTATTTGAGCGAGGTAAGAATGTATGAATGGATAGACTAATTCCAAAATGAGAGACAAAACGTCACAGATGAATCCAATTGAAAAGCCAGGATGTCCATCATGTGGATATCAAGGGCGCATATTGGCACATTTTCAATAAAGGAGTGAAAATATCACGCGTACTCTGTACAGTGACGTAGCAGTGAATAAACTGAAGCCCTGGATATGATCGAAACGCCAGGAATGTCTTTTCAAAGTGAATATTTCGCTGCACGACTACGTCCACCCCCATACGGCTGCGAATACATTGCATGTTCTTGAAATATGAGGTCCAGTAAACATCCAACATACATCTGCCCTTGGCACCATATCATTTATTTAGACTCTTGAAAGAACATTTGCGGGGTCAGAGGTTTGCAGATGACAACGCGGTGCAATCTATTGTTTGTGACTTCATTTACACACATACGTATTGAGATCAGTGGGTCTCAACCTTTTTTGGCCCCGTGCCCCCCTTCACCCATATTTTCAGAACGTCATTCCCCCCTTTCATATTTACTATCTAATAAAATCAATCCCCCCACCCCCTACACAATATACGTAAAAATGGAAGGTAAATTAATAACATATACTAAAACAGCCCGGCTTCCTGGCCAAGAGGTTAGCGACTTTTCTCCGTAATCTCGTATACTCTCGTAAGTAACGTGACGATGGTGAGAATCAGCAGTGGTTCGAATCGCGTCGGTAACTTACGGGGTATGTGAGCCGGCCGCTCAGAAAGCAATGGCAAACTACTGAGCGTAATCTTGCCAAGAAATCAACAATCAGCTGAAAGATGCTGATTTTGACAGTGTCCTGTAAAGGATATGCAAAAAAAAAATAATAAATAAATACTAAAACAAATCTAGACATCCACATAAAACATGATTTGTGGGTCTACTTACTTTATAAAATGAATTGTAGAAGGATGAGACGTACATAATTGTAAAGTATGAAGGGAAAAACAATATGAAGTAATCGGTTCTTGTATTAACGTGATCTTGAAATGGTCTTCATTCCCCCCCTGGAAACCCTAAAATTTTCCCCTGGGGGGGGGGGGGGGAATTCCGCACCGGTTGAGAACCACTGTATTAGATGATGTGTTAAAGATGGCATTGATGACATTGTTATTGTAGCTGTTGATAATGGCATTGCTGAAATGGGTAGTATGATTTTTTTTTTAAAATAATGAACATGACCAGTTTCAAAAATTCAACATCAACTCCTGCCATTGCTGCAATAGCTCTAGAGATTTACGATGGTTCACCAATTCGATACTGAAGTCTATTGGCACGTCCATCGTAATTATTGCAAATGTTAACTGTACCTGATTGGTGCATGCAGCTGATGGCGTTCCATCGTTGCTATGGCGTAAAATATGCAAGCCAGCCAATGAGCAATCAAGGTAAAGGTCACCATCAACAGCAGCAAGCACAGCAGACCCATACTCGGCGAAGGCCTCGATTCTTCTGATGACTCTCAGCAGTCGCAGCAAGCGAGCGGTTTTTAGGACGCCTGTAACTGTCATAGTCTAGCGAAAAGAAGGAAACATGGAGGGATTTGAACATGCATGGTCACAAACAGGCAACAGTAACTTCCCTTGATAGAGTGTTGCCTCCGCACATATGGTTTCTTTAAGATTTAGGTGGATAGACAGACAACCAGAATGTCACAGTCAACTGGCAGACAAGAGAAAGAAATACATGTCTGACAGATTGATAGACTTGGAGACAGATAAGTAGAAAGGTACACATAAAGAAAAATCCAAGGGCGTGGCTGAAAGAAAGATAGAATACTAGCTGGAGAGCGAGAGAGAGAGAGGGAGAGCGAGGGAGAGCGAAGGAAAGAGAGCTACAGAGCGAGCGAGGGAGAGAGAGAGAGAGCGCGCGAGAGAGAAATGAGAGAGAGGAGAAGAGAGATTTAGGGAGAGAGGGAGAGAGAGAGCAAGAGAAAGACAGAGCTAGGGAAAGAGAGAGGAGTGAGGAAGAAATAGAGCGATGGAGAGAGAGAGAGCGCGAGGGATAGAGTTAGAGTCTGACATAGGAGAGAGTCGGCAGGCAGACAGACAGACAAATATATAGACAGACAAGTATATAGACAGACAGAGACTGATAGCTAGATAGACAGGCGGATAGACTAATCAGTAGATAGACAGACTATAGCTTCACCAACAGAATTATATATAGTGCAAATAGACACGTCAATAGCTAGACAGACTGACAGACAGACGAATTATTAGACAAATAATCAGATGACCAATATTTACATGGACAGACACATAGATTAATACCTGAGACCGAGTTCGAGTTGAGTTGAGTTGAGTTAAGAACCGACATCACTGCACTCAGGACATTCCCATACGTGCTCCGTCCCCTCGTTCAACCGCCAGCGAAGAGTTATACTACTAATCGTTCCCACCTCTATCTGATTAAAAGTTCTCCTGGTCTTCCTCTCTCAGTTTTAGATTCTTCCAGAACCCCTGCCGATCCCACGCAATCTCATTCTTTCCACATATGGATTCTCAATCTGTTCCTCCGCCTTCTCCACCTGTCCCACAAGCGCACGACCACCTCCCCCTTGTCCATAGGCAAACTACCACCAAGAGGTGCATTCCCTGCTAGCCTATCAGCCTGTTCATTCCCCGTACCCCGCATGGCCAGGGCAAAATATCCGTACAATTCTCACAATCTGTGACCTCTGAAGCGACGAAAGCCATTCCACACGAAACATTCATTTCTCCACCTTACTAAGCATACTCTTTGAATCCGTAATGAATACAACGTGTGTTGCAGTGGTCTCCTCTAGCCACCGGAATGCTGCTGTTACTGCCTCCACCTCCATTCTCATGCTGGAGGTCGTAGTCTCATATGCCAGACTCTTCTTTTTCAAGACTCGTCCATTAACCTTTGCAATAAAACCTCAGCCACTACGTCTGTTTCTCACCACTAACCCATCGGTGTAGATGACTACCGAGATCGAAAGACAGATAAAGCAATAGTTAGACGAACAGCCAGCTAGCCAGGCAGCTAGCCAGTCAGGCAGACAGCCAGACAAACAGACAGACAGACAGACAGACAGACAGACAGATATATAGATAGATAGATAGATAATAGATAGATAGATAGATAGATAGATAGATAGATACATAGATAGATAGATATTTAGACAGACAGAGAGAGATAGACAAGATAAGATAAGTTAAGACAAGACAAGACAGACAGACAGACAGACAGACAGACAGACAGACAAACAGCCAGACAGACAGACAGAAAGAGGCAGGCAGAGAGACAGACATGTCAAGATAAGATAAGATAAGATAAGATAAGATAAGATAAGTTAAGATAAGACTCTACATCTCTCCTCTTGTATTAGTTTGGTCTTAATTTATTTGTGTGTTTTCGCCTTGTGTATTCCAGACAAAGTCCTATTTGTACTATCCTCAGATGTTCTCAGTATGGCCTATCCAGCGCCAACATCTTTTCTTCACCTCTGTGTTCACACGTACTTGTTTAGTTAGTTCATCCATGAGCTCTACTTTGGCGATTGTGTCGTATTATTTTCATTGTTCTATTTTGTGCCTGCACCAGTTAATGAATGTTTGTAGTTTATTTGTAATGGTTTTTCTTGTTTTCAGTGTTTCTTATCCGTACATTAGTACTGATTTAACGTTCGAATAGTATATATAATGTTTTTTTTTGTTTTTAAATTAACTATAATAATTAATACTTCACACAATATGCAAACTCGAAAAAAAAAAAAACTTTACTAACATCTGTAATGGGGCAAGTTTTTATTTTTATACTGTTCACAATCAATCAAAGGAGACTGCTCACTAAATGGCCTAACCGACGCGTAAAAGTTCGATTCTATAGTATAAAATGAAAACTGTGGTAAATTCTGCGAAAGCACTGTAAAAATAAGTGTTACATAAGCAAAGTTTATGCGGTAGATAAAGGCGGGGTTTCACAAAGAGCAGCAAATCTAACATTGGTTATTGAAGAACATTATGTATGGCTTTGGTACACGATTGGTAAACAATGATTTTAGACAACAAATGGGCGTGGTTTTGGACACGAGGTTAGTTGACAACAGTCAAGCGTGGTTTTGATAATGTGATTTGTAGACAACAAGTGGATATGGTTTGGGGATATGCAATGCAAACGATAAGTGGGCGACGTCTTGAAAATGTTTATTGTCGAAAACAATTGGATATTGTTTGGGGATATGCATTGCAAACAATAAGTGGGCGTGGTCTTGAAAATGCAGATTGAAGACAACAATTGGATATGGACCGTGGATATGCATTGTAAATAACAAGCGGACGTGGTTTTGACAATGCGGATGCAGACAGTAATTAGAGTACAGTAAATAGAGTGGTTTCTTAAAGACATGTTTGTTTACTAGCGGGATGTTCACTGTAGATAAATGTGGCCTGGTTTTTAAAATATGGATTACAAGCAACAGCGGTGTGGTTCCTGGCGATTAGGGTTGTAGTCAATAATTGTACGTGGTCTAAGGATATGCATTGTAGACAAGTGGGCGTGGCTTTGGTAAATGTAGTTTGCAGACAACAATTGGGTGTGGCTTGCGGAAAAACATTGTCTTCATTCGGAAGCATACATTGCAAGCAACAATTAAGGCGTGGTTTAGTAACATTTAAATAATAATATGAATATATGTTGTTAATTATTAGCAACATGTTAATTATTAGCAACAAAGAGGTGTAGCATGACAACATGGATTGAGGAGAAATATTGACACATAATGGAGATACATGATTGGTGGACAACATATGGGGCGTGGTGTAAGGAAAAGGTTTGTGGATACTTGAGGCGTGGTTTAAGATCACTGATATGCTGAAAATAATTGCTAATAAAATGTACAATTACATAATGAAAGTGAGTAGTCTAGTACAACGATTAATATTCACATTTCATGTGAAATGTGTTTATCAACTTTACGACTTGTCCAGCTTTGGCACAGTGATTTGTTTACTTGCCTGATAAATCACTGCTTTATGTTTAATGCCCCGGAGAGATATACAATTTTGATTTGCGACCTACATGGCTGTGAGGGTCAACCGAACCTCATGAAAATGGGCACTAGGCAATTTTCAGAATTTTCTAGGAATTGTCTTGGGAGGAACTGCTATAGGAATGGAAATGGGCACCGCGCCTCGTGTGTCGTGACCTAGATTTTGTGAAGGCCTAACACTTCCCAAGATCTGCTATGTGACAATTTCTTCCTGTTTTACAATGTCCTCTACCGTGACAGCAGTGCTTTACAGCCAGCTATGAGGCGAAGGTGGTACGGGCGCAATTCGTAATCCTGCATACCGCGATCGAAACACAGCTGATGGAGTTTGGAAGAAGACCGCCTTGCGTTGATTTTCATACAATTGTATAAGTGCCGGTGGTTCAGAAAGCAATAGCAAATTACTGAATGCAAACTTGTCACGAAATTACAAACAGCTAACATATTCTGTGTTTGACTGCGACATCCTGTAAAGGATACGCCACTAACTTTGTTGTTATTTATATGTAGGATCCCTCTTCTATTTCTGCTGCCCTTTATCCTCCAAGGAAGCAGACTGCCTCAACCACCTCACTCCAGCACTGGCATCTGTTGTTATACCCTACACCTTCCCCCACAGCTTGTGTTGTGACCATGGGGTTACGAATGCATCCGCAATCCCACATATTGCGCTAGAAACACAGTTGCTGGCGTAATGGAAGCAGACCGTCTTGCGCTGGTTATCATAAAATGGTATGAGTGCCGGTCGTTTGGAAAGCAATGGCAAACACTGAACGTAAACATGCCAAGAAATCACAACAGTCAACACACAAAAAAACAACAACCTGGGCTTTGACTGCGACGTTTGAAAAGGATATGCAACTAACTTTTTTAACACTTCCTCCATGTCCTACCCATTTAAGTTATCTATCTCTAATTCTCTTCTTAGTGTGGTTTTAGATCTCCCTGTATTTCTATTGCCCTGTTTATTCCTAAGAACGGATTTTAACTTATACTAATTATGATAAGTACTTATATTTCTCCATCATCCTTTTACCATTTCGATAGCGTTTAAAATGGGAACAGACCAAGAGGAAGACCGAGAGGAAAATACCTGGGATGGCTTGGCCACATGGCATGGACGAGACAGGAACACTGAGCTGATCCACGACTCTGGTGATCGAGTGAAATGGGAGTCATGACCGCCCACGCTTTCCGGCATGGCACCATGATTGATGATTGAAAAGTGTTTCTCAGTCTTTACCCATTGGCGTAATAATTTACAGTTTAGTACGTTGCACGACGACCAATCAAAAAGATGTCAGTTGGACCAACAAGGCCAAAAAGATGTCAGTTTGCACAAATTGGACAAATCAGAAAATGACAATCGCAACGAGATAAATAGTGTTGAAGCGCTGCGTAGAACCTGTATTGTGTATGGATGTGGAACGGCGATTTGAAGCAGACAAGCTGAAAAACATACTATTGGCAGTGGAAATGTGGTTTCTGAGGAAAATGTAATGACAGACAAAAACCAATGAAAACCAATAAGCAAGTCCTACAAGCAAATGAAAACCGTAAAATGATCAGAGAAATTAGACGTAGACAGTAGATTTTTTAAGCACGTTATGAGAAGGAATAAACTGCAGATCTTTATGACATCTGGCAGGATTGAGGGGGAAAGGAACAAGGGGAAAGAAGAAAAGTAGACATATGGATGGTTTGGCCACATGGCATGGTTGAGACAAGAACATTGGAGCTGATCCACAGACTCTGGTGATCGAGTGAGATTGGCGAAACATGATTGCGATGCTTATCGCTATGGTCCATAATAATGATGATATATTGCACGATTTATTAGTTAGTTAGTCTTTCCTCTTGAGCCTAAGGCGGCGCATAGGGCAGAAGTCCTGTCTCTCCATGCTTGGCGGTTCGCTGCTACCTGTTGTAGATCTTGGATATTTACTTGGCCATTGAATGAGCCTTCTCTAATGATGGTTCTACGCAGGGTCTCTCTTGGTCTTCCCCGTTTTCTTTTCCCTACTGGTGACCATATGAGGGCTTGGTAGGGGAGTCTTGACTTGTCCATTCTGAGTACATGGCCGATGTAGTTCCAACGGCGTCTTCTTATGAAATTGGATACTGTATCTTGCTTAGTCTCTTGTCTTATTTGCGAATTGGTTCTGAAGTCTGTCCAGTGGATGTTTAGAAGTCTTCTAAGACATTTGTTCTCAAAATTGTCTAATTTTTTATCTAAAGCTACCGTTGATTTCCAACTTTCACATCCATACGTTAACACTGGAATCACACAAGAGTTGAAGATTTTAAGTTTTGTGTGTTTGCTGAGTGTCTTTGACTTCCAGATGTTTGACAGCTTATTGAAGGCACTAGATGCCAGTGCGATTCTAGATGATATTTCTGGTGTTGAGTCCCCTGTAGATGTCATTTTGCTTCCTAGGTATGTAAAGCTGTTGACTTTTTCAAGAACGTAGCTGTTCAATTTGGTGTCATCTGAACTGTTGGTAAGATCAATAGTCTTTGTTTTTGTGGTGTTAATTTGGAGACCAATTTGTCCCTGAAACATTTTGGAGGTGGTTTATTTTCTCTTGGGCATCCGGGTGTGTTGAACTCAAAAGCACTATGTCGTCGGCAAAGTCCAGGTCTTCTAGAATTTTGTCAACCCAATGGATACCCATATTTGTGTTTTTTTGTGCATTTGCGCATGACCCAGTCGATAGCTATTCCAAAAAGCATCGGTGATAAGACACAACCCTGTTTCACTCCTGTTTCGACTGAGAACCAGTCAGAGTTGCCTGTTTCTGTTCTTACGCAGCAACGTGTTTCTTTGTAGAAAGATTTTATGACGTTGGTATATTTGGTAGGAAAACCATAGATGTTAAGTAGATTCCAAAGTGAAGGACGGTGGATACTGTCGAAGGCTTTTTTGAAAGTCGACAAAGTTGGTGATTAATTTCGACTGGAATTCTACGGAGTCTTCAATGATTATTCTGAGGGTGAAAATGTGGTCTATGCATGACCGTTTTGGTCTGAAGCCTGCTTGTTCTTCTCTGAGTCTTTCATCTATCGCCTTTTTTCAATCTCTCAAGTAACATGCTACAAAAAAGTTTTCCTGGTACTGACAATAGAGTGATACCACGCCAATTATTGCAATCAGACATATCGCCCTTTTTAGGCAGTTTGAAAATTACACCATCTTTCCACTGTTGTGGTGGGGATTCGCTTTGCCAGATTTCATTGATCAGCTGTAACAAACGTTGTAAGGTGTTCTCATCTGCTGCTTTGAGCATTTCTCCTGAGATTTCATCTTCACCAACAGCTTTGTTGTTCTTCAATTTTGAATCACGATTTATTGCCTGACATATTTCGTCGCATCTCGTCAGGTACATACTGCAGAAATCCATCCATCATGTGCCATGCCGATAAGCGTGGGCAGTTATGTTTTTCTATATCACTCGATCACCAGAGTCGTGGATCAGCTCCGTGTATCTGTCTCGACCATAAAAACATAATGTTCTTGGCATCTGTAAAGAAGGTAGTTTGCCATTGATTTCCTTCTTAGCAGTGACCATACTGGTCAATAACCATAGCCACTGTCTTCTCAAAAAAGAGATTCTCTGCCTACCGTCGCGAAGCTGGAGACCATAACCCACAACTATCTGTTGGCTGCTCTTCAACCTCATCCACCACCTGCACTCATGGCGTCACTTAACCCTGATCGGGAGGCTAAACGGGTACTCCACCTTGCCCAAGGGTGTACCATAGGCTAGCGGAGGGAAGGAGGCGCCTTACCTCTCTTTTGATAGGGGATACCCCTACCTCTACCGCAGAAATCACACACCATAAACTAAATAAGATTCGGGAAGGTTAACCCGATCAAAAAATGCCCGCAGAAGTCGGATGTGTCGACCTAACGGCGCTAGAACACAGCTCTGCTGTAAAAGAGGCACAGCAAAATTACGCCCTGGTGAACCCAGAAGAAGAAGAAACTAAATAAGATAAATCTAAACTAAATAAGATAATTATACAACACACTATTCACACAGTAATGTTAACTGTCCCACACGATAATGCTTTACTGACTATCATTGTCTTTTTGACATGTCTTTTTATTTAAAAAATATAATCCGGCTCTGTCGAGAAGGATTTATGAATGCAAGTCGCAATCCCACATACAGCGTTCGAAACACAGCTGCGGGCGATTTGGAAGCAGTCTTGCGTTGGTTTCCAGACAAAGGTATGAGTGCCGGTCGTTCAGAAAGCAATGGCAAACTGTGGAGTGATGATATAAATGACTTCGGCAGTTGTTCAGATTGACTAACCAAGAGATGATGATGGTAAAGATGATGATATTGGATTGGAACTAGGACCTGCAAGCAACTACCACACGGACGCACACATTATCAACTCTACACAGAGGACTGTAGATACACGCCCAAGTCAACCAACTACACATACCTGCCATTCTTAACATAACTATAAAAAGCCACAATAACATAGTGGTTAGTGTGTTTGCTGGCTACCACAATGGCCAGGTTGATTTCCTAACAGTGGTAGGATTAATGTTTCTGACCAGTATTGTTCGGGGGTCGACCCAGGTTGATAAAATTGGCATTGGATACGTTTTCAGAATTTCAGTGTAAGTTGTCTTGAATGAAAAAAGAGTCAAGGAAGAGAAAAGGCACCTCATCTCATAAAGTCGTGGATGAGAATATGTGAAGGACTAACTCCCTCGGTACGTGCCAGGATATTTGCTGGGACCCCGTATAGACTGGGTCCATCTGGGAGATGTGGTTAGTTTGTACAACATTCGCCTTTATGAGGATTCGAACACATGTCTAACGGGTGGTCAGGCCAGCGTGCTAGCGACTGAGCCACCGTGACTTCCAAGTACCGATTGGTTTAACAAACGGAACTAGCATCATATGTTCAATGCGTAATAATAGACTGACAGACAGACAGACAGACAGACAGACAAATGTAGATAGATAGACAGGACAGACAGACAAGCAGACAGAGAGAACGAACGAACGAATTCTATTTTAGAAGGGTTAAGAATTTGGCATTGAAAAAAGGTATAGACACAGACAGACAGACAGACAGACAAGCAGACAGGCAGACAGACAGACAGACAGATAGATATATAGATAGATAGACAGACAGATAGATAGATAGATAGATAGATAGATAGATAGATAGATAGATAGATAGATAGATAGATAGATAGATAGATAGATAGATAGATAGAAGGAATGAACAGTTACATCCTTCGCTATCCAGATTCACAAACATGAGGGCCAAGACACATGTTGTATAAAGACCATATTGAGAAAATCTGAGCCATTCTGGCCTGAAAAGACGCAATGAAACGAGCAATCTGGGAAAACTAAACTCACACTAAGAAACTACGTGATCTATTAGTTTCTCGTCAGAAGTTTCCGCGCCAACGCCCTTCAGACGGGCTAGAATTGAACGTGGAAATTAGTCAGCCAATTAGGAAGTCGAGAGCAGAAACACTGCCAGCAAATGTGTTGATCAGCTGTGCACGATTTCATTGGAGGATCCAAAACTGTGGAATAACTTCATTTTTATACCATTGAGTTCCCAAAACTTTGATAACAGGGGCTTATATGGGCAGATGTGTGTTAGTAGTGCAGCACCTGCCCCTGATTCGCTAAGGGAAGGGATTGAATCCAGTTAGGTAGTTAGTTAGTTAGTTAGTTAGTTAGTTAGTTAGTTAGGTAGTTAGGTTAGTTAGGTAGTTAGTTAGTTAGTTAGTTAGTTAGGTAGTTAGTTAGTAGTTAGTTAGTAGTTCAGTTAGTTAGTTAGTTAGTCGCGGTTCCAAATTCGCGATAGAGTCGCCCCATAACGCTCCGTTCATGTGCCAGTGAACATCACACAAAATTCTCTTCACTTCCCCCATGTGAAACGGGAAATGACAGGATTCACGGCAACCAACAGCCCGCACAGTTATACATGCAAAAACATGCAGAATGCAACAAAAAAGTCAGCCAAGAAAAATACCGTTCATCGCGATAGAAGAGGCAGTCACTAGAAAACCCGCAGCCACACATTACTGCATAAGGCAAACGCATGATAAGATCAACAACCGGGCGGCGGTCATTTTTCTGAACAACCGCGGACAAATATAAAAGCAATACACGTGAAATCCACAGCTGACAGTGTTGCTCCACGCACTTAACCCAGTAGCTGTTCGATGGAATCCAGTTAAAATGAATCTAATCAATTTTCAATGACTTATTGGGTTATATAAACATGTATACACAAAAGAAGCGGACAGGCGCTTTATTCGCCCAAAACATTTTGTGTTGACCAATTTCAGGATGGACAGTCCCAGAAAACACAGAACCCTCAAAAAAGGGGAAAAAAAGGGGCCGGGCCGATACTTACCTACCGAAAAATGGAGGTGAGATGCTAAGCACGCTACATGCTTAGTTCAGATACTTGTTCGAAGGCTCTCAGCTGGGGGATATGAGGGATCCCCGGATGAGAGGGCCTGGTCGTTACTCGCTCTCCGATGCATGGAGGTAAGGCGCTGAGCCGGCAGCACATGTAGCCTACCTCGCGAGCAGTACTTTAAGGTGGCAAAGCAGTTCAGTCGCACGAAGTGGTTACGATGAGTCTGTATCTATACATCATAGTGAGCGTAGTCAAAGGTGGAAAAACGTCTCAAAAATACGAAATGGAACGCTTGGCTAGCGAATCCATCAGTGGTAGTCCGAAGCGTAGGCTTGATGAGTTGATGTCGTCCGCAGACTACCCGTCCCTGGTTTGTGTGGGGAGCGACCAGTGGCAAAACGAAATACATGGAAGTGAGGAAGTAAAGCAGCCGTGAGCATTATGTGGCGATTCCTCGGGTGAGCTCAGTCTTAGAGCACTATGTTCCGGCTCTGCAATTATAGAAGCCTCCTTGGATAGCGGGGAATGCCCATGGTCTGCCCCTGCCCTTCCCTTGAGGATTGACTGTTATGTCTTTGCCGTTCTACCTTGACCAGCTGAGATGTGGGCGACACCACAGCAGTAAAAGTCTAACGTCTCTCGAAACCCCAGGAAGGCAAACCCGTAAAAACGCCCGCGGAAGTCTGATGTGCTGGCTTAAGGGCACAAATAAATCAGGCACAACGCATAAACGTCCGAGGTGAAATATCCTCCGTGCGGAACAGCTCTAACTAACTAGTCTTCCGAATGTCCTTCGCGTCCGGAACAGCTCTAACTAGCTAGTTTTCCGAATGTCCGTCGTGCCCGGAACAGCTCTAACTTGTTTGTTTTCCGGACACAGCGACTAGAACATGTCCGAAACGAAAGTTCGCTGAGTGGATACCATCTGCAGTCCGACCGTTTCTGGTTTGTGCGGGGAGCGGCACGTAGCGAACGAAAGGCCCAATACATTGAAGAGAGGAAGTAAAGCAGCCATGAGCAGGACGTTACGATTTCCTCAGTGAGCCCAGCACCACGGCGCTATGTGTCGGCTCTGCAACTATGGAAGCAACCCTGGATGGCGGGATATGCCATGGACTATCCTTGCCTAGCTTTGAGGGTTGATATTGAGAGCCCCGCAGGAATGCTATCCTAGTCAAAAATGCACGCTAAAGTCGGATGTGATGGCCTAAGTTTTTCGGCCCAAGGGTGCCTAACCAGACACGCCGCAATTAAATCTGGAAAAAACACTCAGTTGAACGCAGAAGAAGAAGAAGAAGAAGAAGAAGAAGAAGAAGAAGAAGAAGAAGAAGAAGAAGAAACCGATTCCTTCCACCCGCAAAATGCAGGTGGATGTCGTGGAGTTGGGGTCAACCTACGCTTCAGTTGGGGTCATTAGTGGATAGATGTAAGTGTCAACGATGACCATGATGATGACAGTGGTGATGATGATAATGAATGATGGAACTGATGATGAAGATGACAACGAAAAAGAAGAAGAATGAGGGGGGGACGAGGGACGAAAAGTAAAGAAAGGAAGTAAAGAAAGACATAATAATAATAATAAATAATAATAATAATAATAATAATAATAATAATAATAATAAGAAGAAGAAGAAGAAGAAGGAAGAAGATGAGAGGAGGAGGAGGAGGATGGGGTAAGGTGGATTAGGAAAATGAAGACGAAGAAGAGGGAAGGACGGGGAGAAGAAAGAAGGAGAAGAAGAAGAGGAGGATGAGGGGGAGGAACAAGAGGAAGATGAAAAAGATGAAGAGGGAAAGATGAGGAGCAAGAGGAGGAGGAGGAGAAGAAGAAGAAGAAGAAGAAGAAGAAGAAGAAGAAGAAGAAGAAGAAGAAGAAAGAAGAAGAATAAGAAGAAGAATAAGAAGAAGAATAAGAAGAAGAAGAAGAAGAAAAAGAAGAAGAAGAAGAAGAAGTCACCAGAAACTACATCAAGATATGTCTGACATCCATTTGGACAAAATCCTTAAGCCTAAGCTCTGGCATGAAAGCAGATAAGACGAGAATAGTACTCGCCATGTCTGACTGCAAGAAATGTCCAGAATTGTCTTCTGTCGTGTATCGTGTGCACACGCCTTGTTTAAGCAGCATTATGTATTCACTCTTGTACTTATTAACGTCACTATGATAGTTTCTGCTAAGCTGCATTGTTCATTTGTATTTTTCTCAAACCTCTTTTGTTTCCTCATCCACTTTCTCATTCTTCTCTTTCTCTTATGACTCATATTTCTTGTTATTTTGTCTCTCCCTCTTCCTCCTTCTTTCTTCTTATTCTGATGGTGTTGCACTGCATCTTCTCCTTCACCTACACTTCCTTCTCCTCTGCGTCTGCTCCTCAACTACTTTATCATGCCCTCCTCTTTCTTCTCCCTATACATATAATCGCAAATTATTCGAACACTATCTCAGAACAGACTACCTTCCCCCTTCACAATAATAGTAGTAGTGGTAGTAGTAGTAGTAGTAGTAGTAGTAGTAGTAGTAGTAATAATAATAATAATAATAAAACCCTAGTAGTTCCCATTTGATAGAACAGTATGTTACCCATAGCTAATAAAAACCACCACATCAATATTGGTGAGTCATGCAGTATTGAGTTTTGTATATTTCACATGCCTTTATAATGCATATCTTTTATAATGATGTTGTTGTTGTTCTCGGCTTACCTAAAGGGATATATGGATGAAATAATGTATGAAAAAGAGTGATAGATGGGCAGAATGTTAGACGGGAATACGTGCCCAATTCTTAACCGTTTAAAAATAAAGGTTGTTCTTTTGTTCGTTCGTTCGTTCTTCATCCTAACATTATATACACTCTATATAGAGAAAGAATTTCCGCATTTACAATACAAGGAACACAATTTTACCAATCAGGGATTTCATAGAGTAGATAGAAACAAGCTGTAGGAAATCCTTAAACGATATGGAGTGAGTACACATCTAACAAACTTATGTAGAAGCTTATAAAACAACAGTGAATGCAGTGAGAATAACTGGAGGACAATCAGGACCCTTCATCATAAGATCCGGAGTATGACAAGGTTGGATCCTGTCCTCTCTCTTGTTCATAACCTACATAGACAGCATATGCAAGGAAACCAGCCAAACAGAGACCGCAAGAACACCGCATGACGAACAGAACACGGAAGAAGAACCTACTGCAAATTACACCATTAAAGAACTTCTATTTGCGGACGATCCACGACTCTGGTTATCGAGTAAGATGGCGAGTCATGACCGCCCACGCTTATTGGCATGACACGCGATGAATGAATGATTTGCGGACGATCTAGCAGTAATAGCAACATCAGAAGCAGAATTACAAAACCACACGAATAGCCTAAACGGTAAGAAATACAACATGAAAATTAGCACTAGTAAAACAGAGGTAATGACTATAACCAAAGCAGAAAAAACAACAACAAAGATCCATCTAAAAGTACAACCCCTGAAACAAGACAAGAACCTCAAGTACTTAGGAAGTATAATATCATCAAATGGCAAATCAGAAGACGAGATTGAAAATAGATGCAATAAGGCAAACCAACGCATTCGACAAATGGCACCAATACTAAAGAACAAACATGTATCAATAGTTTATAATAAAGCACTCTACAACACAATCTTCCTACCACCTCTATGCTACCAATGCCAAACCTGGACAATGACAGAAAAAGAGAAAAGAAACATCACAACAACAGAAATGAGATTCCCGAAAAGAATACTCAATGTGTAAAGAAAAGAGGAAATCAGAAATAAAGAAATCAGGAATAAATTATTATTTATTAGAAGACAGCAAGTTAAATGGTTGGCCATGCAACTAGGTTACCACAAGCAATGATATACAGACCCAAATGGAAGCAGAAGAAGAGGCCGACCACGTAAACGATGGGCAGAGAAAATAGCAAAGTCCATGGGAATCCCGATACATGAAGCCCATAAACGGGCACCCTCCGTTGTTTAAACGCCACCTCGATACTTAAAGGTACAAGAGGAACAAGATGCGATGAGATGAGATTAGATAAGTCCATCCATCCATCATGTGCCATGCCGGTAAGCGTGGGCGGTCATGTTCTGCCATCTCACTCGATCACCAGAGTCGTGGATCAGCTCCGTGTTTCTGTCTCGACCATGCCACAAGGCCAAGCCATCCAGGTACTTGCTTCTAGGTCTTCCCCTTGGTCTGTTCCCCTCGATCTTACCAGTTGTCACCAAATTCTCCAATCCATTTCTTCTCATAACATGCCCAAAAAATTTTGACTGTCTACGTCTAATTTCTCTAATCAATTTACGATCTTCATTTGTTTCTTGAAGGACTTGTTCATTGGTCTTTCTGGCTGTCCATGGTATTCTTTGCATTTTCCTCAGAAACCACATCTCTACAGCCATCAGATGTTTTTCAGCCTGACTGCTCATTGTCCACGCTTCACATCCATACAAAAGTACAGGTTCAATGTAGCATCTCAACACTCTTTTTCTCGTTTCAATTGACATCTTTTTATTGGTCAATATGTTTTTCATCTTGCTAAAGGCTACTTTTGCCATGGCGATTCTTGTTCTAATCTCTTCAAGGCATCTCCCATCAGATGTTATTACTGTTCCGAGATAATTGTACCTGCTCACTTGTTGAAGAATATTCCCATTTACTTGTATATTACATTGTGGTATTTCGTCCTTCCTAGTGACGACCATAATCTGTGTCTTTTTACAATTTAATTCTAACCCTAGTTGTTCACTGTGTGTAACAATCGCATCTACTAAATTTTGCAGGTCCTGTTCATTGTCTGCAATCAAGACTGTATCATCTGCATATCTAATGTTATTGATGCATCGTCCCCCAATGTTGATTCCTTCCATATCTTCAATATTTCTGAAAATACTTTCACTGTACAGGGAAAACAGATCTGGAGACATTACACATCCCTGTCTCACACCCCTTTTAATAGGCTGATATTGGCTTACTTCATTATCAACTCTTATGGCAGCTTGTTGTTTCCAATATATGTTTTTTACAAGTCTAAGATCTTTTCCATCAATTTGTAGATCTTCAAGCATCCTTATCATGTTGACATGTCTCACTTTATCAAAAGCCTTTGTGTAGTCAATAAAGCAAAGGTGTAGATCTTTGTTTACTTCTATAGAACGTTCGATTATGTTTCTCAGTATATACACAGCATTTACTGTACCCTTGCCTTCCACAAACCCACATTGTTCTTCTCCTATTTCAGGTTGTATTTTCCTCCTAACTCTTTGCATGATAATTCTTAGCTAAATCTTCGTGATGTGACTCATTATACTAATTGTTCGATGTTGATCACATTCCAAGGCTCCTGATAAGTCAGTGTACCTTTTATTACAGCGTAGAAGAGTACAGACGAGACAAGATATACATTGCCTATATACACCGGGAAGAAAAAAATGAGGAGAAGTGAATAAATGGATAGATGAATCGATGGGTGTGTACATGAGTGGATAATTACAGGCTTTGAACTCTCTCTCTCTTTCTCTCTCAGAGAATATCATCAAACTAGTTTTCACTTCCTCTCTGCATCCCTCCCATTTTTTACCTCCATGTATCATTTCTATTTTACATACACCTTGCCCTTCACTTTACCCCCCCCCCCCACCCCCGCCCCGCCCCAGCCTCAATCTAGCCTACATACCACTTCCCGCCTCTGATGTGTCTTTAAAAATTATACCTTTCATAACACTTACACACACAAAATCACACACGCACATGCACACGCACGCACGCACACACACACACACACACACCGCGGCTAAACCCCATATACCCTTGCCCCTTTTCACCCATTCTCCGTTTCTTCTATTTTTGAAACACATACCCTCTGCCTTGACTCTCTAGAACCATTCGCATCACTCTCCCTTCTGTCCCAAACACACACTCCTCGTCTCTCATTCCTCTCTTGCTCCTATTTGTTATACTCATCTTCTTCCACATCTCTCTCATGTATCGCCCCCCCCCCCTCCCCCAACACACACACTCACACACACTTCGTCTCTCAGCTTTTACTCTCTTCTACGTTACATTCATATTTCCATTCTCTTATCGGTCTCTACCCTCTATATTTCACATTTACTCCCTTCTCTTGGAACTCTCTATCTGCTATATTTTACATATACCTCCTTTCTCTCATCGCACTCTATCCTCTATATTTCACATATACATCCCTTATTTCATCGGTCTCTGTCCTCAATATTTCACATATACCTCCCTTCTCTCATCGCCATCTACTCTCACTATTTCACATATACCTTCATTCTCTCATCGCCCTCTACCCTCAATATTTCACACATACCTCCTTTCTCTCAGTACCCTCTATCCGCTATATTTCACATATACCCCAATTCTCTCACACCCCTTTAACCTCTATATTTCACACATACCACCCTTCTCTCTCTCTCTCTCTCTCTCTCTCTCTCTCTCTCTCTCTCTCTCTCTCTCTCTTCAATTTTTAAAACATACTTTTAAAACACACTGACCCATGTTTATCATTTTTCCCTCTCTATTCCTCGCGTCCCGTCTCTCATCCCTCTCTCCATGTCTATCTCCTCCATCTCTCTCCCCCTCTTTCCCCCTCTCCATGTCCCCCTCTCTCTCTCTCTCTCTCTCTCTCTCTTTCTGCTATAACATATATATCTCTTCTCTCACAGTCTTCTCATTTCTGTATTTTACACATACATACCTTCTCTCGATTTCATACTTTCTCCTGATTCCCAATCTGAATTCTTCTTGTCTCTCTCACAAACTTATATCTGTTTAACATGTCCCATTTGTCTTTTGCTCTCTCTCTCTCTCTCTCTCTCTCTCTCTCTCTCTCTCTCTCTCTCTCTCTCTCTCTCTCTCCGCCCCCTCCTTCTGTCTCTCCTACTTCCTCTTTTCTCATTACTTTCTCCTGTCTCTTATTATTCCCTCTCTCCTCTTATATCATTCTGTCTCTGTTACTCACCCTCCTCTTCTTAATTGCTCACGCCCCTAACTGCTCCAATTTTCCTTTTTACGAGGATGAGGAACTTTGGAGGAAAAAGAAGAAGAAAACAAGAGGGGGAGGAGGAAGAAGAAGAAAAACAAGAGGATGGGGAGGAGGGAAAAGAATTAGAAGAAGAGACGAAGAAAGAGGATAATAACATATTAAAATAATAATGATAATAGTAATTAGAAAAACAAGAAGACGATGACGACGACGACGACGAAGAAGAAGAAGAAGAAGAAGAAGAAGAAGAAGAAGAAGAAGAAGAAGAAGAAGAAGAAGAAGAAGAAGAAGAAGGATCGGAGGATGAAAACAATAATATAATAAACAAAATAATAGAAGAAGAAGCATTGTGGACATTCAAGGTCTAACCCTTTATGTCACCTGGATGTTCATCTCCCATGAGGCTGTGGGATTCATTGACTGGAACTGGAATAACAATTTTAGCTTGTACATAGCCGGATCACACATGTATGTTGACAACATTAAACACAGTGTTGGGGTGGGGGGGGGGGGGGGGGAGGAGAAAAGAGGAGGTGCACATGTATGAATATCAAAATAAGAATACGGAAGGCAAAAGGAGCTTTCAACATGCTGGAGTCTATGGCTTGTCTCACGAACTGAATTCTTTCTTTAACTTATCTGTCGGATAGGGACGCAGAAGTGTTTCCAAGGCACCAGGGCCGGGTTATATACTGGCCAAGACCTATTGACGCGTCCTCGTCGAGCGTCCTGGGCAACAGGTCCCTTTGGGGTCCTGGCTAAGGTCAATAGGATCGCCGATTCCTTCGAAGTCAGAGAGTGTCTGCCTGTACGGCGAGGAACCACCAGTCTGCACACCAATAAGCCAGACATGGGACAACGGATACTCATGCAAACCTCAGGTCCAGTATGACATCACACTGATGTTGGACAACAGGATGTCTTCATCCGACATACAGGACTTCGCGTTGGAGCTCAAGCCAACGAACACAAGCAAGCAAGCAAGCAGCATCTGTCGGATATTTAGTATAAACTCTGCCATTCTTTCCACACTTAGCCTTGTATTTTTTCTGTTCTTTCTTCCCTGGAAAGGATCTTTAATAAATATTTATGATGTAATGTTATGGGAAGTGTGTGAAACAATTGCACGTTCAATAGAGATACATACACATACAAAAGCTTAAAGGCCCATGCTAATGAAAACAAGACTGAAAGCCCACACTATTAAAAACAAGATTAAATCCCCATACTGTTAAAAAGAAAAGTTTGGTCAGTCGTCAGTCACTCCAAGCTAGGATACAGATTCAGATAAGTACCCTTAATATTGTCATGTAGTGTGTTTCATGTAGTTTTGTGTCGGTTTTGTGTTTGTTTGTTCTGTGCTGACGAAAGCTTTGGCCGCAACGTCCAATTTGTTTCTTGTAATGGTGTTTAGTAAAGCTCACAATCTACTTCAGGTTTTTTGCTGATTTATTCATTGTTAAAAAGAAAGGCGAATATAATGTGGTTATTAAATATGTCGGTACATGGACACTTTACAGGCGAATAAGGCAATGTCCGGAAGCAGGAGCAAACTATTGTTCTGTGATGTGACAGGATCATCGCTTTTCGTAAGCCTGAATGCATGGAGGTATAGGCGGTCAAACTTTTCCTCAGTTAGCGGACGACGAACGCAGGCATCAAATCCATGCTTGATCACGTTCACGACGTTGCCTGCGCAGCTCCTGTCAACAACACTCAGACGAATACCGAAGGGAAAATAACCTACTAATGAAAACTCTGGAGTTCATAACTATCAAAGAGGCGAACTACTTCACCGAAGTGGCCATACGTGAGCCAGATTTTACAATTATGCTCTACTGACGAGCTCAAACGAGAGCGAAACTCGAGTCTAGTGTTTCCGATTGACGTGGACACGGCCTTAGAATCGTACCCGAGTACGATCAGCGTTGCCAGTAGTGGGTTGTGCTCAATGTATAAATTATGCTCTTAACAAATCATCATCATCATCATCAAGTGCCGTGCCGGCTGGCGTAGGCGTTCATGGCTCTCCACAGATCTCGGTCTTTGGTTTTCTGGATTAACTCTGCTGCTGATATTCCTCCGTGCCACCGTCTCAATCCATCAAGCATCACTTCTCTTGGTCTACCTCTGCCTCTCTTCCCCTTGATCTTTCCAGTTGTTACGATGTTCTCCAATGCCTCTCTTCTCATCACATGACCAAAGAAAGATGTTTGTCTCTGTCTTATTGTTGTATATAATGTTCTAGTTTCATTAGCCTGTTTCAGGCAGTCGTCGTTAGTTACTCTGGCAGTCCAAGGAATTCGCAACATTCGTCTCAGGAACCACATCTCTGTTGCTTCTAATTTCTTCTTAATGTGTTCATTTACATTCCAAGATTCACTGCCATACAGCAAAACTGGTTCTACATAGCATTTCAGCACTCTCTTTCTTACATTCAGTGATAGTGACTTATTGCATAAGATACTCTTCATTTTCTGAAATGCGGCTTTTGCCTGCCCTATTCTGCTCCTAATCTCTGTTGTACATCTTCCATCTGATGTTATAAATGCCCCTAGGTATCTAAAATTATCAACTTGGTTAAGGATTTTCCCTTCTATTTCTATGTCACATTTTGGTGTCACCATTTTCTTTGATATTACCATTGTTACTGTTTTCTTGATATTCAAGGAGAGTCCTTTCCTTGCACTCTCTGTTACTACAACGTCTAATAATTGTTGTAGGTCTGTTGAATTATCCGCCACCAATACTGTGTCATCTGCATAGCGTATATTATTTATATTATAACCTCCAACTAGTATTCCTGGCATCTCTTTGATCTCTCTCATTATTACTTCGCTATACAGGGAGAAAAGATCTGGTGACAAGACACACCCTTGTCGTACTCCTAGCTTTATCTGTTCGTAACTACCCTCTTTATTTCCCATTTTAATTGCTGCTACTTGGTTCCAGTAGACATTCTTTATTATTCTTAAATCTTTTCCATCAGTGTTGCTATCTTCCAACATTTTAATCAGTTCATCATGTTTTACTTTACCAAATGCCTTAGTATAATCTATGAAGCACAAATATATGTCTCTCTGTTTCTCTATTGATCTTTCTATTAGTGTCCGTAATGTATAAATTGCATTGTTTGTGCCCTTTCCATTCCACAAATCCATACTGTTCTTCACTAATTTCCATTTTTATTTTCTTTTTGGTTCTTCTCATTATGATTCTGAGTAGAAGCTTAGTGATATGGTTTATAAGGTTAATTGTACAAAAATCTTCACAATCAATTGCTCCTGGTCTTTTTGGTATAGCTATAAATACAGATTTCAGCATATCACTGGGTAAATATCCACTGCTGTAAATATCATTCAACATTTTGGTTAATATATCTACTCCAAATTCTCCCAATACTTCTAATTCTTCTATTGTGATTTCATCTGGCCCAGCTGTTTTTCCTTTCTTCATACGTTTCATAGCGTCAGCGACTTCTTCTTTCAGAATAGGTGGACCTTCTAAGTTACTATCTTCTGTTAATTCTCCCTTTCTCCTTCATATAATTCTCTTATATACTCATTCCACCTCTTCATTATAGCATCTTCCTCTAATATTATCTTTCCTGTTTTTGATTTCAAACACCCTGTATTTATTCTTATTTTTCTTCCTGTAAGCTCACTGATTTGTCTGTGCATATTTTTTGTATCTTTAATGGAATTTAATTCAATTTTTTTGCATTGCTCGTTTAACCAACTTTCTTTAGCCTTCCCACATTTATCTTTTATTTCTTTATTATCTTAGCGTATTCTTGTTTGTCATTTTTACTCTGTTTTCTTTTGTCCATCAGTTTTAAGATATCTTCATTCATCCATTTTTTCTTAGCTATTTTGCCTCTCTCCGGTAATACTTCTTTGCTAGTTTGATGAATGGAGTCCCTTAACATTTCCCATTGTTCATCTATACTCTGTATTTTAGTTATTGCATTGTACCTATTTTTCACAGTCACTCTGTATTGTTCTTGCATTTCTTTATCTATTTTCAGAACCTCTTTATTAAGTCTCATGTTCTTAACCATTTTTTTCCCTCTCTTTAATCTTACTTTTATTTGTCCACATAGTGGTACATGATCACTATTACAGTCAGCACCAGGCATTGTCTTTACATTAATTAAAGCATTTCTAAATCTTTTATTAATTAGTATGTAGTCAATTTGGTTGCGTATTTTCTTATCAGGGCTTATCCATGTGTACAGTCGTCTTTTATGGTGTTTAAACCATGTGTTTCCAATTATCATATCATTGATATTTGCCCATTCTATTAGCTTTTCCCCTCTTTCATTTCTTGTACCTAAACCATAATTCCCCACTACATCCTCCATTTTTCCCTTTCCTACTTTTGCATTAAAATCACCAAGTATTAGTTTTATTTCTTGTGATCCAATTTGAGCCATCGCCATTTCTATTTCGTCGTAAAAGTGTTGTATTTCTTCATCACTACTGCTTGCTGTTGGTGCATATACTTGTATAATATTTATGTCTATTGGTTTGCCTTTGATTTTTACCATAATAACTCTATCTGAAATACACCAGTATCCATTAATTGACTTGGCTGTTTTTTCGTCTAATATTATTCCTACACCTTTTTCATGTGTATCCCCTCCAGAATAAATTATTGTGTGATTGTCAGCTATAATTTTGCCCGATCCCTTCCATCTCATCTCACTAACGCCTAGTATATTCATTTTCATGCTATCCATCTCTCTTAGAACATTGGTCAACTTTCCTAGCTCATTTAATGTCCTAACATTCCATGTATCCTACTCTAAATTTATTTATTTTAGTTAAGATTTTGCCATCAGTAGCTGGATGACGGTCTGGTGTCACCTGTGGCTCATGACTGTCCCTACCGGACGAGGATGCCCTAAGACAGCCATTAACGTCCTTCACTAACTTTGATATATGTTTTGCCATGAAGTCTTGGGAAGATAATGTGGTGGTTTCCCCTTGCCTTCCACATTCCACATGGTGGTCTTTTTACCTCTGCCTTTGACAGCCATTTCCGACTGTAAGGACAAGTAAGTGCCCTGCTCTGCTCAGCTGCAGAGTTGTCCACTTATTCCGGTGGATACTCTGTCCCCAGAGCTGTGTTAGCCACACCGTAGTGTGTTTCCATCCTCTACCGCGGGGAGGTGCAGTTGGGATTTTCCCTTCATAAAGTTATGGTCTCTGACCAAAACTCTCCAGTACTTTTAGAGGATCCAAATACAATATGTAAAATCAATACAATCAACCAAATACAATATGTAAAAGAACACATGATGCGAAGACTGGGACTGATGGGGACAGGCCATCATACATTACTTAAGACAAAAGTATTATAACTGGCAACTACATATGAATAGATAAACAAATAAATATATAAATAAAAATAAGAAAGTAAGTAAATAAATAAATAAGTATATAAATAACTAAATAAATAAAAAAATAATAAATAAATCTATATCTATAAAAGAGACTGTATGTTTGTGGTTGGGGATGTATTTGCTGCGTTCGATAACGGTACATCCGATTGAGATGAAATTTTCTACACGTCTTCCTTTCATTCCAGTGCAACCAACTGTAATAGTTTCTTAGGGGGCAATCATCTATTTACTTACTAAAATTTCATTTTGTAATTACATGACTTAACATAAGAAATATTCTATAAAGGGATATAACTTTTAGTAGCATTGCTATATCTTAGGTTAAGTCCCCTGGCTAAATCAAATCAAATCAAATCAAAAGCTATAGATAGCTAGCTAGCTAGCTAGCTAGATAGATAGATATATAGATAGATAGATAGATAGATTGATAGATCTGACTCGATAGATAGAGAGGGTGGGATAGACGGAGGGAGAGACGGACGGGCAGGCAGACAGACAGATAGATAGACAGACCAGACAGACAGACAGACAGACAGACAGCCGGGTCGACAGACAGACAGTCGGGAACGGGAACTTATATGACTACTTATATGAATTAAATGAGATGCTCCCCACCAGGAGCTGGGCGAAGCTGGGCCGGGTCAGACAGACAGATAGTCGGGAATGAGAGCTTATATGACTACTTATATGAATTAAATGAGATGCTCCCCACCAGGAGCTGGACGAAGCCGGGCCGGGTCAGACAGACAGACAGACAAACAAGCAGACAGACAGACAAACAAGCAGACAGACAGATAGATAGATAGATAGATAGATAGATAGATAGATAGATAGATAGATAGATCCCCGCCAGGGCCTGGGCGAAGCCGGGCCGGGTCAACTAGTAAATGAATAAATAAACAAATACATAAACAAATAAGTAAATAAGTACATTCATAAATAAGTAAACAAAAGTACATAATTAAATAAATTCAAAAGTTCATAAGTTCATAAATAAATAAATAAATATATAAGTACATAAATAAGTAAATAAATAAATAGATAAATTTAGTCTCTTACTGCCAGTCATGGCTACCCAAGAGCGCAGAGGCTGAAAACCGCTGTTCTAAACATACCTAAAGCCACAACATGTTCATAATCAACAATATAATAAGACACACAATATGATATTATTATTTGTTATCTCTGTCCTCTCACACTCCATCTCGTACCGGGTCGGGGACAAACCTCGGCCATGCGACTCTCCACCCGACGATGTCAGCTGACGTGATGACAAGCCTTGGCTATGCCGACTCTCCACCCGACGATGTCAGCTGACGTTGTGATAACAAGCCTCGGTCATGCCGACTCTCCACCCGACGATGTCAGCTGACGTTGTGATGACAAGCCTCGGCCATGCCGACTCTCCATCCGACGATGTCAGCTGACGTTGTGATGACAAGCCTCGGCCATGCCGACTCTCCACCCGACGATGTCAGCTGACGTTGTGATGACAAGCCTCGGCCATGCCGACTCTCCACCCGACGATGTCAGCTGACGTTGTGATGACTAGCCTCGGCCATGCCGACTCTCCACCCGACGATGTCAGCTGACGTTGTGATGACAAGCCTCGGCCATGCCGACTCTCCACCCGACGATGTCAGCTGACGTTGTGATGACAAGCCTCGGCCATGCCGACTCTCCACCCGACGATGTCAGCTGACGTGATGACACGCCTCGGCCATGCCGACTCTTCACCCGACGATGTCAGCTGACGTTGTGATGAAGTTAGTGCTACTTGTATTACTGTGACGAAGGTAATTCGTAATCCTGCATACTGGGTTCGAAACACAGCTGCGGGCGATTTGGCAGCAGATCGCCTTGCGTTGGTCTTTAATACACTGGCATGAGTTTCAATCGTTCAGACAGCAATGGCAAACTACTTAGCATAAACTTGCAAAGAAATTACAAATAGTCCAAAATTGCTGGGATTGACCGCAACGTTCTGTAAAGGATATGCAACTAACTTTATATTAGTGTTTGTTGGACAGATGTAGAAAATTTCTACATATATAATTCTGTCTTCTTCTGCCTCTTTTGCCTAGTATTTTATCACATAAGGCTAATTTCTATATTTCTCCTTTTCGGTTCATAAGGCAGTTCTCCTTTGCTGTTCATATCAGTTAACTGCATGTCCTTTGCAGTACAATGCAGTCAACCATTGCATTTAATGGTTGCTTGTGATTCACTAGACAATTTTACATGCAACAGCTTGAAATTTCTTTCTGAATAGCCAACGCCATCATAACACCAAAATCAACGCAAAGCGACATTGCAGATCGGTACGGCTGATTTCGAACCCTCAACCCGGTATGTCAGGGAATTGTGAAACTACCGAAACTCATCTTAAACTCATCTTAAATTCCACTGATCTTCTCCTTATGGTTTTTATGCCTCAGCTTGGAACACCTGCAGCTCTTAATCTTTCTCTTTCCTCTACTTTCCCTATCCCGTTGAACCTGAAATGAGAAGTTATAATTAAAGTCTATCCCAGTCTCAGATTAACTAATCCAGTGGCGAAGGAGAATATATCGCCACATGTGACCTCTCCATTTGGACAGAAGGACGATATATCTCCATACAAGGATCATCCTCTTAATTGTTTTAATTGTGAGAGAAAAGAGTGACGTCTTCCGTAATTTCAGTGCTCAGTGTACGGAAGTTTACATTATAATACTTGCTCATTTGATTGTGTATCATGTTTGGTCCTAACATACTGTTTGTTTGGTACTCAGTCAGTTAGTAATCTCGTGACGGAATCAGCTACAGTTAGGATACTAATCTGAAAGGAATTCTCGCAGGCCCACACGCCGGAAGCGTCGTACAATACACGAACTCTGTAGCTTCCGAGAAAATTACACTCGTTAACACAACGGCATAGAGAGGAATTGAACCCACAACCTTCGCAGCCGTTTTACTACGGAGACTCAATGTCCATATGAATAATGACTGTTGTGTTCTCATCACACCAGCGTTTGTGGCGTTCTCCATTCACAACATTCTCAACATTCTTCTAAATAACTGCATGTTAAGAACATTCATTTCCTTGTCTATTTCCTTACTCAATATTCGACATTGGCGTCTATACAGACCAACCAGTCACATACAACTTTATACTTGTTACTTGCAAGTCCTTTTGTTTTACAGAACGTCGCAGTCAACCTCTTCATGTTGCGGCTGATTGTGTGATTTAATAAACAAGTTTACTTTCAGTAATTCCTTAATTCTTTCTGAACGGCCGACACCCATACCATTGTTAGAAAACCAATACAAGCGGTTTGCTTCCAAATCGCCTGCAGATTGTGGGATTGTGAATCGCGTTCGCTACCCTTTTGGCCACAGATGACGGCTATATTTGTTTGTACAACAATATCTGAATGCATACATGATTACAACACAACAATGGCGGTTTATGATAAACAGAAGCACGTGGAAATGCTGACCAACAACAAAATAACAACAACAACAATAACAACAGACCAAGCAAGCAAGAGTGACAATTTCGGTTAGTAGTGGAATGGCGGATGTGATATTCAGACCGACACCACAACGATTACTCCTACCTCCACCGGAAGCTAAAGAGCGAAATGTTAAAAATAAATCAAACACATTAAGTGAACGAAACAAATATGCATTGCGGAGAACTAGGATGCAGATTTTGAATGGGTTTCATCACAAGCTAAATAATCAAATAGAAAATAAGAAAATTGAAGGGAAAAAAATTGAGACCGAAAAAAAACAACAAAAAAAAAAAACAACAACAACAAAGACATTTACAACTTCTAAGAAAGAAGGAAAACTATTTTAAAGTGCAAACAAAGTGTGCTAAAGAAAAGAAGACATAAAAGTTTATTAAAATGCCAAGAGGTACTTATGCATGTGTTTGTAAAGTCTCACTACATTTTATGTAGAACAAATTTGAAAAATGAAGTACATGACGTCTTCAAAAAATGTGCTCCATAGTCCATTGTAAAGTAATATGCAGCTAATTAATGGTTGTCTTCTGCTGGAGTAATTCCTTGAACTCCAAATAGAATGGTGTTATCAACGGTAGAAAGAATTTCTTTCAAATGTATTCTACATACAAAGTGTAGTGAGACTTTAAATACACTCTGTATATAATATTTAAAGGAACAAACAAAAAGTCAAACCAGCAAAGATACCTATACATATACAGTGAAATAATAATATTCACAAACATCAAAGCAGGCATGTACGTATTTATTTTAACGTAATGCGCGCGCGCGCGCACACACACACACACACACACACACACACACACATGCTAGCACATATACGAGCACACGCACATACATGAACACATACGAACACGCATACAAATAAGCAAACATATTCAAACACACATGCGTACAAATTCAATACAAACCCACATATATACAAACACTCATACACACGTAATACGAACACAAAAACATACATTTTAAACAACTGACACATACATACAAATATGCATGCATACATAAATAATACACAACACACACACACACACACACACACACACACACACACACACACACACACACACACACACACACACACACACACATATAATACGTACTCAGACACTCATCCCCATCCCATTCCTCACACACTTGCCTGCTTCCTGCCTGTCCACTATTCGCCCCTCAAACTCACGCACAGACAGACGCACAGAAAGACAAACAGACAGACAGACAGACATACGATTAATTATTCACTTCACACACACACACACACACACACACACACACACACACATATATATATATATATATATATATATATATATATATATATATATATATATATATATATATATATATATAATTCTGCAGTACGCACCTAACGATATGCAGCGAAATATGCCAAGGAATAACTTGTGAAACATATTTTTGCGTGGCTTTTGTGTTAAAATTCACCAAGGAAATACACTGGTTTGAATTTCTCTAAAACAATATTCTGAAGTATTGTTTGCTACAATTCTGAAGTTTATGCATATATCCATAATGTGCCATGCCGGTAAATGTAGGCGGTCATGATTTGCCATTTCACTCGATCACCAGAGTCGTGGGTCAGTTCAGTGTTCCTATGTTGACCATGCCATTGGTCAAGCCATCCAGGTATTTACTTCTAGGTCCTCCCCTTGTTCTCTTCCTCTCGATCTTGGCAGTTCTCCAATTTATTTCTTCTCATAACATGTCAAAACAATTTTGACTGTCTACATCTAATTTCTCTAATCAGTGTGCGATTTTCCTTTGTTTCATTTAGTACTTGCTGGTCTCTCTGGCCGAGGAGTTAGCAGCTTTCTCCGTAACCCCGAATACTCTCGTGGTTGACGTGAGCGCACGAGAATTGGAAGCGGTTCGAGTCTTGCCAGTGACTTATGAGAGTATTGAGCCGGTCACTCAGAAAGCAATGGCAAACTATTGAGCGTAATCTTGCCAAGAAATCAACAATCAGATGAAAGATGCTGATGTTGACAGCGATATCACGTAAAGGATATGCACAACATTTAGTACTTGGTCATTGGTTTTTCTGTATGTCCATGGTATTGTTTTGCATCTCCTCAGACACCATATTTCCACAGCCATCAGATGTTTTTCAGCATGACTGCACATTGTTCACGCTTCACACCCATACAAATGTATAGGCTCTATGTAGAATCTCAACACTCTTTTTCTCGTTTCAATTGACATCTTTTTATTGGTCAGTATGTTTTTTGTCTTGCAAAAGGCTACCTTCGCCATGGCGATTCTTGTTCTAACCTCTTCAAGGCATCTCCCATCAGATGTTATAACTGTTTCGAGAGCATTGTACCGATTCAGTTGTTTAAGAATATTTTCATGTACCTGTGCATTACATTGTGCTATTTCGTTCTTCATAGTGACGACCATGATCTGTCTTTTTACAATTTAATTATAACCCTAGTTGTTCATCGTGTGCAAAATCCGCATCTACTAAATGTTGCAGATCCTGTTCACTTGTCTTCAATCAATACTGTATCATTTGAATATCTAATGCTTGCTTGCTTGCTTGTGTTCGTTGGCTTGAGCTCCAACGCGAAGTCCTGTATGTCGGATGAAGGCATCCTGTTGTCCAACATCAGTGTGATGTCATACAGGACCTGAGTTTTGCGCGAGTATCCGTTGTCCCATGTCTGGCTTATTGGTGTGCAGACTGGTGGTTCCTCGCCGTACAGGCAGACACTCTCCGACTTCGGAGGAATCGGCGATCCTACTGACTTTAGCCAGGACCCCGAAGGGACCTGTTGCCCAGGACGCTCGACGAGGACGCGTCAATAGGTCTTGGCCAGTATATAACCCGGCCCTGGTGCCTTGGAAACACCTCAGCGTCCCAAATATCTAATGATATTGATGTTCCTTCCGCCAGTGATGATTCCTTTCATATCTTGTACATTTCTGAAAATATTTTCACTATACAGGGAAAACAGATCTGGAGACATTATACATCCCTGTCTCACACCTCTCTTAATCGGCTGCTATTGACCTACTTCATTATCAATTCTGATGGCAACTTGTTGTTTCCAATAAATACCCCTGTGTAAAAATCCGTTTTTCACGGAATACGAATCCCCCCTGTCACGAGCTAGTAGTCATCATCATCATCATCTTCTGATGTTTCCATCAAGGGTCGTGGGGAGGGAGGGTTGACTTTCCAACGCCAGAAGATTTGACTGGACAGTGTCATTCCGCGTGATTCTACAATGTATTTGATGTCGTCATCCATCTTCTTCTCGGCGTCATCTGGCTCTCGTAGAAGATTTTCTTTGATGTAGCACCAGTGCTGGTAATTGATGGTGTTGCATTCTAAATATTTGATCTTCCTCCTTTCAGTGTATGTGGCACAAGGTGTTGATCCCACTGTCTGTTCTATAACACCATTTCTTACTCGGTCTCGGAGAGTTGTAGTAAGAGATGTAAATATTCCACGAAAATCTTGCATATGAATTTGGAGTCTACAATTCAGTTTCGGACAAATAAATTTTCGATTAATTTGCGTTACGCTGTGAAATCTGATATTTAATTTTGACATAATAGTATATACATTTCGTGTGATTTATTATGAAAACTGGAATTACTGTTTAAATTTGCCCTTACAATCTAGTGATTTATTAATTCATTTACTACAGTCATTGAGAACCAATTATTAATTAATTTCGTTTGAATTACTTTAAAACATTAAATTCATATTTGATAGAATTTGCTATACAAAAAGAATGATTTATAAAATCATATAATCTCACCAAATGCACAATATTTATCTACAAGTATCTTGTGATTCACTATAGTTAAAGTTATGTGTTACATTGTCACCACAAATTTGGAAAATAGTTATCCTTTGGTAGCTCGTTATTAACAACTGCATTTAACATCCGCATTTGACCTAATTTACATCACAATCTAGTAATTTATCAATGAATATACTTCCTTCGTGAATTTAAACACAGAACCCACAAACAATATATTGCGCCATTTATTGCCTGGCATCTGTCGTTCATATCAACAGGTGCATGCCGCAGATTTACAATCCATCCCAAGGACAATATCGCCAGGTGCATGCCGCACCTGAGTTATAATCCATCCCGTCACTTTACAGGTGACTATGGGAGGCGCCGTTTCAGAAATTCAAAACAAAGTCCTTAGTGAATGTAAACACAGCACCACAAACGTCACCTCCCACAATCATCTGTGAAGCGATTGGATGGATTATAACACTGCAATATGTAACTGAAGAGATGCAGCGAAATATGCCAGGTATTAAATCGTGCAACATATTGTGTGGCTTATGTGTTTAAATTCATTTACTGTCAGAAATTCTGAACTAATTACACCCGGGAAGGTAACCCGGTCAACAAATGCCCGCAGAAGTCGGATGTGTCGGCCTTACGGCGCAAGAACACAGCTCTGCTGTAAACAGGCACAACGCAATCACATCCGAAAAAAAAAAAAACTCCGGATGAACGAAGAAGATGAAGAAGAAGAACTAATTACACGTCCATTTCGTGCGATATACTATGAAATCAGGATGCATTCTTCTTCCAGATTTGAACCCCCACTGGGACATAAACCCTAGACCAACTCCCGCCAAGCGTTTCTATAATTTGCTATCTCCTACAGCCCCCTTCATGTCTTCCCAATATTATTCATCTTTGTCTGGCAATTCTCTTCTCCGTGTCTTTTTAGGTCTCCCGCTATTGTGTTTGCCTTGTGGGTTCCAGACAAGAGAGTTGAGTTGAGTTTAGTAGAGTTGAGTTAAGAACCTACGTCATTGCACACGGGACATTCCCAATCGCGCTCAGTCCTCATCTTCAACAGCCAACGAAGGGTTCCCATACTGATTATATGGCTGTTTTGTTTTACGTCTGAGTGAAGACTGTTGACCAGATCCTCTAACCACCCCTTGCTGCCGCATTCTTTCTAGACCATGATAGTCTATCTGTTCTTCTGCATTGTTCACGTGCTCACTTGAAGGCCTTCACCACATCTATCTTATCATGCATCAAATCACCCCTCAATGATGCGGCAATAGCTTGTCTGTCTGCTTGTTCATTGCTAACCACACCAGAGCGTCGCGGAGAAACGACCCAGACAAGAGAGTGTCTAGTTATATTGTTCTTACGTTTTCTAATAGCATTACGTTTAAAACAGTTTTAGATATCTATAGGAATAACACTAATTGAACTGCGGTGAAACCGTGGAGATATAAACAATAGCTTTATAAAACACAGTTACGGAAAACAGAGGTCGTTGCGGCGACACGCCTTCATCAGCAAACAAACACAAGAAAACACGATGATATTGTGTCATTTCGTGGTTTATGTCTTGCGTTTTCTGTAGTTTACTGGTGAAGTCTTGTTCCCCTAACGCGCTTTCTTTTCCACGTTTGTGTTTTGTAAGTCTGTTCTCCAAAAGAAATAACGAAAGACCTAAAATCCTAATGGAGAAGAGAATTAAAAACAGCAGTGAATAATAATGAACGGACATTGACACTGAGAAAGTGTTTATTGTAGGATTAGAGAGAGAGAGAGAGAGACAGACAAAGAGAGAGAGACACAGACAGAGAGAGAGACAGAGAGAGAGAGAGACACAGAGAGAGAGAGAGATGCTGTTTGTTGAGGATTAGAGAGCGAAAGAGAGAGGTTACCACACCGCCAACCTCAATCTGATAAATGTACGCTATTTTCGCTGGCTTAGACGACCCGAACACCACTGCATTGGGAGTTAGAATTCATCAGTCTTCAAAAGGAGCTATATTGGGAGTTAGAACTCAGACTTCAAAAGGAGCTATATTCAACTGTGTCTAATGACATTGTCCTTGGATTTTCTCAATGTTTGTCTTATCCAGCGTCAGCGAGGTTTCTTCACCTTTTAGTTCACTGGGATTAGTTTAGTTCTCTCCATGAGCTCTGAATTGGAGATTCTGTCATATAATTTTAGTTCCACTATCAAATATGCATATTTGAGCTAATTCAAATTCATCAATTTATAAATTCATTTACCATCACCAATTGTAATTATCAAATATCATCTGTTGATGTGAATATAATGCGAAATTGATGGATAGTGCAGAATTGAATTACTTTCAAGCCAGTTTTTGATATCTATATGAATGCAATTGATGGATAGTGTCACTTGTTTTCCCGGGAGAGAGTTGGAATCAACAAGCACATCTTCAAACTTATTATCTGTTGGGATTATTGACTGACTTTTGTCTACACCCCTCCCTTCTGTCTTCCCTTCCATATATCTACTTCTGTCACTCTCTCTATTATTCTATCACACATACTCCGACAACATTTCCTTTTCAACATATAATAAAAGATTTATTAATAAAGAAAACTATGTCCGTGTGTGTATGGATATTGTCTGTGTAGTTGCTATTGTATTCTATGGTTGTGGACAGAATGAACTCAGAATGTCCTATCAGCTGTATCTTCTCGCCAGTCATTCTTCACGATTACAGGACATCACATCAAACAGGACAGAGCTCACCCGGGATGATCCGTAGGCTTGAATCTGATGGTAAATCCGTTAGTGAAATGAAAACAAACTGTTCATCACTGATTCACCGTATTGCTATAAAAGTCCCGTAAGTTTATGACTGTGCCCAAAATCGGTTTCATGATATTAATTATCCATCATCAAAAACAGAAAACACCACATTGGTCAATGTTCTTCCTATTGTCTATTATGATTATCACTATTGTCTTTGTCTATTCCTTCTACCCTATGTAGGCAAGTCGTATGTAGGTTGAAGTCTCTGCTTGCCCCACCTTAACATCTTTTTCTGTTTAGGAAGCCCCGTGGTATATGCGTGTTAGCATACAGTCTTCTGTATTTTTCTTGATGTTAGTATTTGTTCATCTGAACGAACTATTTAGGTTCTTTCTGGATCTAAGTATGTACTTTATTGGTTTACGTAGAGTAGGTTTTTCTTTCTTCTCTAATGTCCCTAGAAACTGGGAAACCTGTGGATGAATATAACAAGTCGAGTGGTAAGCGTCCGCCCCTTACTCCTAACTTATGCAAGTGTCCTTCTCCAGCCATAATGACAAGGCTTTCGAAGTCACCATCCGCATAAGACATAAGAATTCACCTCAGTCTAAAACACCCACTAATAATATGTAATGATAAAGGTAATACACGCTCATCTATATTCCTATTCTAAAACGATATTTTAATATACCTTATACACATCGATGTTCCTATATAGAATTATGTAGATCCACGAATCGAAATTAATCCTCAGCCAAGCACTTTATCCCATTATAAAGGAGGATATTTCTTTTCATTACAGGACACATAATTCTATCTTTCCGTCCAGTTGGGGAACAACACACTAAACTGACACAAAGACGTGGCCACTCTCTTTAGATCATCTTTGTCCCATCGTCCTTGACATTGCTGGACAAAGCAAATTCAGACTTCATTATCCCTGGTCAGTGGAAAATTCCAGATCTGGGCTTTTCCGTATATCCCTACCTCCAGAACGCAATAGACTGATCCATGATACTGTCTGTCTTTGTAGCAAACTAATTTTTCCACTCTCCCGGTCACCTGTATGTAGTCGACTCTCCCGCCTTGACCTATATACATATGCGCTGGTCCATCCGTTGTGTTTTATCCTTCTGTTTCATTAACCCTTCTACTCCATGGGTATTCGCTGCATACAGTCGTCGATCTGGGATTCACTAACATGCAGCATTTCATGACATAGGCCCCCTCTTAAGAGATTAGACCGCGTCGAATCTTTCTCGCTGTAGGTTTGATTCCCATGATCCACAACCCTAGTCTTCTTCCTCCGGATCTGGATGTCTGGATAAGAAATCTGCTCCTACATTCTCCTTCCCGGATGTATTCCACTGTGAAGTGGTATGGTTGCAGCAACAATGACCATCTCATCAGTCTGGCGTTTAACTTCTGTGATGTAGCTAGGAACATCAAGGGTTGATGATCTGACTGGACCGTAAACTGTACTCCGTACAAGTATGGTTGAAATTTTTGTACAGCCCATACGAGTGACAAGCACTCTCTTTCAAACCGTTGAATAATTTTTCTCTGCCGGTAGAAGCTTCTTACTGGCATACGCTACAGGTTTCAAAATTGAAGCATCGTCTAGTCCTTCTTGTAATAAGGCTGCTCCAATACCGATCCCACTCGCATCTGTTCTTAGCACAAATGGCTTTGTGAGGTCTGGAAGTTGTAGAACTGGCTTGTTCACCAACGCCTCCTTTAATTGACTGTAGGCCTCCTCACATTCTGGCGTCCATATAACTGCATCTGGAAGTCCTTTTTTTAAGGTCTCTGTTAATGGATTTCCCAGTTCGGTAAAATGAGGAATGAACTTTTGATAAAATCCACACAATGATAGGAAGGATCTTATATCTTTCTTGTTTTAGGCCTCGAAGCTCGTCTGACTTTTTCCAGTTTCTTCGCCTCCGGGACAATTTTCCCGGGGAGTGATGGTCATGACCTAGAAATTCCAGAGTTGGTAACCAATCATGCACTTGGTTGGTCGCGCCGTCAGCCCGGCTTCCCGGAGCCGATCGAAAACTCTCTCTAAGGATCCCAAATGGTCATCTAATCTGTCACTGGCAATCAGTATATCATCCATGAATGAGATAATGCCGGGTCACGTAGAGGATCCAACAACGCTCTCATCATGCGAGTAAATACACTAGGCGCATTACTGAGTCCAAAAGGCATGACATTGAACTCATAGTGTCCCGTAGGTGTGCTGAAAGCTAGTAAATGTCGAACTTCTGGTTTGACCGGGATCTGATAATAACCCCTACTCAGATCTACTTTAGAGAAATACTTGGCCTTATGGAGCCTGGCGAATAACTGGGTTGGATTCGGCAATGGTTCCACTTGGAACTGGGTATGACTATTCAAAAGTCTATAGTCAATGCACAGCCGGTGTTCTCCACTCGGTTTTCGTAACAACACCACTCCAGCATTATATGGGGATGTGGATGGTGCAATCACCTCATCCTCCAACAGTTTCTGTATCTCCTCCTCCAACGCCTTCTCTTTAGCAAATGGTACTGGGTAGATTTTTTGGCGAACCGGATCCGGCGTAGTTAAGGTCATCTCGAACTCAACTAGCTCCGTCCGTCCTGGTTTATCCGTCAGGATCTGCTTATGGGATTTGAGAACCTGGCCAATTTTTTCCTCTCTTGGAGAGTCAGATCCGGGTTCACCTGTACTTCCCGATAAGTTTCCTGGTTTATTAGAGGATATTCCCTCCCTCATCTGGTCCGGTTTCAGTTTCCACTGCTACCGCCATTGCCATGAGATGGGCTGCTCCTTCCCGGGTTCTTTCTGCATATTTTCTCAAGAGATTAATAGGAAATCTCTCGACTTTCCCCGGATCCGTATTGATAGTTGGTTCTGGATACCATCCTTTCCACGGGAAATGGTCCTTGCCATCCTATTCTCCAGTTTGTTGTTTCCCGTTGGGAGTAACAACAAGACTTTGTCTCCCCACCTCAAGAGCTCTGTCTCTAGACCTACGGTTATAGTATTCCGCATGTCTCTTCCTGGCCTTTCTCAAGTTTCGAGTGGCCGAGCCCAGCCCGTGTGAAGTTTTTCCTTCAGTTCCTCCACGTATTTGTACGAGGAAATCACCTCTTCTGAGGTTTCTTCTTCCGTCCAACTCCTCAATAACGCTTCCAATGGTCCCTTGATTGGTCGACCAAACAGCAGAGTTGCTGGCGGTACTCCTGTTGAGCCAGTGGCACTTCCCCTATAAGCAAAAAGGGCTGCCGGGATGTATCATCCCACCTATCCGGTTTTTCCTGGGCCAATTTCCTGAGCATTGTCATCAACGTGCCGTTGAAAACGCTCTACTTGTCCATTAGCTTGAGGGTGGTAGGGACTGGTATGTATATGGTTGGAGTGGAACACCCCAAATACCCCTCCATGAGTTTCCCACAAAACTGTGACCCTTATCCGTCAGAATCTGATTAGGGAAACCTAATCTGGTAAAAGTCTCCATCAATGCATCAGCCACTCTTTTCGGGTCAATGGTTGACAATGGTATGGCTTCACTCCACATTGAACAGCAATCCACCATGGTGAGGATATACATGTTCCTCTTCTTGGTCCTAGGAAGAGGACCCACTATATCGATGGCTACCCTCTCGAAAGGAGAGTTCATGATGGGCATCTCACCCAACACCACCGGTGCTGTCCAGTGTTTCGGTGCCACCCGCTGGCACTCTGGGCAGGACTTTACATATCGACTCACCTCTCCCGTCAATCCTGGCCAATAATAATGACAGGAAATCCGCTGCATGGTGGCGGCGATACCCATGTGTCCACTGAACGAAATGGTATGCCCCATCTGAAGAATTTGGGCACGGTAGGCACTTAGGGACTACCATTGACCGTGTAGGTTGTCTCCCCTTCCGGCTCTCCGGTATAGTAGCCGATTCTTCATGTAGTACTGTCCGCGTTTGGGTGGGACAGCACTCTTCTGCAACTTCTTGTAGCACGGACGTAAACTATCATCCTCACTCTGGGCCGTTCGTAACTACCCGGGCATTGGGTTGAAATCCTTTCCTCTGCCTGATCCGTTTCCTTCTGAGAGCGTGTCTGCATAGCTCCCATGTGAATTGGTTCCTTAGGCATTCCCAGAAAGACATACCGGCAAAACCCATGATGGAAAAATGGATCCTCAAAACGGCGGCCTTGATGGCCCGGGCGTATCTTGTGTTTGCCTTGTGGGTTCCAGACAAGAGAGTTGAGTTGAGTTTAGTAGAGTTGAGTTAAGAACCTACGTCATTGCACACGGGACATTCCCAATCGCGCTCAGTCCTCATCTTAAAACAGCCAACAAAGGGGTTCCCATACTGATTATATGGCTGTTTTGTTTTACGTCTGAGTGAAGACTGTTGACCAGATCCTCAAACCCCCCCCTTGCTGCCGCATTCTTTCTAGACCATGATAGTCTATCTGTTCTTCTGCATTGTTCACGTGCTCACTTGAAGGCCTTCACCACATCTATTTTATCATGCATAAAATCACCCCTCAATGATGCGGAAATAGCTTGTCTGTCTGCTTGTTCATTGCAAAACCACACCAGAGCGTCGCGGAGAAACGACCCAGACAAGGAGTGTCTAGTTATATTGTTCTTCTTTTTCTAATAGCTTTAAACTTTTAAAAACAGTTTTAGATTCTATAGGAAAAAACACTAATTGAACTGCGGTGAAACCGTGGAGATAAAAACAATAGCTTTATAAAACACATTTACGGAAAACAGAGGTCTTTTGCGGCGACACGCCTTCATCAGCAAACAAACACAAGAAAACACGATGATATTGGGTCATTTCGTGGTTATGTCTTGCGTTTTCTGTAGTTTACTGGTGAAGTCTTGTTCCCCTAACGCCCCTTTTTTTTCCCACGTTTGTGTTTTGTAAGTCTGTTCTCCAAAAGAAATAACGAAAGCCCAAAAATCCTAATGGAGAAGAAAATTAAAAACAGCAGTGAATAATAATGAACGGACATTGACACTGAGAAAGTGTTTATTGTAGGATTAGGGGAGAGAGAGAGAGAGACAGACAAAGAGAGAGAGACACAGACAGAGAGAGAGAAAAGAGAGAGAGAGAGACACAGAGAGAGAGAGAGATGGTTTGTTGAGGATTAGAGAGCGAAAGAGAGAGGTTACCACACCCCCAAACCTCAATCTGATAAATGTACGCTATTTTCGCTGGCTAGACGACCCGAAAAAACCACTGCATTGGGAGTTAGAATTCATCAGTCTTCAAAAGGAGCTATTTTGGGAGTTAAAACCCTCAGACTTCAAAAGGAGCTATATTCAACTGTGTCAAAATGACATTGTCCTTGGATTTTCTCAATGTTTGTCTTATCCAGCGTCAGCGAGTTTTTTCACCTTTTAGTTCACTGGGATTAGTTTAGTTCTCTCCATGAGCTCTGAATTGGAGATTCTGTCATATAATTTTAGTTCCACTATAAAATATGCATATTTGAGCTAATTCAAATTCATAAATTTTAAAAAACATTTACCATCACAATTGTAATTATCAAATATCATTGTTGATTTGAATAAAATTGCGAAATAAATGATAGTGCAGGATTGAATTACTTTCAAGCCAGTTTTGATATCTATATGAATGCAATTGATGGATAGTGTCACTTTTTTTCCCCGGGAGAGAGTTGGAATCAACAAGCACATCTTAAAATTTATTATCTTTTGGGGGTTATTGCTGATTTTTGGTCTACACCCCTCCCTTCTGTTTTCCCCTTTCCATATATCTATTCTGTCACTCTCTCTATTATTCTTCAACACATACTCCGAAAAATTTTTCCCTTTTCAACATATAATAAAAGATTTATTAATAAAAAAAAACTATGCCCGGTGTGTGTATGGATATTGTCTGTGTAGTTGCTATTGTATTCTATGGTTTGGGACAGAATGAACTCAGAATGTCTATCAGCTGTATCTTCTCGCCAGTCATTCTTCACGATTACAGGACATCACATCAAACAGGACAGAGCTCACCCGGGATGATCCGTAGGCTTGAATCTGATGGTAAATCCGTTAGTGAAATGAAAAAAAAATGTTCATCACTGATTCACCGTTTGCTAAAAAAGTCCCGTAAGTTTATGACTGTGCCCAAATCGGTTTCATGATATTAATTATCCATCATAAAAAACAAAAAAAACCACCACATTGTCAATGTTCTTCCTATTGTCTATTATGATTATCACTATTGTCTTTGTTATTCCTTCTACCCTATGTAGGCAAGTCGTATGTAGGTTGAAGTCTCTGCTTGCCCCACCTTAACATCTTTTTCTGTTTAGGAGCCCCGTGGTATATGCGTGTTAGCATACAGTTTTTGTATTTTTTTTGATTTTAGTATTTGTTCATCTAAACGAACTTTTAGGTTCTTTCTGGATCTAAGTATGTACTTTTTTGGGTTTTACGTAGAGTGGGTTTTTTCTTTCTTTTTCTAATGTCCCTAGAAACGGGGAAAACCTGTGGATGAATATAACAAGTCGAGTGGTAAGCGTCCGCCCCTTACTCCTAACTTATGCAAGTGTCCTTCTCCAGCCATAATGAAAAGGGCTTTCGAAGTCACCATCCGCATAAGACATAAGAATTCACCTCAGTCTAAAACCCCCACTAATAATATGTAATGAAAAAGGGTAATACACGCTCATCTATATTCCTATTCTAAAACGATTTTTTAATATACCTTAAAACACATCGATGTTCCTATATAAAATTTAAATGTAGATCCACGAATCGAAATTAATCCTCAGCCAAGCACTTTATCCCATTATAAAGGAGGATATTTCTTTTCATTACAGGACACATAATTCTATCTTTCCGTCCAGTTGGGGAACACACACTAAACTGACACAAAGACGTGGCCACTCTCTTTAGATCATTTTTGCCCCATCGTCCTTGACATTGCTGGACAAAGCAAATTCAGACTTCATTATCCCTGGTCAGTGGAAAATTCCAGATCGGGGTTTTCCGTATATCCCTACCTCCAGAACGCAATAGACTGATCCATGATACTGTCTGTCTTTGTAGCAAATAATTTTTCCACTCTCCCGGTCACCTGTATTGTAGTCGACTCTCCCGCCTTGACCTATATACATATGCGCTGGTCCATCCGTTGTTTTTTATCCTTCTTTTTCTTTAAACCCTTCTACTCCTGGGTATTCGCTGCATACAGTCGTCGATCGGGGTTTATAACTGCAGCATTTCATGACATAGGCCCCCTCTTAAGAGATTAGACCGCGTCGAATCTTTCTCGCTGTAGGTTTGTTTCCCCAATGATCCAAAACCCCTTTCTTCTTCCTCCGGATCTGGATGTCTGGATAAGAAATCTGCTCCTACATTCCCCTTTTCCCGGGATGTATTCCACTGTGAAGTGGTATGGTTGCAGCAACAATGACCATCTCATCAGTCTGGCGTTTAACTTCTGTGATGTAGCTAGGAACATCAAGGGTTGATGATCTGACTGGACCGAAAACTGTACTCCGTACAAGTATGGTTGAAATTTTTGTACACCCCAAACGAGTGACAAGCACTCTCTTTCAACCGTTGAATAATTTTTCTCTGCCGGTAGAAGCTTCTTACTGGCATACGCTACAGGTTTCAAAATTGAAGCATCGTCTAGTCCTTCTTGTAATAAGGCTGCTCCAATACCGATCCCACTCGCATCTGTTCTTAGCACAAATGGCTTTGTGAGGTCTGGAAGTTGTAGAACTGGCTTGTTCACCAACGCCTCCTTTAATTGACTGTAGGCCTCCTCACATTCTGGCGTCCATATAACTGCATCTGGAAGTCCTTTTTTTAAGGTCTCTGTTAATGGATTTCCCAGTTCGGTAAAATGAGGAATGAACTTTTGATAAAATCCACACAATGATAGGAAGGATCTTTTTCTTTCTTTGTTTTAGGCCTCGAAGCTCGTCTGACTTTTTCCGGGTTTCTTCGCCTCCGGGAAAATTTTCCCGGGAGTGATGGTATGACCTAGAAATTCCAGAGTTTGGTAACCAATCATGCATTTGGGTTTTGGTCGCGCCGTCACCCCGGTTTCCCCGGAGCCGATCGAAAACTCTCTCTAAGGACCCCAAATGGTCATCTAATCTGTCACTGGCAATCAGTATATCATCCATGAATGAGATAATGGCCGGGTCACGTAGAGGATCCAACAACGCTCTCATCATGCGAGTAAATACACTAGGCGCATTACTGAGTCCAAAAGGCATGACATTGAACTCATAGTGTCCCGTAGGTGTGCTGAAAGCTAGTAGATGTCGAACTTCTGGTTTGACCGGGATCTGATAATAACCCCTACTCAGATCTACTTTAGAGAAATACTTGGCCTTATGGAGCCTGGCGAATAACTGGGTTGGATTCGGCAATGGTTCCACTTGGAAGGGTATGACTATTCAAAAGTCTATAGTCAATGCACAGCCGGTGTTCTCCACTCGGTTTTCGTAACAACACCACTCCAGCATTATATGGGGATGTGGATGGTGCAATCACCTCATCCTCCAACAGTTTCTGTATCTCCTCCTCCAACGCCTTCTTTTTAGCAAATGGTACTGGGTAGATTTTTTGGCGAACCGGATCCGGCGTAGTTAAGGTCATCTCGAACTCAACTAGCTCCGTCCGTCCTGGTTTATCCGTCAGGATCTGCTTAGGGGATTTGAGAACCTGGCCAATTTTTTCCTCTCTTGGAGAGTCAGACCCGGGTTCACCTGTACTTCCCGATAAGTTTCCTGGTTTATTAGAGGATATTCCCTCCCCTCATCTGGTCCGGTTTCAGTTTCCACTGCTACCGCCATTGCCATGAGATGGGCTGCTCCTTCCCGGGTTCTTTCTGCATATTTTCTCAAGAGTTTAAATATGAAAAATCTTCGACTTTCCCGGATCCGTATTTGATAGTTGGTTCTGGATACCATCCTTTCCACGGGAAATGGTCCTTGCCATCCTATCTCCAGTTTGTTGTTTCCCGTTGGGAGTAACAACAAGACTTTGTCTCCCACCTCAAGAGCTCTGTCTCTAGACCTACGGTTATAGTATTCCGCATGTCTCTTCCTGGCCTTTCTCAAGTTTCGAGTGGCCAGAGCCCAGCCCGTGTGAAGTTTTTCCTTCAGTTCCCCACGTATTTGTACGAGGAAATCACCTCTTCTGAGGTTTCTTCTTCCGTCCAACTCCTCAATAACGCTTCCAATGGTCCCTTGATTGGTCGACCAAACAGCAGAGTTGCTGGCGGTACTCCTGTTGAGCCATGTGGCACTTCCCTATAAGCAAAAAGGGCTGCCGGGATGTATTCATCCCACCTATCCGGTTTTTCCTGGGCCAATTTCCTGAGCATTGTCATCAACGTGCCGTTGAAACGCTTACTTGTCCATTAGCTTGAGGGTGGTAGGGACTGGTATGTATATGGTTGGAGTGGAACACCCCAAATACCTCCTCCATGAGTTTCCCACAAAACTGTGACCCATTATCCGTCAGAATCTGATTAGGGAAACCTAATCTGGTAAAAGTCTCCATCAATGCATCAGCCACTCTTTTCGAGTCAATGGTTGACAATGGTATGGCTTCACTCCACATTGAACAGCAATCCACCATGGTGAGGATATACATGTTCCTCTTCTTGGTCCTAGGAAGAGGACCCACTATATCGATGGCTACCCTCTCGAAAGGAGAGTTCATGATGGGCATCTCACCCAACACCACCGGTGCTGTCCAGTGTTTCGGTGCCACCCGCTGGGCACTCTGGGCAGGACTTTACATATCGACTCACCTCTCCCGTCAATCCTGGCCAATAATAATGACAGGAAATCCGCTGCATGGTGGCGGCGATACCCATGTGTCCACTGAACGAAATGGTATGCCCCATCTGAAGAATTTGGGCACGGTAGGCCTTAGGGACTACCAATTGGACCGTGTAGGTTGTCTCCCCTTCCGGCTCTCCGGTATAGTAGCGATTCTTCATGTAGTACTGTCCGCGTTTGGGTGGGACAGCACTCTTCTGCAACTTCTTGTAGCACGGACGTAAACTATCATCCTCACTCTGGGCCGTTCGTAACTCCCCGGGCATTGGGTTTGAAATCCTTTCCTCTGCCTGATCCGTTTCCTTCTGAGAGCGTGTCTGCATAGCTCCCATGTGAATTGGTTCCTTAGGCATTCCCAGAAAGACATACCGGCAACCGAGGATGACTGGAAATATGGGATCACTCAATACGGCGGCCTTGATTGTGCCAGTGACGTATCTTGACCGAATCTCCACTTGAGCAATGGGTAACTTCATGGCTACAGCACTCTTAGTCGCAGGCTGTATCTCCATGGTCTCCCCTGTGAGTTGTTCGGGGGATACTAGATCCGCCGAAATCACCGCTTCCCCATCCAGTCCCGTATCGTATAAACATTGGACTGGTTGTCCATTCACCTCAATCAGTTCCACCACCGAGGGTCTCCCTTGGTCCGGAATGTCTTCCCCCTCCTCGACTTTTCCCTGGGATTCCTCGAGGGGTTCATCGAGGCGTGTTTCGAAGGGACCGTCATTTGCCTTGCCTCGACATTCTGCAGTCGTATGGGCTTTCGACCTGCAGGGTGTGCACCATGTTCCCTTCCTAGGTTTTTCGTGTGTCCTTTTGTTCCTTTCTCCTTCGCCGACCTCAGCCTTGTCTGTGATCCCCTTCTTATAATTCACTTGGCATGCCGCGAAGTAAGGATTTTTCGGTTTCGATCTGCAGTCTTTTGTGTTGTGAGATGCCGCCTTGCAAATCGAGCACCACTTCTCGGACCACGGTCGTTTCGCTGGAGAATTCGAGGTGTTCTTGGTTCCTTCCTTCACCTTCTCAGAACTCTCCGTTGACGTCTTTTTATAAGGTTCCCCTTTTGTTTCCTTTCCGTTCGTCGATTTCTTTCTGTCTTGTTTTTCCTGACCTTTGGTTTGTGTACTTAGTTCTGCCGCCTCCCCATGTACTTCCACGAATCGTTCCGCCAGCTTGTTCACCACATCAATCCGTTCCGCCCCTTGTTCTCCTAAGAAGGTTCTGAGAGGTTTCGACATTTGCTTTCGCATTTGGTCTACCACCATCATCTCTTCGAGACTCTCATAATTCCTCTGGAATTCTGCCAAGTCCATCCATTTCTGTAGATAGGATTTTAGCCTCAGACTGTAGGCGGCGAATAGTTCTCCCGGCTCTCGTCTAGACGATCTAAACTTTTTCCGATATGTTTGTGCGGTGACTTCATAATGTTTCATCAAAGCTGCTTTCAATTCCTCGTACTGATTTTCCTGTCCTGGTGGTAGGCGTGTGTAGACCTCGTAGCCCGAACCACGTAAGACTGGGATACTTTAAGAGCCCATCTGGTTCTATCTAGTCCCATAGCGATTGCCATAGCCTCGAACCGATCCAAAAACTGGAATATCTTTTCTTTACTTTCATCGTAGACCGCTAAGGGAAACTTCATGGCCTGGTAACCCTGTCCACTCATGTAGGTTGCTCCAGGTGAAGATGAACTTCCTTCTGCTGCATCTATTTCACCCTTAGTTTGTGTCTTGAGTTCTAACTCTTTCAAGCGGTATTCATGTTCCATTTCCAGTTTCTTGGTCTCCTGGTCCATTTTCTTGGCCTCTTGTTCCATTTCTAGTCGCTTGGTCTCCTGGTCCATTTTCTTGGCCTCTTGTTCCATTTCTAGTCTCTTGGTCTCCTGTTCTAGTTTCTTGGCCTCTTGTTCCATTTCTAGTCGCTTGGTCTCCTGTTCTAGTTTCTTGGCCTCTTGTTCCATTTCTAGTCGCTGGTCTCCACCTCTATTCTTCTCACTTCCAACTCAGTCTTTCGATCTTCTCGTTCCGCCTGACGAATCTCTCGCTCTCTTTCTTGGATGTAATCAGTTAAGTCTGAACCAGCCAACCCAATTTCCTCCCCGTTGGCTCTCAGTTTCTGCTGTAGTTACTTTAGGAGTTGCCATAGTTACAGCAGATAAGTCAGCAAGTTGAGTAAAGATCCCTCAAGGCAGAAAAGAAGTACTCACTATACAATTATATTCCACCTAGAACCTATACCATTTATCTATGTCTATCTAATATTATAAATCTACCCCACCACACAGTACATCACCACCACTCTCTCATCCACAAGAGGAGATATAGGATAAAGACTTATGTAGACGTGTGACCGTGTGACTAGGTATGTAATGTCTTACCACCTATCCACATTCACTCTGTCTGGAACTTTCTCACTGCAAAGTCACCAGCATTAATGAAATGTTTCTACCATATATGTAATGGCACCATATATCCAATGGACGTCCTTCCATTAAAAGTCATCAATATATACTTATATTCCTTCCAATCAGTATGTCCCAACATGTAGGTACTCCGCTATGCCTGTGCCAATATGCAAGTACCTCTCTCTATGCATATGCCTCTTTATGCTTTTAGGTCATATGAGTATTATGTATGTACGTATCCCGCTGCTCCCACCATTTTATGTCACTTGTTTTCCCGGGAGAGAGTTGGAATCAACAAGCACATCTTCAAACTTATTATCTGTTGGGATTATTGACTGACTTTTGTCTACACCCCTCCCTTCTGTCTTCCCTTCCATATATCTACTTCTGTCACTCTCTCTATTATTCTATCAACACATACTCCGACAACATTTCCTTTCAACATATAATAAAAGATTTATTAATAAAGAAAACTATGTCCGGTGTGTGTATGGATATTGTCTGTGTAGTTGCTATTGTATTCTATGGTTGTGGACAGAATGAACTCAGAATGTCTATCAGCTGTATCTTCTCGCCAGTCATTCTTCACGATTACAGGACATCACATCAAACAGGACAGAGCTCACCCGGGATGATCCGTAGGCTTGAATCTGATGGTAAATCCGTTAGTGAAATGAAAACAAACTGTTCATCACTGATTCACCGTATTGCTATAAAAGTCCCGTAAGTTTATGACTGTGCCCAAATCGGTTTCATGATATTAATTATCCATCATCAAAAACAGAAAACACCACATTGTCAATGTTCTTCCTATTGTCTATTATGATTATCACTATTGTCTTTGTCTATTCCTTCTACCCTATGTAGGCAAGTCGTATGTAGGTTGAAGTCTCTGCTTGCCCCACCTTAACATCTTTTTCTGTTTAGGAGCCCCGTGGTATATGCGTGTTAGCATACAGTCTTCTGTATTTTTCTTGATGTTAGTATTTGTTCATCTGAACGAACTATTTAGGTTCTTTCTGGATCTAAGTATGTACTTTATTGGTTTACGTAGAGTAGGTTTTTCTTTCTTCTCTAATGTCCCTAGAAACTGGGAACCTGTGGATGAATATAACAAGTCGAGTGGTAAGCGTCCGCCCCTTACTCCTAACTTATGCAAGTGTCCTTCTCCAGCCATAATGACAAGGCTTTCGAAGTCACCATCCGCATAAGACATAAGAATTCACCTCAGTCTAAAACACCCACTAATAATATGTAATGATAAAGGTAATACACGCTCATCTATATTCCTATTCTAAAACGATATTTTAATATACCTTATACACATCGATGTTCCTATATAGAATTATGTAGATCCACGAATCGAAATTAATCCTCAGCCAAGCACTTTATCCCATTATAAAGGAGGATATTTCTTTTCATTACAGGACACATAATTCTATCTTTCCGTCCAGTTGGGGAACACA
>JACEFZ010026603.1:62500-63868 GCA_014155875.1 Cepaea nemoralis
AACCAACAAACCAACCAGCCCACAGACCAGGTAACCCATAAATCAACTAAGCAACCAGCCAACCAATCAACCAACCAACCAGCCAACCAACCAACCACCAGTCAACCCAACTAACCAACCACTACTGTTGTAAATAAAAGGCATGACTAAAGCCTAACAGAATAAATGTGATTGGTGGACAATAAAACTGCAAACACGCCCTTCCACACACAAGGCAGAATTGTGCTGGTACTTACGTCACTAGTTCCCGACCCGAAAAGAAGTAGGTCAAACGGTATGGCAGCAATGGCATCGATCACAAAACCCGCCTTTGACATAGTTGAAAGGCAATTTTCTGTTGGTCACTGACAACTTCCCCGTTCTCCAGATAAGTTGTCCGGAAGTTGATGAGAATGTCCGCAATAAACATCAGGTCAACCATCAGGTCGACGATAACTAGCGGGTCGATACGGATGGTGTCCGCGTTTGGTGTTCCTGGGGATTAGAATGAGAGAATGATTGTGTTTGTTAGAAGATTAGAGGCCGAGAGACTGTTAGAGGATGAGAGAGAGAGAGAGAGAGAGAGAGAGAGAGAGAGAGAGAGAGAGAGAGAGAGAGAAAAGAGAGAGAGAGAGAGAGAGAGACTGTTAGAGGATTAGAGGGAGAGAGACTGTTAGAGGATTAGAGGGAGAGAGACTGTTAGAGGATTAGAGGGAGAGAGACTGTTAGAGGATTAAAGGGAGAAAGACTTTTAAAGGATTAGAGAGAGAGAGAGACTGTTAGAGGATTAGAGGGAGAGTGACTCTTAGAGGATTAGAGGGAGAGAGACTGTTAGAGGATTAGAGGGGGAGAGACTGTTAGAGGATGAGAGAGAGAGAGAGACTGTTAGAGGATTAGAGGGAGAGAGACTGTTAGAGGATTAGAGGGAGAGAGACTGTTAGAGGATTAAAGGGAGAAAGACTTTTAAAGGATTAGAGGGAGAGAGACTGTTAGAGGATTAGAGGGAGAGAGACTGTTAGAGGATTAGAGGGAGAGAGACTGTTAGAGGATTAAAGGGAGAAAGGCTGTTAGAGGATTAGAGGGAGAGAGACTGTTAGAGGATTAGAGGGAGAGAGACTGTTAGAGGATTAGAGGGAGAGAGACTGTTAGAGGATTAAAGGGAGAAAGGCTGTTAGAGAATTAAAGGGAGAAAGGCTGTTAGAGGATTAGAGAGATTGAGACTGTTAGAGGATTAGAGGGAGAGAGACTTTTATAGGATTAGAGGGAGAGAGACTGTTAGAGGATTAGAGAGAGAAAGAGTATTTGTTAGAGGATTAGAGAGAGACTGTTTGTTAGAGGATTAGAGAGAGAAAGAGTATTTTTGGGGTTAGAGGATTTGAGGAAAAGAAA
>JACEFZ010026604.1:0-18352 GCA_014155875.1 Cepaea nemoralis
TCCGCCAAATGACTGTGCGTTTTGTTTGCACGCGTCATGTCTATACAAAAATTATACATAGTTATAAGGATGGTTTGTTACCGATCCTGTTATGTAACTTTCATAATTTGGTGTGCTGACTTAAATTACCCTTAAGGGAAATAATTTACTACTACTTTCATTTAAGAAGAATGGGTTAATTACCTTAAATGTTATTTGTGAAAAAGATGATATTAATTCCTAATTGATTGGTGTTAGTTTTGAAATGATCTATTAGCTAAATGGATGTATAAATGATTATGATTATAAGTTAATTAACTAATATAAGATCTAATAATTGTATTTCTATAATGGATGTTTTAATAAATGGATTATTAATTAAATGATGGTGATTTCTAACTACGTAAATAAGAAAATAAAGTTATATATGCGTTTACACAATTTGCATTAGAATAAATAATAAAAGAATGAAGTTATAGATACTGTAAATAAAATGATAATGTACATATATCACAGTTACATTTCTAATTACACTAAGTTGACGTCCTCCTCTGCGTTGTGAAGATGGAGCAATTCTCTTTGTAGACTATTCTAACATAGTTCATTCCGCCAAAGTCTTTTATGCTCTCCTTGAAGGATAGTGTATTAATATAGTTGCCTACCACATTATGTAGGTTCATAACTAACCCTGGAATGTTATTCGGGGTCTAAGCGTTGGTTCAATATATTCTAGATTCGGGGTCTAAGCTGGGTTCACTGTCCTCTTGGCATTAGTTCGCATAATCTAACTTATGTGTGTGTCAGCGCATGTTACTTCTGCGTCTGTTCGTTACACTTTTCATAGCACTGTTCTATTCATACAAGTTATATATCAGGCGATGGTAACGCACTTACGATATGTCTTAATCACCACACATGGCACTTGGTTATCTAACATTACAGTGTCACTGTTTCTGGTGGTGTATGGTCGATTCCTTCCTGTAACTCAGGTATTTGAATGGATGAAGGACGACTCAAAATGTCTGCAATCGTATTTAATCTTCCTTTTAAATGCTGGATGGTAAATGTGTAATTTTGGAGAATCAAAACCCACCTGTAAATTCTATTGTTGGTAGGATGTCCAGATTGCATCACAGACAATGGAGAGTTATCGGATTGGATTACAAACTGTGCTCCTGCCAATAATCGGTGAAACTTTCTCACGCAATAGATCAAACTAAGGCCTTCCACTTCTGATGCTGAGTATCTTCCTTCAGCCGGAGTGATCTTGCGACTTACGTACCTTGTGGGGTGGAACGTCCCGTCGTAGAACTGTCCTCGTATTCCAGATATGGATACGGCACTCGCGTCCGTGCGTAAGAAATAAGTGAGTTTTGGATTAGGCATAGGATGGATAGGTGGAACGATGAAAAATTGTTTCAATTTCGATAACGCACTAATTAATCGTGCATCTTTTACAGATAGCTTAGCCGAAGCTTTTAAGATGTTAGAAAAAACACTGGTGATTTCCCCCAGGTTTGAAATGAATTTAGTATAGTGGTTTCCTAGACCCACTAAACTTTGGACCTGTTTCTTGGTCGTTGGCATTGTCACATTCAGAATCTTAGTGACGATTCTGTCATAAGTTTTCAATTGGCCCCTGCAGATGGTATGACCCAGGAAGTCAATTTGTTCCATGCCCAACTCTACTTTGGACGGCTTCGCTGTGAGTCCAAACAATCTCAACCTGTCGAAGACTTGACGTTTCAGTCGGTGTTTTGTCCCGTCCTTCGTCTGACTGCATCTGTTATTTTTATATGTCGAGATATTTGTCGCAGTTGCGTTTACTGTTGGAACTTGTAGTTCCATCTCCTCCCATACTGTTGTGCTACTAGTTGTGTGTGCTGTTATCTGGTTAAGTGTGCTTGCGTTGTCGCTGTTGTGTGTCTCCCTACCTAGTGAAGTTGCGTTATGTATGTCTGTTGTCTCATTGCTTGGTGTTGGTGCAATCTGTTCGTCTGTCTGTTGTACTTGTTGTGAAACGTATGGTTTCAGGATGTTGATATGAAATATCTCTAAGGGTTCTTTTATCGATATTTCATGATCCGCATCTGATATTTTGAGTTTAACGTTGAGAGGCCTTGGCAACATGTTAGTACCATATTATGTTTATCAGTTAGTTGAATCACACCCTTTTGGTTTTGTTTAAGGTGAATCGTTTTAGTACACTTGTTTGGATAGTTATGGTTTCCATTACTCGACACCTGCGTTAGGGGTCCAGTAATATCGACCGCTATACTCTCAAGTGGTCTAGATGCTATCACTGACCGTTGTACTTCGGTCTTTACATGCTTTTTCTTTCGTACACGATGTTGACATACATTACAAGAGCGACAGAAAGATTTTATGTCCGAACAAAATTTCGGCCAGTAAAATTGTGATAGAATTCTGGCTCGCGTTTTATGATAGCCCAAATGTTCAGCAAACGGTGCTGAATGTGCAATTTTTAGCACCTTTTTAAAGTACCAGGAAGAATTTTTAGAAACTTTCTTTCGCTCACACAACAAGTTAAAATGCGGTGTGAGTGTTTGGTCGGTGCTTTGTGCCTCGCTCAACTTTTGGCGAGTATTGTTGGTATCTGCACCACTTGGTGTTAATAGCTGTAGTGTTTCATTTTGTAAGTCAGTATAACTTGTTTCCGTATCTGACTTAGTTACAGCGTTGACCATGTGTGTTTCATTCCAGGCTTTATGTTGTCGTCTGTACATTCTTTCAATGCATCAAGACATCCTAAAATAAGATCTGTACATGGATCTTGGAGGATAGCGCACGTAAATGTGCCGGTAAGGAACGGGGTATTGATATGCGCTTTTGCCAGTGGATATTTCTCGACGGTTCCCGAGAAAGTACGGCATTTGACAAATTCACCCGTATAATCTTCAGTTCTAGCAAGTTCTCTCCTTAACCCCAGTATAGTGCTGCCGCTATCAACTAAGCATTGGCATGGTTTACCATTGACCTGTGCATCGTAGAACTTAAGGTTACCTCTGGAGGCACATGCTGCATTAGCTTCTTCATTTGAACATGATATTATGTGTCCACATTTCAATCTCCCCTCCGCATGAAACTGGTGACATACTTTACACGTATTAAAGTCTAACATATCGGTTGCTGATGATACATTCTGACATTCATTCGTTGGTAATACATTGACAAGTTCGGGATCTATGTCACTCTCATCGTCTGATGATGTATCGATGAGGGCTGCGTTGTTTGCCTTCATTCTCTGTCTCCCAAGACATTTATTGCTATAATGGCCATAACTTGAACAAAAATAACATTTTACAGCACGTTTAAACGATGATCTTCTGCTTTCTTGCTTACTTATCACTTGTTCTAGGTGTGACGGATATGTGGGGTTCTTATCACACATCGAATAAGTTGGGTGAAAAAGATTGCAATAATTACATCGAGGTGGTTTCTGAGGTGTTTTGTCATTCTTACTGTAATCTTTCTGCTTGTAGGATCTATCAGGGACTCTATTTGCAAAAGCTGTAATTTCTGTGTCATATGATGTAGTTTTAAATATGTCCCGATTAGAGGAAAAATAAGCTGACCCCCGTTTCTCTAATTGTTGAATGGAATCAATATCTGATTGTTGTAAGAATTTAGCAAAAGGGGTAGGCACTGTAGAAATGACTTTGTCCATTACCATTAGCTCTTCTAGTTTTTCATAGCTGTTACCTACGTTAGCCGCCTTAGTCCATTTTTAAAATGTGCTTTGCACGTTAGAAATGTAGTCTAAGAACGTTTCAGTTGCTTTTGGTTTAATCTGTGAGAATTGAATTTCTTCTTCTTCTTTGCGTTCATCCGGAGTGATTTTTTCAGATGTGATTGCGGTGTGTCTGGTTAGGCACCCTCGGGTCGAAACCCTCAGGCCAACACATCCGACTTTTAGCGTGCATTTTTGACCAGGTTAGCAATCCTGGGAGACTCTCACTTTTGTGGTACCGTCCACATCTCAGCTGGTCTAGTTGGAACAGTCGAAGACTACACGGTCATCCCTCAAGTGAAGGCAGGGACAGTCCATAGCATTTTCCGCCATCCTGGGTGGCTTCCATAATTGCAGAGCCGGCACATAACGCTCTGATGCTGGGTTTACCGAGGGAATCGTCACGTCCTGCTCATGGCTGTTTTAATTCCTCACTTCAATATATTGGGCATTTCGCTCGCCCTGGGCCGTTCCTGCACAAACCAGTCAGCTCTGCGGTTGGTTTCCACTAAGCGAGTTTTCGGACATGTGCTTGTCCCTGTACCCATCAGAGCTGTTCCAGGCACGGCGGACATTCGGAAAACTACCTAGTCAGAGCTGTTCCGAACAAGAGCGGCATTCGGAAACTAGGTAGTCAGAGCTGTTCCTAGCACGGGAGACATTCGGACGAGACATTTCACTCGGACGTAAATGCGTAGTGTCAATTTTTAGTTTGCCACCCGTAGGACGACACTTCCGACTTCCGGCGGGCATTTTTTATTGAGGTTAGCCTTCCTCTGGTTTCGAGACACGTTAGACTGTTGTAATGTCACCCACATCTCAGCTGGTCAAGATAGAACGATCAGCGATATCGTGGTCTGCCCACAAGGGAAGGCAGGGGCAGACCATGGGCATTATCTCGCTATCCAAGGAGGCTTCCATAATTGCAGAGCCGGCACATATTGCTCTGAGACTGGCTCACCCAAGGAGTTTCCACGTCCTGCTCATGGCTGCTTTAGTTCCTCACTTCCATGTGTTGGGCATCCCACTTGCCACTGATCGCTCAATCACACACCAGGAGCGGTCAGACTGCGAGTGACATCCACTCGGTAAGCTTTTGCTTGTGACTTCAGACCACGCAATAGGTTCGCTCGCCGTGCGTTCCATTTCGCGTTGATGAGACATTATTCCACTTTTTTCTACACTCTCTATGAGTTAGATACAGACAGTTTCCGTAACCCTTCGACTGGGGCACTTTTCTGACTTTTTTGTACTCGCTCACGAGGTAGGCTACATGTGCTGCCGGCTCAGCACCTTACCTTCGTGCAGCAGTGAACGGGAAAACGGCCAGGCCCCTTCATCCGGGAAACTCTCATATCCCCCAGCTGGGAGCCTTCGAACATGTATCAGACCTGAGCATGTAGCTTGCTAAGTATCATGTTTCTATTTTCCGGTAGACGGGTATCAGCCTGGCTCTAAGATCCGAGGGTTTGTGGCTTAGAGGCGTTCAGCCACAGCCCTCGACAGGGAGCCTTAAGAGTTTTGTCCGCACCAAGAAATTCTGCCTTTGTGCACCTCATTTAAATTTTGACTGCTATCCTCAGTCTATGCCTGCAGAGCAGCAGGTTGTGTCTCTCTTAGTCTGGTCCCTATCCCATAAGCTGTCCGATATGTAATTTTTCACCCATCGGCAAGCAAATGTGGTCTATGGGACACGCAAGCTCCCCCACCACGTCAAGGTGGAGACACATCGGGGGAGAGAATTGAATTTGATAACCAGTAGCGTCCAAAAGAAAATGTTGCATTATCCTATCGTGTATGTACTGGTAATTGTTTCTAAGGTCTGTAGGTATGGATTCTATTACTATTAAAGTCTCCCCCTCAGATTCCTCATGTAAATCATTGCCCAATCCTCTAAAGGTATTTTCTGTGTTTTTAGTTGGAACTCTATATTTTCAGTCCATGCGCTGATTGAATCACCTACAGTGTAAGGTTTAATAAGGCCCTTGTACTTACTAAATTTGTTCTGTTCTTCTTGGCTCTTTTGTTTGCTAGAGGCTATTTGTATGTTAGAATCTACCTCCATTTCTTTCATCTTTAGTCTAGTTTCTGAATCTACTTGTATCTGCTTTTGTTTGGTGGCTTCCTCTGCTTGTTTGATAATTTGGTCCGACTCTAATTTCTTCTGTTCTAACTCTAATTTTTTTTTGGTCTAACTCTAATTGTTTCTGTTTGGTAACCTGATCTAATTCTAATTGTTTCTGTTTGGTAACCTGATCTAATTCTAATTGTTTCTGTTTGGTAACCTCCTCGACTTCTTTCATTTCTTTTTGATGTTGCCTTTCTAATGCTCTTTCATCTCTCTGTCGAGCTAGCTCTTCTTTATACTTTTCATCTGCCCATTTTTCTAGCTTATTGCCAGTGTGGCCCATTGCGATACCCGCCTGGACACATTCATTTAGTGACGCCATTTTGTGGCGTAATGTTAGTTCACAGTAATACTACAATAATATTCATACAATAATATGCACTGACTAGTTTACAATAATGTGTTAGTAAATGTACATCTCTTGCTGGAAAAGAAGATGCATGATTAAGTTAGAGCATATCAAAATATTTGGAAAATATACTCATCTAATTTGTTGGAACGTACGGTACTTGGGATGTTCCACCGCAGACTTTTTCACTACACTAGGTTTGGTTTGATAACCCACGGGCTGCTTCTGGTTAGTAGAGCAGCAAGAATTAGACACACGCTTAAGTTGTAAATACAAGCTCACAATTCATCATATTTCAACAACTATTTCATATTTCATTAAGTTGTTAATACAATTTCCTATTTCATGCGAATGATGAATGAGAATGTGCTAAATAGTGATAAATGGTATTAATGATGAATGATATGATCGTCTGAATGATTGTTAGATGATAAATGAGAAGATTAGTTGTATGGCCGTCAATGTCGTTTTGTCTACGCTGTTTGACTCTGGCGTACCTTCGTTCTAGGCTGCAGTTCTTCGCTAATCTATTTACTGATTTCGTAGAATGGTGACATTGATGGCTGTATCACACGCAATGAAATGTACACGGTCGTTACGATGGTAATGTTCACTGATGATTTTATACATTTCAATTGCTTTTAGTATAATACCACACTTTCTAAATAATATTGGTAGAATTTCACACCTTACCTATCTAATTTGACTCAATTGTGGTTCACACTCCACAAATTGGCGATCGTATAATTCACCACAAGGAAAAAATTAATTTATAGTATGCATCGCAACAAATATGTATTACTTTGCAATATATCACACATCAATAATGTTGAAACGTGCATTGAATTAATTCTGGTACAGAATTTTGTAATAGCAATCGATAGTTAGCGTTTGTTCAGTGGTTTATACTACCACTTGCATGTTGGCGTTAACTGCTCGTTAAATATTACTACAACTGCCTGCTATGACTGCTCAGAAACGTACACTGAAATCTGACAGTAATTGTACTGCTGGCGTTGGTTCGCTGTGTTCTGACACCAATTCGGGGTCTAGCCTCACAATGTGGCGTTGGTTCACATCTTCTGACACCAATTTGGGGTCTAGCCTCACTGTAATGTGGCGTTGGTTCACATCTTCTGACACCAATTCGCCGCTGGCGTTGATTCTTTGACCATTCTGACACCAATTCGGGGTCTAGCCTGTCAGCGACTTGTGCGCTGCAGCTTTCACGACTCCGCTACTTTCGCACAGCACGAAATAACAATTCATGACATTTGCGAAAGGAATACAATTTATTCAGAGCCGACATTTGAATGGCTCTACGAACGTTTAGGTTTCATCATCATTACACAATATGAATACATCAACGTGATGATAGATGAAGCTAGCATTACACAATCTAACTGAATAGCCCTATGTTTGCCTATGGCCTAGAAAGCTATCGAATTGGTCAAGGATACGTCTGCTCTCTCTACCGTCTCTAGTCAGTCTGACCTGCCGCTACACATAGCGTGGACAAGCACGGACACTTTACTCTCCGTGCAGTCGCTGTTATTGCGTGCCTGGACTTGCCAGCACGCCGGCTGGTAAGATCGAGTAACCTGCCATATCACGGTTACTCGCAAGGACCAGCAACCCAATTGCTTGGGGAAAGCCCTCGCTCATCTGTACTTGTCGACCTCTGGTCTGACGCAAATGTGTCTCCTTGTGCGGTTATTAATAGTACTCGGTGTCTTCCCTGTCGGGTGTCTCTCTACTAGCCTATTGGTAACTCATTACTCCTGTAAGGCCTTATTGGGGATGCTGACAGCTAGTTTGATGAATGGAGTCCCTTAACATTTCCCATTGTTCATTTATACTCTGTATTTTAGCTATTGCATTGTACCTATTTTTCACAGTCACTCTGTATTGTTCTTGCATTTCTTTATCTATTTTCAGAACCTCTTATTAAGTCTCATGTTCTTAACCATTTTTTTCCCTCTCTTTAATCTTACTTTTATTTGTCCACATAGTGGTACATGATCACTATTACAGTCTGCACCTGGCATTGTCTTTACATTAATTAAAGCATTTCTAAATCTTTTATTAATTAGTATGTAGTCAATTTAGTTGCGTATTTTCTTATCAGGGCTTTTCCATGTGTACAGTCGTCTTTTATGGTGTTTAAACCATGTGTTTCCACTTATCATATCATTGATATTTGCCCATTCTATTAGCTTTTCCCCTCTTTCATTTCTTGTACCTAAACCATAATTCCCCATTACATCCTCCATTTTTTCCCTTTCCTACTTTTGCATTAAAATCACCAAGTATTATTTTTATTTCTTGTGATCCAATTTGAGCCATCACCATTTCTATTTCGTCATAAAAGTGTTGTATTTCTTCATCACTACTGCTTGTTGTTGGTGCATATACTTGTATAATATTTATATCTATTGGTTTGCCTTTGATTTTTACCATAATAACTCTATCTGAAATACACCAGTATCCATTAATTGACTTGGCTGTTTTTTCATCTAATATTATTCCTACACCATTTTTATGTGTATCCCCTCCAGAATAAATTATTGTGTGATTGTCAGCTATAATTTTGCCCGATCCCTTCCATATCATCTCACTAACGCCTAGTATATTCTTTGACTTTATTTTGTCTTCACACATTTATCTCTTCTTTCTTTTTTTTTAAATCTTAGCATATTCTTGTTTGTCATTTTTACTATTTTTTTTTACAAATTAGACGTAGACAGTCAAAAATGTCGGGCATGTTATGAGAGGAAATCAATTAGAGGGCTGGCAAGATCGAAGGGAAGAGAACAACGGGAAGACAGAGAAGTAAATACCTGGGTGGCTTGGCCACGTGGCATGGTCGAAACAAGAACACTGAGGAGATCCACGACTCTCGTAATCGAGTGAAATGGTGAATCATGACCACCCACGCTTATCGGCATGGCACATGATGAATGGATTAAAGCCCACATGTAAACGTCTTAAGAGTTAACTGAGGCGTACATTTTTTGTTTGTTTGTTTGTTTTGGTCAGAAATATCGTTTGATGAAAAACCCGTGAGGCCATTTAAATAGTATGAGAAATACATTAACATGTGTTGATAGTAACTCATAGAAGTGTAAGTTCGTTGATGTATTCTTGTTCTACCAGTGAGGTGATGTCATTTAGATTCCAAGCCCAGTGTGCCTATACTATAGCTATGAATTGTTGTATCGTCTGTTAGTGTGTCCTCTTAGCTGTACTTATTGTCTGTACTTCTGTTGGTGCCATTCAATGCCTGTGTATTTTTGTGTGTGACAAGTGAATGTATTTTCATTCATGCGTGTGCTCACTTGGTCTATGATCAGTTCTCTGAATCGTGTTCAACATTCCATAAGTCGAATGTTTTCATGTTTGAGGTCTTTTTCTGTCCTTGTACATGCCTTGTTGCTTGTCTCTTCTTGCTTGGTCTCAATTCAATGTCCGGGGCTGTTCCTATTGTGCTTCCTTTGATTGTATCAAAACCGGCCACAGAATCTCTGCCAAATTGCGTGATTGGTTTTCATTTATATCTGGCCTCTCTTACTGTGCCGCTCTCCATGGCGAAGGTGTCACGAACGCAGTTCGTGATCCCACATATAAACCGCGTTTGAAACACATCTGCGAGCAATCTGGCAGCAGACCACGTTGCGCTTTTTTGTTTTTTAACAGAATGGTATGGATGCCGGTAGTTCAGAAAGCAATGGCAAACTACTGAACGTTAACTTGCCAAGACATAAACAACAGCAAACAAAAAAAACAATGCTGGTGTTGACTGTAAAACGTACTGTAAAGTTTATACAACCAACTAATTCCCTTACTGTGGTGTCTTGTTGCACTTCGTTTTGTTGTTTGTTGTTTCTATATCTTCTCATGCTTCCTCTATTGTTTATCTGTTTGTGTCTATCTGTGTTTCTTCTGTTGTTTCTCTGGTTGCAACTTCTCCAATTTCTTCTAATGTGCCTCTGCTTGTTTTCTCACATTTCTTTGTTGTTTATGTGCTTATGTCTTCTTGTTTGTATTCTGTTGTTTCTTTGCTTGTGTCTTCTTGTTTGTATTCTGTTATGTCTCTGTTTGTGTCTCCCTAACTTTCTTCTGTTGTTTCTCTGTTTGTATCTTCCAACCTTTCTTCTGTTGTTTCTCTGTTTGCGACTTCTCATGTTTCTTCTCTTCACACCTACCCACACTATGTGTGTCTTCTTGCCTTTTTTATGTTGTTTCTCTGTGTGTGTGTTCTCATATTTCTTCTATTGTGTCTGTTTGTGTCTTCCTGCCTTTCTTCTATTTTGTCTCAATTTGTATCTTCTCATATTTCTTCAGTTGTTTCTCTGTTTGTGTCTTCTCACTTTTCTCCTGTTGTTTCTCTGTTTGTGTCTTCTCACATTTCTTCTGTTGTTTCTCTGTTTGTGTGTCATCACATTTCTTCTATTGTTTTTCTGTTTGGCGTCTAACATTTCTTCTGTTGTTTCCATGTTTGTGTCTTCTAACATTTCTTCTGTTGTTTCTCTGTGTCTTCTCATATTTCTTCTGTTGTTTCTCTGTTTGTGTCTTCTCACATTTCGTCTGTTGTTCCTCTGCGTCTTCTCATATTTCGTCTGTTCTTTCTCTGTTTGTGTCTTCTCACATTTCTTCTGTTGTTTCTCTGTTTGTGTCTTCTCATATTTCTTCAGTTGTTTCTCTGTGTCTTCTCACACTTCTTCTGTTATTTCTCTTTTTGTGTCGTCTCATATTTCTTCTGTTGTTTCTCTGTTTGTGTCTTCTGACATTTCTTCTGTTGTTTCTCTGTTTTTGTCTTCTCACATTTCTTCAGTTGTTTCTCTGTGTCTTCTCACACTTCTTCTGTTATTTCTCTTTTTGTGTCGTCTCATATTTCTTCTGTTGGTTCTCTGTTTGTGTCTTCTTACATTTCTTCTGTTGTTTCTCTATTTGTGTCGTCTCACATTTCTTCTGTTGTTTTTCTGTTTGTGTTGTCTCACATTTATTCTGCTGTTTCTCTGTATCTTCTCATATTTCTTCTGTTGCTTTTCTGTTTGTGTCTTCTCACATTTCTTCTGTTGTTTCTCTGTTTGTGTCTTCTGACATTTCTTCTGTTGTTTCTCGGTATCATCTCATATTTCTTCTGTTGGTTCTCTGTTTCTGTCGTCTCACATTTCTTCTTTTGTTTCTCTGTGTCTTCTCACATTTCTTCTGTTGCTTCTCTGTTTGTGTCTTCTCATATTTCTTCTGTTGTTTCTCTGTGTGTATCTTCTGGGCACCCGACATGTGTTCCTGTTCCAAGTATATTTATGTGCTATCTTTGTCTGTCGTTTCGACATACTTTCAATCTTTGCTTGTAACAATGCCAATTGTGGTACCTCCGTTTCTGTTTCTGAAGGCACCCGACATGTGTTCCTGTTCCAAGTATATTTATGTGCTATCTTTGTCTGTCGTTTCGACATACTTTCAATCTTTGCTTGTAACAATGCCAATTGTGGTACCTCCGTTTCTGTTTCTACACCATTTTAATCCCCCCTCCCCCCAAGGATGTGTTTCTATAAACATCTTTCTCTGGTTAATCTCCATAAGGATGTGTTTCTACAAAGATCTTTCTCTAGTTAATCTCCCCAAGAATGTGTTTCTAACAAACATCTTTCTCTGGTTGTGTTTCTACGAACATCTTTCTCTGGCTGATCATCCCAAGAATGTGTTTCTACAACCATCTTTCTCTGGTTAATTCCCCCCCCCCCCCCCCCCACCCCAGGATGTGTTTCTAAGAAACATCTTTCTCTGGTTAATCTCCCCAAGGATGTGTCTCAACAAACATCTTTCTCTGGGAACCGCGATAGAGAAGTGGCTAGCACTCTAACCTACCGGCCTGGTGGTTATGAGTTCGAATTCACATCGAGGCGGATGTTTCCAAATTGACTTGGGCCTCTGGGTCACCCTAACCTAGAATGGGTACCAGGCAATGCCTTGGGAAATAAAGGGTGTACGTGGCATTGACCACATGACCTTTAGAGGACAAATTACTTTATACGGGGTGTATTTTTAATGACTGTGAGGTGTTTTAAAATATTGCCGTTCCAAGTTTTGTATTTACCTTTTATGTTGCGTGAGGTAATAGAGCATGAATACAAAACTTGGACCGCCAATATTTTCAAAAACCCCACAGTCATTAAAAATACACTCTGTACAAATGTGGAGCTAGCACCATTTGCCCAAACCACCTCAGCTCCTATAAAAATAATCCGTTACTTTATATATATTTGTCTTTCATAAAGTAATGAAGGGACATTTCTGAAGCGGGGAGGAGCACAGAGTTAACTAAACCTATTATTATTATTTGACCCGAAGAATTTCCTGCAGTGGATCTGTGTTATGGTCATATTGTGTAGGCCGAGTGCAAGGAGGAATGGAGGGGGGGGGGGGGGGGGGGGGGGTTGTTGTATCATTCCCTCACTTAGCAGGCGACAAGACGACCGTGCTCATGACATTATCAGCACGGGTCCCTATCAACCCCGCTAGCGCGCCCGCTAACAGGTTTGTCTGAAGCAATTTCAGTCTATGGGTCGGTGATGTGAAACGGCCGTGACATTGTGTAGGTCCACAATCACGGAGCAACAGGTGGCCAGTCTTTCACTCTCTTAGTGAGACGATGATCGCAAGGGTCGGACCTTCGTCCCACAACGCTCATGACATTATCAGTGCCGCTCCCTATCAATTTCTCTAACGCGCCCGCTCAAGTCTAGGAAGTAATACGAGGAGGTTTCAAATGTAAACCTTACAAGTGTGACTAGACATTATAATAATCATGCCATTGTCTTGTAGCCTGTCAATACTGTTGTTAAGGATGTCAAGAGTGTTAAGTACGTGATATCACGATGCAGACGAGCACGGTGACGTCATAAACACAGTTTAAAGATGGCCTCCCCACTTTTAACATACACCAAAGAGTAGCAGTGTTCTGTAATTCGTTTTTTTTTCTTTAATCAGTGAAGGGGTGAAACCTATAGAAATTAATCGGCGAATGAAGGCCCAGAATGGTGATGCATGCCTGTCAGTCCAGCAAGTGTATGAGTGCAGTAGGAAGTTTAATAACGGCGTTACTTCTGTGACAAGATTGTTCACGACCGGGTCGGGAACATCGAGTAATGACCCCGGAGTCGATTTTTCAACAGGAATCCAAACGATTTTTAAAAATCGGCTCTGGAGGACTTGTACTGAACGGAGTGGTGACTACATCGAAAAATGATACATTTCTTCTTTAATTTTTCAGAATATATTCATCCCCCTACCCTCTAAAAACATTTCGGTTTTCATGTGAAGTCCCCCTTTTATATAATCTCTGACACATGGTACGGAGTATGAAAATATCTTGGATTTGTCTCCCTTATAGAATGGATCTCAAGTTTAACGGTCTTGGCGACTTTTCTCATCGGTCAGTCTATGGGTCAAGCACTGATTCTGACTCCAACCACCACCACCACCACCACCACCACCACAACGACAGCTCAGAATCACATTGTAGTCACAGACAAAGGTCAGTTCGTGATTGTTGTTAGTTTTCTCTTAAATAATTTGTCTCATTAAGGCTCGTCTGACAGATCAGTATGTGATTGTCGATGGGTTTCAGTTACTGCACATGTTTCATCTCGCTCCTGACTGGTATAAATGTGAATGTTCCTCGTCATAATCTCCATCATCACATAGTGCCATCTCCATAGTGAAGGTTAGTGGTAATGGAAGTCGAGCAGTTTTTATTCCAAAAATCCGCTGTACATTCTGCTAAGCCAGTGGTTCTCAACCTTTTTTGGTCCGTTCCCCCCTTCACCATATTTTTAGGACGTCATCCCCCCCCCCCCTCACCATATTTTTAGGACGTCATCCCCCCCCCCTTTACCATATTTTTAGAACGTCATTCCCCCCCCCCCCCTTTTCGTATTTCCTCCCTAAAAATTTCCCCCTGCCCCTACACAGTATAATGTAATAATTGAAGCTAAATTTAATAGCACATACTAAAACAAGTCTAGACATCTACATAAAATGTGATTTGCGGGTCTACTTACGTTATAAAATGAATTTCAGAAAGGTGATGCGTACAGAAGCGTAAAGTATGAAGGGAAAAACAAGATCAAGTAATCGGTTCTTGTATTAACGCGATCTTGAAATAATCTTCATTCCCCCCCCCCCCCCCGGAAACCCCAAAATTGCCCCCTGGGGGGGGGGGGGAATTCCCCACCGGTTGAGAACCACTGTGCTAAGCGGTATCTGACTATATCTTAAGTTGTAGCTGCGATGTCAGCCTCCCAATGGTTGAAGAGCAGTGCAGCCACACATGTCGTCCGTGTAACCGGCTTACAGAGTATTTTTCAGAAAGTGAAACTGGCGTGTCTCGGGTAAAGTGGCAAGTATTGCTGGATAGGGTAAGATTACGAGCAAATGGATTTTCTGTCCAGAACATGCGGGTATGCGGAGCAATGAACAGGATGATAGACTAGGCGCTGCTGTCCTTCTATATGAAGAGCTAATTTATTCATTTAATAGCATGTCCTTTGCAGAACTCCGCTCCCATAACAACCTTCCGGAAAACGTCTCAGCCATAAGGAAGATATCCCACGTCCAATACACTCATCTTGAGATCATCTGCCACATCCTACACTCCTCTTCTATCCTAGGACATTTCTCTTCCTCTCTTCCCCGGCATATACCCCTCCATTATTGCTCTCTCCAAACTTTCATGACATTTCAACTGACCAACATATTTCAATGTTCTTTAATTAATCGTCTTTAGTAGCCAACCTTCTTCAATATTCAATTAGTGCCGTATGGATGCATTTATTCTTTTCTGTATCCAAGATATTTTTAAAACTCGTCTATAACATTTACATTCGAAGGCATTTATGCGCTGTTCAGCTTTTTAAGTAAGTGTCCAGGTCTTACATGCGTATGTTGCAATGGGAAAGATGCATGCTCTTAAAAATCAAATTTTTGTAGATCTATCTGTTCCACGCCTCTCTATTTAAAGAGCTTCTCTATGATATAAGTGATATGGTGAAGGTTCTCTGAAGTTGAGTGGAGAATGCAGCTGAACACAACGTAGTATTCATATCTTGAAAGACTGACTCCGAACGGAGTGAGTAGAGGGTGTGGACATTACTGAAAGTGTTGTGAAACACCAGGCGTATGTTTAGCCACATTGCTAATGGAATAAACAGAATGGGATCGCTTTCGTGACATTTGAAGGGGGTGACGGAACGTATGTAGGGATGTTCCGAAAGCAGCGACTGGAATCTTAAATTTAAAGTACTAACTATGTATTGATTTTGTCCACTCTTGAAAAGAATTAGACATTTCTGTAGATTATTATGTCGTCTGATTTGAGCAAAGTATCTTGTCCAACTACTAGTCCAACATGAGGAAAATGCGAAAACAAACAGCAGCCACAAGCATAAACACTCTAGAGGTCTTAATATCTCAGCCGTCTATCCTCCATTCTGGGGAGCGGAAGCGTCCTACGTTCTACGCAAAGATTATTTATAATACTCATTCATTCATTCTCTCTTCCTATTTCTTCTTCCCCCGACTCCCCTTCTTCTTCAACTGCTGGACTTTATCCCTATTAGAGCATGAGTTCTCAAACAGCTCACGCCAACCCGTCTATCATTCCCTATCTGCCGCATCCCCCCACAATGTCCTCCTGGTATTATTCGTCTCTGTCTCTAATTATTGTCTCCCCGTGTTTCAGGTCTTCCTCTATTTCGTCTGCCCTGTGCGTTCCACAGAAAGGACCGTCTAGCGACACTAGTATCAGCTGTTCTCAATGTTTTCTCAAACTAAGCGTCTTTTATTCGGTTCCTGATTCGCTGTTGTCTGTCTTGTTCTCTCCTCATACTTCACACTAGTGATTATATCATACAGTTTTCGTCCTTCTATTCTGCGCAAGCAATGGTTAATGAACGTTAGAGTTAAATATTCTAAATATGGTGATGTTTTCACCATTATAGATTATCATATTATAGATTATATTATAGATCAGTGATTCTTAAAGTTCTTTGTCTCAGGACTTCTTTGCCTTTCGGTTTCCGAAGGTTCTAACAGCCGATGCTCGGGGAACAACCACTATGTAAAGTAACGACGATTCCCTTAGAAACAAATATATGTGTCTGAAACTTCTTGTTTATGTGTGTGAAACCTTGTTTATATATTTTAAATCTCTTGTATATTTGTTTGAAACCTCTCGTATATGTGCTTAAACCGCTTTTATATGTGTTGAAACATCTTGTACATGTGTGTGAAACCTCTTGTTTATGTGTGTAAAACCTTTTGTTTATGTGTATGAAACCTCTCGTTTATGTGTTTGAAATCTCTCGCTCATGTGTTTTCAACCTCTCGCTCATGTGTTTGAAAACCCCTCATTTATGTGTTCGAAACCTCGTTTATGTGTTTGAAACCTCGTAGCATTAAGACTCTTTCCAAAGAAAATACGTACTCAAAGAATTCAGATATGTATTCCAGTTAACACGACGTCTGGTAAAGACGTCACAACCAGCAGTCAGGCGAATGTTGGAAGTGCAACAACTGCTCCAGGGGTAAACGCAACATCAGCACCCTCTGTATGGACCAAATGTACATCCGGGGTCAGCCTGGAGGAGGTTGGAAATGACAACATCGCCAAAGTGCTCAATGGCTGGTGCGAGTAAGTGAAGTTGTTGTTTCTTTGTTGCTTTGTGGTTGCAGATACTTGTAAGCCGTTTGTGTTTTCTATAACCAAAGGAGAAGGTGCAGATCATTAGGGAGGCAATCTGGCCACTTTTATTTGCAATGTTTTCTTATTCATGATCTTCAGATTTTTGGTCTTGATTTCTAAGAATTGGCATCTTTGCATCTCATCTTATCTATTCTCATTTCATATTATGTCATGTCAGCTCATCTCATCTCATTTCATGTCATCTCATATCATTCCATGTCATCTCATCTCATTCATTCTCATCTCATGTCATTTAATTTCATCTCATCTCATCTCATCTATTTTCATCTCATTTCATTTCATCTCATGTCATCCCATCTCATCTAATCTTATATCATCTCATCTCATCTATTATCATCTCAGTCATCCCATGCCATATCATCTCATCTATTCTCATCTCCTCTCATTTCACCTAATCGCATCTCATGTCATCTATTCTCATCTTATCTCTTGCCATATCATCTCATCTATTCTCATCTCATCTCATTTCATCTATTCTCATCTCATGTCATCTCGTCTCGTCTATACTCATCTGTCTCATTTCATCTCATCTCATCTTATTTCATCTCATCTATTCTCATCTCATTTAATCTAATCTCATCTCATCTATACTCACCTGTCTCATTTCATCTCATCTAATCTCATCTCATCTAATCTCATGTCATTTCATCTCATCTATTCTAATCTCATTTAATCTAATTTCATCTCATGTCATCTCATCTCATCTTGTACCTTGCGGTGTCGAGGTGCACATCATAGTACTCCAAGCAAACCCTTAGATGCTGAGTCTCTCGCAGTAAATGTTGTAACATCTAGATACTGATTGTTTCAGTAACACACTGGTTTTAAACTTCTCGGATCCGTCTTCTCATCGTCCCTCCTTGCTGAAACCATAAAAAGTATGTCAGGCAAGAAATCCTACAATAGCTTGTTTGCGGTTTCTTTGTTTAAATTCACTAAGATAATAGACTGTTTTGAACCAAATGGCTTACCGAACAAATAAACTAGGGCGGTCGGTTCCTCCACGAACTTCCGCCTTCCTCCTTCAGAAGCTTTGGCTGGACTTCATTAAACTAGGCCGGTCGGTTCCTCCACGAACCGCCGCCTTTCTCCTTAGGAGGCAACCCGACAATTTCTCGTTAGGTCAAAACATTAGTAAGTCACGCACGAGCAATATTGGTGTGGCTTCGTGCAATCACAAATCGAGACGTCGCCATCACCGCAAAGCTGCAATGACGGCAGCCATTTCCATCTTTATACCAGAGGTTGCAGGCCTGTAGGCTCCATTCTGCTACGCCTTCTTAGGACCGTGCCGTACTATGATACACACAGGCGGTCGCATCAGGCGGTACAGTAAGGGAGCAGCATAAAAAGGGGGGCCAGGGCCCAAAATTT
>JACEFZ010026605.1:0-18001 GCA_014155875.1 Cepaea nemoralis
TTTTTTATGAAAGATTAATACTTAAAGGGACCAAAAAAATTAAAATAAAATAAAAGAAAGTATGGATTTGTGGAGGGAAAGGGCACAAACAATGCAATTTATACATTACGGACACAAATAGAAAGGTTAATAGAGAAACAGAGAGACATATATTTGTGCTTTATAGATTATACTAAGGCATTTGATAAGTAAAACATAATGAACAGATTAAAATGTTGGAAGATATCAGCATTGATGGGAAAGATTTTAGAATAATAAAAAATACTTACTGGAACCACGTAGCAGCAATTAAAATGGGAAATAAAGAGGGTAGTTACGAACAGATAAAGCTAGGAGTACGACAGGGGGTGTCTTGTCGCCAGATCTCTTCTCCGTATATAGCGAAGTAATAATGAGAGAGATCAAAGAGATGCCAGGAATATTAGTTGGAGATTATAATATAAATAAAATACGCTATGCAGATGACACAGTATCTGTGGCGGATAAATCAACAGACCTACAACAATTGTTGTATAGTAACAGAGAGTATCAGAAAAGAACTCTCCTTGAATATCAAGAAAACAGTAACAATGGTGATATCAAAGAAAATGGTGACTCCAAAATGTGACATAGAAATAGAAGGAAAAATTCTTAACTAAGTGGATAATTATAGATACTTAGGGGCATTTATAACATAAGATGGAAGATGTACAACAGAGATTAAGAGCAGAATAGGGCAAGCAAAAACCGCATTTCAGAAAATGAAGAGTATCTTGTGCAATAAGTCACTATCACTGAATGTAAGAAAGAGAGTGCTGAAATGCTATGTAGAACCAGTTTTTCTGTATGGCAGTGAATCTTGGAATGTAAATGAACAAATTAAGAAGAAATTAGAAGCAACAGAGATGTGGTTTCTGAGACGAATGTTGCGAATTCCTTGGACTGTTAGAGTAACTAACAACGACTGCCTGAAACAGGTTAATGAAATTAGAACATTATATACAACAATAAGAAAGAGACAAACATCTTTCTTCGGTCATGTGATGAGAAGAGAGGCATTGGAGAACATCGTGACAACTGGAAAGAACGAGGAGAAGAGAGGCAGAGGCAGACCAAGAGAAATGAGGCTGGATGGATTGAGACGGTGGCATGGAGGAATATCAGCAGCAGATTTGATCCAGAAAAGCAAAGACCGAGATCTGTGGATAGACATGAACGCCTATGCCAGCTGGCAGGGCACTTGATGATGATGAATACAGGTTGCAATTTACTCCTTCTTTGACGAAATCAGCCACTCTCAGGTCTGCTTGATTACCTCTATGCCATTCTCCCTTTATAACATCAATGTAGATACAAAATAATGTTCGGTTTTCTTCTATAATTGCATAATTATTATACAGATGTTACACAGTATACCGACAGTATATCTATCTGAAGGTTAGAGCGCATTTTGATAAAATTGGGAATCTCCAGTTGTCTTTCTGTATCTACTGCGTTTTCTGCGCTCTAACTGAATGCTTTAAGGTATGGCTTTGAGGTTGTCAAGGGGTAACATTTGGGCATTTGATGGCAGGTCTTCGGAAGGTACAGTTGGTCCAAGTGTTGACACTTATTATTAAACATTTTCGAACATTTGACCAGTCCTGTTAAGACTGTTGATGTGTCTTGTGAAAGAGATAAGCTTTTAAGATATCATCCTAGATCGTTGTCTAGATCGGAAAATCATTGTTTGATGTGAATGAACGTGATGACATTTCATGTCTGCTCTTCTAGGTCAAGTGTCCGTTAGGCCAGGTGGAGAAATGGTAATTGGTTCTTCAACAGTCTATGCCGGTTGATTCCTTGATCTTGTCATGTCCTGAAGATTGTTAGATGTAGACGATCACAATAAAACACATGAAATCTAACTCTAAGGGTGAATATAAATCGTTTGACACATTTCTTGAGGAGTTTAGTGAACTTCACTTTTCCATAATCATGTTGTTTGCCGCAACCCGGCGCTCACTATCTTCTTTGTTCCTTTGGTTTCGGGGCTAGTGTCCTTACTTACTAGGAGGGTTGTTTCGGAGAGGAAGGTGAATGCCATTCATTATCACGATTCTATGTAAGATTCTTATCAAGTGATCATGATTCTTCATTGTGAATCGTTCTTGGAAAACTATTAGTGTCAGGAGCGATGGGTTCTGGTTATAGCAGACCTTCTATGGATCTGTTCTGTTAGATCTGAAGGAGGTCTTTAGTTGGAGGAAACGTGAATACGGTTGGGTGGGGATGAATAGGGGGCGGGCTATGGCTAGGATTACTCACCGAGTTCTCCTTTATGTTAGTTGCAGATTCCCCCTGTTTAGTCGTTTAGTTGTTGGATCAACATCACGGCACACGGTTTAACCCATAAGTGCTCCGTTTTCCTCCTAACTCAAACCTGAGTCTGGAGAAACTCAGCTCAATGCACGATCTCCGTTGCATCGGCCAGGATCCTGGAATACTTTGGGTAGATTTTTACTCGAAATTTTGCCCGGGCAGCGCCGTTAGGCTACTCTTTTTCGATTTCCAACTGCCAAGGGATTTTTTACGTGCGCAACAATACACACGGGCGTCCGATCTCACTACCCAGAGACCAGGGGAAATTTTATTACTGGAAGTCCAGGAGGATTTTTTTAAATAAATCCCGGTCCTCACCGGGGCTGAACCCGGTGCCTCCAGCACTCGAGGCGGACACCATACCTCGAGACCACTCAGCCCCCTAGATTCCCCCTGTTTTTTTTACAACAATATCAACGTTTTTGAATGTGTGATGTCATCAAGTCAAGTGCAATTCAAATGTGTCGTATATCTGAGAGAGATTGAAAGCAACAACCGGAGTGAACCTGTGTTGTGAAGATCAATGGCATTTCTATCTACCGTTTCAAGATATCATCATAGACGTTGAAAGCAGCCGGGTGAATCTAGTGCCACCTTTGTTACATTCGATTACGGGCAGACAATCACTTATATTCCTCGACACTACAATATTTTCTTATGATGCTTTTCGCAGCCTGACACCTCCACATCAACTTCTAACAGACTTCTTCCATCACAATTCCTGAAAAGAAATTCTCGAATCTTTTCGCTTTCCTCTAATTTTATTAGAATAATAAATAAACAGTTCTACCTTTGACATTGTCTTGGGTATTTCACTTTAGAATGTGTATCTCTCAGTTTCCTAAGTCTAATTTCAATCTTAATGTTCTTGTTTGTGTGAAATGTCAGTCCATCTCACTATTTCCTTTTCAATTATCAACACCCCCCCCCCCCCACTCCCCTTAGTGTAGTTGTCTGATTTTAGCAGAATAAAGATTAGATTGGGTTAAATACTCTTCGACTCGGCAATAAGTAACAATGATTCTCTCCTAGGATAACGTTAGTTACGCCTTCTCACAAGATGTGTAAATAGATATCTGCATTCCATTCAGTAACCTAAGAATCGTCTCTCAAACACCGTTGATGAGGCTAAGGCTCATGCTGTCGATGACAAATTGGGAAAACGTCGGATGTTGGAGTGATTATCAGGCTTGTCTATGGGAATGTTAGTAGTATACAATGTGCAAATGGCTTATCATTTGTGGTTTCAAACCACCGATAAATCGTTCTATACGGGGTTATCCCGCAATCTTGTTTCGTCACAAAACGGCCCGCAAATGACTCAATTTTATTTTGAACTTGGCGGTTGGTCGTGTGCCACCATGTTTACCGTGTCATCGCATGACCAAAGCTAGGTCTTGCACTATACCTGTGTGTCTATCTTTACATAGCATAGTTAAGCTGTAAGACAAGCCATTTACAGGACGTTGCTTGGTTGGTCATGATTCGCCGTGTTACTTCCGACCAAAAACTATACCTTGTCTATAGTTGTGTCGGCTATTACATAGCAGTCAAGTTATAACGCTTGCATTTACGGATGTTGCAATCAGTCCAGAATTTATCCTTCTTGGACAAGTTTTGTTGTCTTTCTGAACGACCGACAACAAAGCTCTTCTGCGTCTCTGTTAGCAGGATACCACATCAGCATCAGGGCCCGCACCATCAATAAAAAACACTATCATCATCCAGCATTATCAACAGCAGCATCGTCATCAGTGAAGGGAACGATTGGGTGACTCACCACAGGGCTATATCGGCGGAAATGAACGTACGTGAACGTGTTCAGACATGTTTTAGGGAAAACTGGAAGATAACTCAGAGCGTACTGACAGTATAACGATACAGCTGATCAAATATGACGATGTTCCGGTCATAGTCTAAGGTACACAATCGAAAACGTGACTAAAAAAGATTAAAGATGGCGTCGCACTCGATACATGTGTAAGTGTACATCCGGTGACTAAAACCGTTCAAAAATGGCGCTTTACCTGGTTTGTGTCTTATGGGATACATCATATACTCGTGACTAATGGTCAAAGACGGAGTCGCATCCGGTCACATGACCAGAGATATACTGCTGAGGCAGGAGTCTTCACCAGCAAATATCGTGTATATAACACCCACCAGCCGTCAGATGTCTCGGTCTCAGGAAAAATGGGTCAGGTCACAATGTGCCAAGTCTCTAATGGCAAGATGGGGTTTTTGATAAGTTTTCACATTTTCGGTGTGGTTCTCCGAGTAGGCATACAGAAACCTAACAATACTAGTATAATAAAGAGATATATGAGCTAATCACATATAACTGGCGTATGTGCTCTGCTGGCTGCGACACCAATCACACAGCATGGCTGATCCACAACCTGCTTTACAGAGTGTAGTATCCTTAGGAGGCAATGCCCCAAAAAGGAGCGCCTCGACCACTGATTTTTGCATTTGCCAATAGCAACTAATGATACAACCGAGACACGCGTGTAATGACCCAGTAGGTCAAAAACAGTGGTAATGGAAGAAAAATCGTGGAAACTAACACACAAGATACCCAAGGGGGAAAGAAATTCGTTCTGGTGCATTGTGGTCGGCGAGTGCCACGACTAGAGATGTCTGCTTCTGTCAACTGGTCGCTTATACACAGAAATTGGCGTATACTATTCAATCTGTCTCGAGACAGCGTCGACACTGTCGAGGGAAAGGGTGTGGATAGCTTTTAAGCAGCTCTCTGGTTTACATGCTCCCAAAACCCTAAAATATGAGCTTCTACTACATTACCGAGAATGCGTCGCCGAACATGTTCCCAAGAACACCCCGGGGTTCACTATTTCGTCAAGTTACCGCAGGACTATTGAAGGTGAGTCTACATTTCGAAGGGGTCTGGCCTAAATTCAGTTCCCCAACTACTACTGCAATGTGCTAGAGAATGAAGTATGGTTAAGATACATACCACCAAACGGTTAGAGTGATAAGAAAGGCGTGTCCCCCGGGCCTGTACAGTTCACCAGACGCGTTTTATAACTGCCCTGAATCGCCTAATGAAAGATCGGAAGGTGGACGAGCAGCTCTGTGTTTCTATTCCATTTCGACAATACATCAAGAAAGTCATCGTGAAAATACTCGAACCCGGGGCCACTTATTACATTTAGTGAGAAGTTGCAAGAGATACTAGATACAATTGAAGGTGAAGGGGCGATAGAACTGAATTCCGACCTACAAAATATCTATGTATACTGGCGATCTTCATTGCGACGAGACCAGTCGGAGACGTCCTGGTCCCACTACTAAGGACGGTTCCTATCATGAATCAGAACCTCGACCTCAGTGTTTCACGCCTTACGACAATCCTCATTACATACCGCTGAGTCGTTACTCCTTCGACACGGTGGAAATACTTCTAACCACTGATACGGGTGCAAAGGTCGCATTCACTACAGGGACGTCAGTGCTGACGTTACATTTTCGAGTTCGGAAGAGATCAGACCTAGAATAACGGTAAAATACGGAGCGCTACGTCGAAACCACAGACTGTCCGAAGACATGATGTGCCCGACACTCAGATGATTGATGCCTCGGTTATCTACAAGACTCAGATATCAGCCCACCAATCAGGAGACCAGTTTTATGACTACAGGCTAAGTGACATGTACATACCAGGCTACCAGCTGGGGAAAAAAACCAACCTACCCAGACAAGGGTGTGAAGAAATCCAGATACAACATACATTGTGTATAGCTCTGTATGTGAAAATAAAAGGTTGTGATGATACTATGTATACCACCTCATTTAACATCAGCCATTTCGTATAATGACATTATGCGATTTTATTCTTGAAAAATGTACTGAAATACTGTAAAAATGTACTGAAATACTGTAAAATAAACTGGTCTATATTATAATTACGTCTTGGTTGTTGAATTATTTTTTATCAGTGTTTACGGTGTATATAGTTGTCATGTGCTGAGAGAATGAAGGGCAAAAATCTTGGTCAAGTAAGAAAATTTGTTAGCCAAAAGGGGAAAAATGTTGGCTACATTTCAATCAGACTTATAAAAAAAACTCACCCAAGCTTATGCAAAGTAGGAAAATTTGTTAACCAAATGTGAGAAGGTTAGCCAAATTTCAAACCAAACTTACACAAAATCTCAGTCAAGCATATGAAAAGTAGGAAAATTTGTCAACCAGCCGTGAAAAGTTTGGCCAACTGTCACCCAAGCTTATGAAAAGTGGGAAATTTTGTTGTCCAGAGATGACAATTTTGACCACATTTCACCTAAACTTGTGAAAAGCAGAAAAAATTGATTGTTGATTGGTGTCGCAGCCAGCAGAGCACATACGCCAGTTATATGTGATTAGCATCATATATCTCTTTATTATACTAGTATTGTTAGGTTAACTGTATGCCTGCTCGGAGAACCACACCGAAAATGTGAAAGACTTATCAAAAACCCCATCTTACCATTAGAGACTTGGCACATTGTGACTTGACCGATGTTCACTGAGACCGGGACATCTAGACGGCGAATGGTGGGTGTTATATACACGATATCTGCTGGTGAAGACTCCTGACTCTGCAGTATATTCTCTGGTCATGTGACCGGATGCGACTCCGTCTTTGACCATTAGTCACGAGTTTAGGATGCATCCCATAAGACACGAGACCAGGTACAGCGCCATTTTTTGAACGGTTTTAGTCACGCGGATGTACACTTACACATGTGATCGAGTGCGACGCCATCTTTAATCGGTATTTAGTCACGTGTTTCGATTGTGTACCTTAGACATATGACCGGAAGCATCGTCATATTTGATCAGATGTATCGTTATACTGTCAGTACGCTCTGAGTTATCTTCCAGTTTTCCCTAAAGACATGTCTGAACACGTTCACGTACGTTCACTCCGCCGATATAGCCCTGTGGTGAGTCACCCGATCGGTCACCTTCAGCTGATGACATTGCTGCTGTTGATGATGCTGATGATGATAGTGATTCTGTTGATGGTGCTGGCTGATGCTGATGATGGTAATCCTGCTAACAGAGACCGCAGAAGATCATGGTTGTCGGTCGTTCAGAAAGACAACGATAAGCTTGTCCAAGAAGGATGAATGCTGGGACTGATTGCAACGTCCTGTAAATGCAATGCGTTACAACTTGACTGCAGTATGTAATAGCCAGACACAACTATAGTACAAGGTATAGTTTTTGGTCGTGAAGTGACACAGGCGAATCATGATAGCACATGACCAATCAATCAATGTTAGGGCTGAGCGCAACGTCCTGTAAATGGGTTGTCTTACAGCTTAACTATGCTATGTAAAAGATAGACACACAGGTATAGTGCAAGACCTAGCTTTGGTCATGCGATGACACGGTAAAACATGGTGGCACACGACCAACCAATCAATGTTGGGGTTGCATGCGACGTCCTGTAATTGATAGCGCGCACACACACACATGTACATACACGCACGCCTACGCATGTGACATGACTGCCGCTTGTTCAATAAGACAGCAGCAATCTTACCCAGCAAACACACCACTCCATAGAATGTTGGGGTTGACTGCGCCGTCGAGTAATTGATAGCACACACGCACGCACACCCACACACGTATGTACATACACACACGTGCGCTAGCGCACACGACTTGACTGTCGTTCGTATATAATGACAATTGCAAACTTGCCCAGCACACTCGAAACTCCAAAGAATGTTGAGGTTGACTGTGATGTCCTGTAATTGATAGCACACACGCGGGCGCGCATGCACACACGGATGTATATACACACACGCGCGGTAGCACACACCCCATGACTGTCGTTCGTCCATAATGATAATGGCAAACCTTGCCTCAGGAAGTCAGACACTCCGTAGAATACTGAGGTTGACTGCGATGTCCTGCAATTGATAGCACACCCACGCAGGCACACACGCATGTATATACACACACACGCGCGCTAGCGCATACGCCCTGACTGTCGTTCGTATATAATGACAATTGCAAACTTGCCCAGCACAACGAAACTCCAAAGAATGTTGAGGTTGACTGTGATGTCCTGTAATTGATAGCACACTTATGCACGCACACACGCCTACATGCGCGCACACATGCGCACAGATGTCCTGATGGTCCACGCGTACCAATCAATGTTGGGGTTGTTTGAACGTTCTGTAAATGCATTGCATAAACAATTTTGGGGTTGACTGCGACGTCGTGTAATTGATAGGACTCACACACACACGCTCATCCGACAGTACACCCACGCTTTGGTCGTGAAAAAACATGGTACATCATGGTGGCACACGACCAATCAATCAATGTTGGGGCTGTATACGACGTCCTGTAATTGATAGACAACTAGCTGTTGATACACCCTCTTCATACGCCCCTGACCTGCTTGGTGTTATTTCAAAAAGAGACGTGCAAACTTGCCCGGGGTCAGTTGACAATCCATAGAATGATGAGGTTGACTGCGACGTCGTGTACTTGGTAGCACACCCACGCAGGCACACACGCCTACATGCACGCACACATGCGCACAGCTGTCCTGATGGTCCACGCGTACCAATCAATGTTGGGGTTGTCTGAACGTTTTGTAAATGTATTGCATAAACAATGTTGGGGTTGACTGCGACGTCCTGTAATTGATAGGACACACACACACGCTCACAGATGTCCTGATGGTACACAGACATCAATCAATGTTGGTGCTGTTTGCAACGTCTTGTAAATGCATTGTATAAACAATGTTGGGCCAGACTGTGACGTCCTGTAATAGATAGACAACTAGCTGTTGATACACCCATCTTCATATGCCCCTGACCTGATTGGTGTTAATTCAAAAAGAGAAGCGCAAACTTGCCCTGGGTCAGTTGACAATCCATAGAATGATGAGGTTGACTGCGACGTCGTGTACTTGGTAGCACACCCACGCACGCACACACGCCTACATGCGCGCACACATGCGCACAGCTGTCCTGATGGTCCACGCGTACCAATCAATGTTGGGTTGTCTGAACGTTCTGTAAATGTATTGCATAAACAATGTTGGGGTTGACTGCGACGTCCTGTAATTGATAGAAGACACACACACACACGCTCACCCGACAGTACACCCACGCTTTGGTCGTAAAATCACATGGTACATCATGGTGGCACACGACCAATCAATCAATGTTGGGGCTGCATTGCGACGTCCTGTAATTGATAGCACACCCACCCACCCACACCACCCACACACACACACACACACTCGACAGTACACCCACGCACGCACACACGTATTCAGTATTATGAGAGAGAGAGAGGCGAGAGAGAGAGAGAGAGAGAGAGAGGAGAGAGAGAGATAGAGATAGAGAGAGAGAGAGAGAGAGAGAGAGAGAGAGAGAGAGAGAGAGAGAGAGAGAGAGAGAGAGAGAGAGAGAGAGAGAGAGAGAGAGATATTTACAGCAAAATAGAAATACAAATATGTTTTGAATTCTTGTATGCATGGCCACTCCATATTTGACTACAGCTCGCTATTTTTTTTTCCTACCCAAAAACTCCCTTCACAGCCTGGGCTGTGTCACTGTGTTAATTATGTTAGCGGTCACCCAGAACGCCTCAATGGATGTGTTTATCTCAAGTAAGATCAACTCGAGCTGACCAGCTCTGTTGTCAGCGCGCTTCAGTGGTATCGTTTAATCTCGCGGTCGCTGGTCAGCCCTTGTATTTTTCTCGCTGGGGTGTGTTCGGTGAAGCGTCACTTGTTGGTTGTGCGCGCAGGTAACCGGGACATTCAAGGGGAACAATTCTGGTTTGAGCCAAGGGACCACGATTAATCTCCCTTGGTTAATTCTATTTATGTTTGTAAAAGGGGACGTTATTTGTTTAATAATATTACATAATTTAATGTATATCTCGGGAACTTATGGCGTATTTTAAACGAGAGTCGAAGTTTTATATTGAAGTACCTACTCGCCAATATACATACAGGAATTTAGAAGGTTTAATTAAGGTTTGGGTTTAATTTTTAATAAAATTCTATGGTCGGTTAGAATATTCATAAAGCAGATTTTCATCAAACGCGTAGAGGCTATACATGGGTAAGGAAACATGTCGAATTAGCATTCTGGGCCGTGCAAAAGTTTATTAAGACGGTCATTACTTGACCTACTCGGGATCGCTCAAGAGATGAAATAAATCAATTTATGACATATTGACTTCAGTCTTCTTCATCGAAGGGTCTAGACTGTGGTTCGATCACCCACCGCCGCGGTACCCCCACACCCGACCGGTCGGATCGCGTCGGACCGAGGTGCTCACCCGATCGGGCCGGAGCGCGTCGGATCGATTCGTGTCTACGCCGCCGCCGCCACCGCCGCCGCCGCCACCGCCGCCGCCCGCCCCGCCGCCCACCCCGGAACCGGAAGTCAGTCGGAAGTAGTCATCACGACAACCGGAAGTAGTCACCCAGAACCAAGAAAAACACGAGCCAAGTTCAAAATATCTGGGTCATTTGCGGGCCGGTTTTGTGACGAAACAAGATGGCCGGATAACCCCGTACAGAACGATTTATCGGTGGTTTGAAACCACAAATGATAAGCCATTTGCACATTGTATACTACTAATGTTATTCCCATGGGAATATGGGGTGGGACAGGCAAAAATTACCATGGGATGGGATGGGACAGAAAAATGTCTCATGGACAAGCCTGGTGATTATGTTGTTTGCAGGTGTTTTTACCTGTACCCGATACATCTTCGACACGTCCGTCCTGGATAGGTTCCGGGGTCATACCACAAGGAATAATTTTTCGTGACTAGTGACGATCACTTTTCTGAGCAATATATCAGAGGGCAAATGCACTAACAATTAATATATCACATTCTCTGGAGTCAAAGCACAGACACTAACAACTAACCTGCCAAGGTCGTTTAGATCCCTAAGCAAATGCAGTAATCGCTAATCTACATGCTCTTAATTCCATAAGTAAATACACTAACAACTAATCTGTCACGACCCTTGACTCATTAAGTAATTACACTAAAAACTAATCTATCACGTTCTCTTAACTATCTATTGAAATGCACTAATATCACACTTTTAAAAGCAAGTAAAGAGGATCGACTTTATTGCTTCGGGGTTTATCCTCCGTGGCCGCGTCTCTTTCTGCAAGGCCACTTGCCGAAGCCTAGTACAAAGCACGAACTCTTGAGCTTCAGCGATGACCCCCAGGACTCTCCAAGAAAATTGCACTCGTGAACTAATTGTCGTGGCCCATAATCGAACATACAACATTCGTAGCGCGAGGCAGACGGCGTAACCACTTCGCCCTGGACATCATCGCAGGCGTTTACTTCACTAAGCAAATTCACTACCAACTAATACACTCAGGCCCCTTGCCTCTGGTAGCAAATGAACTACCAACTAATACATCCCGGCCCCTTGAATCTCGTTGCAAATGTACTACCAACGAATACACTCCGGCACCTAGGCTCTCGTAGCAAATGTACTACCAACTAATACACTCCGGCCCCTTGGATCTCGTAGCAAGCACATGCACTATCAACTAATACACTCCGGCCCCTTGGATCTCGTAGCAAGCACTTGCACTACCAACTAATACACTCCGGCCCCTTGGCTCTGGTAGCAAATTTACTACCAAAAAACACACTCAGGCCCCTTGGCTCTCGTAGCAAATGCACTACCATCTAATACAATCCGGCCCCTTGGCCCTCGTAGCAAATGCACTACCAACTAATACACAGCCTCCGATTGGCTCTGGTAGCAAATGCACTACCAACTAATCTACCGATGGCCCCTTGGCTCTGGTAGCAAATGCATTACCAACTAATACACTGCCTCCCATTTACTCTGGTAGCAAATGCACTACCAACTTATACACTCCGGCCCCTTGGCTCTCGTAGCATATGTACTACCAATTAATACACTCCGGCCCCTTGGCTCTCGTAGCAAATGCACCACCAACTAATCTGCTGCCGGCCCTTAATTCCTTTATCAACTGATTATGCTATTTAACTGATTCAGCACATACACGGTAACAAGGTTACAACAAGTAGGTGTGGCCCAAATATGGTAAACAATAATGAACGAGTATTGTAATGTAAATTTCATTTCACGAGCACTGAAATTGTAGAAGACACCACGAAACAAAACAAATGAAAGTCATAAAATGGTCTGTCCAAATGGGACGTCATATTTGGCACTGAATAAGATAATAATGAATCAACCACTGTTGAATGAAAACTAAAAACGGTGGCTTAGTGAATGTTGATCTAGCCATTTGGCTCGATTTCATTAGGTACACATCTCCGTCCAAGTGGAATTATCTGCGAGGTCTCACAAAACTAGTAGCAGATCTTGTTGGCTAGCGTGATACTCACCGCTTCACTGACCGCGATCCGTATGGTCGGGTGTTCAAATCCCATCCGATAAGGGATTGCATTTCGTGGCCATTTCCATGGGCACTTTACCTTGTATTATTATTTTCAACGGAATTGTACCCCTGTCACGGCATCCTAATATACAATAATGAAACTGGGCCTTTTACCATTTACCCGTGCCTGATATGATTTTGCACTGTAAATGCCCGTAAAACCTCCCTGCATATACACATATGAATGTTTGCGTTTGTAGCAGTTTGAGAATATATTGATTTACACTCGGCTAGCTAGATATTTAGAATGGACATCTCGCTAGCACTGATGGATGTGAAGAAGTTATTGAATGAATCCAAGTTGAAATTCTCCTAGTGCTGAAATTGTGTATGAAGCGTAGACCAGACATCTCATTTGAAATCTGACATCTCAAGACACATGTTTCAATATCAGACATTCAATGGGAAATCATTACTTTGAAACATTCTTCTAGACGTACAGGTCATTTTTGCGTGTCAGATTATGTGTTTGTAAGTGTATACTGGGGGAGAGGTGTGCATATGTATACACACACAAACACCCCCCCCCCCCTACACACACACACACACACACCCAAAACACCCACACACACACACACACACAATGTCAGTGTGCCAAAGTTGTTACATTGTCTATATACTAAGACAGCAGTAAGTGGTTGAATCCAACAGTGCGGTTGTGATTTTGGTGACTGGCACTGGGGACAGTTAAGGCCTTTGTACAGTGTGTGAAGAGATGTTACCCTGCAAATAACATCCGGCTCTTTGTTCGTTTAAAGCAGGTCCATGCAAGACCTCTACCCCATGCCTCTGTCTGTCTTACTATCTGCCTGTCTGTTTGCCTTTTCCTGACATCTGACTATGTCTGTATTATAAATGTATCTGCATAAGACGATATGATGTCTATAGCTTCCTTGATAAAGGAAAGTAAAAATTATGAAAACATTGTGTGAGCTACTTCCAAATAGAAACAAATAAAGTTATATATATTTAACACATTGAGAGAGAGAGAGAGAGAGAGAGAGAGAGAGAGAGAGAGAGAAAGAGAGAGACAGACAGACAGACAGACAGACAGACAGACAGACAGACAGACAGACGGAGAAAACGACAATAAGAGAGAGAGAAAGAGAGAGAGACCGTGAGAGAAAGAGAAAAAATAGGTATAGAGAGACCGAGAGAGAGAGAGAGAGAGAGAGTGAGAAATGGGAGAGAGAGAGAGAGAGAGAGAGAGAGAGAGAGAGAGAGAGAGAGAGAGAGAAATATAAACCCAATCAGCTATTTATGAAGCCAAATCAATGAGCAATATTCAAGATCTCCTTGACTACCAGTTTGGAATGTTTCTGGCTTGGAAGAAACACGCATGCATTATGAAGCAGAAAACTGACACAGTTGCTGGGAGCTGTGATTGATGACAGAATATAACTTTCGTCATGCAAGCAGCCGAGAAACTAACAACTTGAGAGATATCAAAAATCCGCTTGCCGTTTGTTTACATCAAGTTATCAAGAGAGGATGAGACAAATAACGTACCAATGACAGCAAACAAACTACAGTGTGGCTATGGTGAACTATTTGATATATGTAATATCAAAGATGGCCGGCTCCATGGCGAAGGGGTTAAGAAGCGGTTCGTGATCCTGCATACCCGCGTTCGAAGCACAGCTGTGCACGACTTGACAGCAGACCGCGTTGTGTTGGTTTTTTACGAAATGGTAAGGGTGCCAGTCGTTCAGAAAGCAAAGGCAAACTACTTAACGTAATCTTGGCAAGACATCACAACAGCAAAAATGATGGTGTGACTGCAACGTCCTGTAAAGGATATGCAACTAAGCGTGTTAATATCAAATATGTTGCAACTGTAATCGCATGGTCTATCCTACGGTGGGTGTGTGCAGTGTCAGAGATTCGTGTGTATCAGAGATTCGTGTGTATCAGAGTTAGTCAAGTATTCCAACTCCAATTCCAATTTTTTTTAAAATCTAAATTCGGTCTCGTCTAACCTGCTTCCTCAGCTGTGGTTATTGTTGAGAGCTGTGGTTGCGTGGACCGTTGGTCCTAATTCTTATTGGTGTTATTGGTCCCGCTCTGTTCGTCGGATAAATTTATTTTGTGCTATCTGGTTGTTTACTTTCTGTCTTATGCTGGTCCTTTGTCGGGCCTACTACGTGCTTGTTTCTTGTGTTGGTCCTCACCGGGGCTGGTCCTTGGTCGGGCCTACTACGTGCTTGTTGTTTCTTGTGTTGTCCTCACCGGGGCTGGTCCTTGGTCGGGCCTACTACGTGCTTGTTGTTTCTTGTGTTGTCATCACCGGGGCTGGTCCTTGGTCGGGCCTACTACGTGCTTGTTGTTTCTTGTGTTGTCATCACCGGGGCTGGTCCCGGTTATGTCCAGTCCTTATAAGGACTCGATGTAGGCAAAGACAGAGAGTTTAAGTGCAAGTCTCAAGTTTTTCTCCCGATCAGCGGCCCGAATTCCTTTACGTTTGTTTTCTAGTTTTTCATCATCGCGTGTGGGTTTGCTGCAACAACAAGAGGACCCGATCTTCATGTCAGCTCAGTTCAGGCGCCCTATCGGAAGAGCAAACCCACCATTCTGCCTTCACCCCGCCAAACTCAGCTGAGTTTTTTTTTTTTTTTTGGGGGGGGGGGGGGGGGGGGGGGGGGGGGTCACCTATAGGACAGTTTTTTTTTTTTTTTTTAAATAAATATATATACATATAAACATATACAATGTAGACAGGTTATGCGGCCTTCCCTGTCAAGTATGATCTTCCTAGTTTACTTAAACACGACGCTGTGGCTTGGGGGATAGTCACAGCTCGTGTCACAAATCCCCGACATACAGAGCCGAGGATGGAGTTCAGCGTGGCCTCATGGATGTGCTGATGCCGAGATGCTGGGCTCAACCCCTACAACGGTCAGTTGACTTCTCGTGTGTGAAATTGTGACGTAAATTACAAGTACCTCAGATATCGGAGAAGGTTCGCCTGATGGCGAGGGACACTGGTAAAAGGGACAGCTAATTCACACACAACAATAACTCCATCCAGTGTACTCGAAGTAGGAGCAAGTGTGTAAACTATGGTTGAGTTCAAAGCCAGCGAACAACAAGTCAAACCGGATGACAGGGATGCCGCCATCTTGTGGGGCAGGGAAACAACACGGTTTGGGATGACACATTAAGACATCTACTTTCCACTTCACCCACCATAGACCTACGTTTTACAATTATACATTACAGTCACTAGAGAATATATTCGACACTCTTTACCCACATCGTTTGATGTTGTGTAGTGTTGCCACTGTCTAGCGTTCAGATCTTCAAGGCACATTGTTTAAAAGGGAAACCTCATGTTGTAAATTGTGTATTGTAAGCGATAACGACCACCGGCAAGCGCGTGTTGTGGATGGACCGTATATACCAGTGTTGGGTAGAACCGTGTATACAGACTACTGTGAGGGTGGATGATGCTTCCAATGAATGACTGCCAAGGACCAATTAAACGGGAACTACTCTAGCCTGCCAAAATCTCTTAAATCGGCTTAGTGTTGACAGCGCGTTATTTGTTTAATTTCTCTTATTTTCAGCATTGTTTAGTGCCGGATAACTGAAAATGTTTAATAGTTTGTTGCATATCCTTTACGGACGTAGCAGTCAACCACATCATTTTTTTGGTTGTTCGTGATTCCTAGGCAAGTTTACGTTCAGTAGTTTGCCATTGATTTCTGAACGACCGGCACCCACGCCATTTCATAAAAACCAACTACAGCTATGTTTCTAATGCGGTATGCGGAGTTATGAACATGCGTTCATAAAACATTCGTCATGTAGCCAACTATGAAAATGTACACAGAAAATATATGCCTTTCCTACAACATTACATTAGAAATGGCAAACACCCTCTGCTTCTCGAACTAGTCGATTTAGGCCAGATTTTCGTTTTAAACAACGTTATATTATAGTTATTCTGATGTAAAGGAAATTGTGAAAAATTCTAAAACTAATACCACGTGCAGTAATGTGATTATCGGTTAAATTATTTAACATCATGGAAAACAAACCTAACAGTGAAAGTTCGTCATCATATGATGGCATATGTCAAATTATGCTTGCTCTAATGGGCCACACTTGTGCCCTTAAGTTTGCTTTGCACATCACAAATAAACTGAGGAATATTTACATAATTAAATAATATAATTAGAATGATAAGTTAGAATAATAATTATAACTAAATAGTGTTTATAATAGTGTATATAAAATAGTGTATACTCGAATGTTGTTTGTCCATCAAGAATGATGATGACCATTAATTTCATCCAGTGAGGTTGAAAGTATGGAGCTGTAAGTTCTAAGATGGCTGATAAGGCCTTTTTGGCTCGAAATGTTCTTTGACAGTTTGGGCAAAGAAGTCTTGACGTTCCAGCAGGAGGATCTCCTACAGTGGTTTTTCTGCCCAGCTTTTTCTTCACAGCTCTTGCAGTCCTGGTTGCTTCACAAGTGACTGCACCCTTGCATAATGATGTACGCCACAAATTTCGGTCTTTGGCAGCAGTCTCCCCGGTGTCAAGATGAATTCCAAAAGCTTTCAGTGAGATTTCAGTGTCTTTAATGCGTTTCTTCTGGCCGCCTTGGGAGCGTTTACCACAGCGCAGCTCGCAAGTAAAATAATAAAAAATCGTTTAGGAAACCTGTGATCTGGCATGCTAGATAAGTGGCCAGCCCAGCGAATATGAATCCTTATTAGTAGAGTGTGGATACTGGGCATGGACGTTCTTTCTGGAACTTCAGTGTCTGGGATCTTGTCTTGCTATTTAATCTTCAATAGCTTCCTAAAGCAGACTGTGTGGAAGTGGTTTAATTTCCTAGCGTGTCGCTGACAAACAGTCCAGGTTTCAAAAGCACATAACAGTGTGGATAATACAACTGCTTTGTAGACTTTCAGCTTTGTTTGCAGGCTTATTCCAGTTTTGTCCCATACATTCTTGTACAGTCTGCCAAAGGCCGAGCTGGCCTTGGTGATTCTTGCATTCACTTCGTCATCAATTGTGGCAGCTTGTGACACAGTGCTGCCAAGATATGTGAATTTGTCCACATCACTTAGTCTTTGACCATTCACCTTGATATTCGGCCAACCCGGGGTGGGGAAAAAAAATTTTTCCCCGTTGGGTTTAAAAGGCTTTTTTGGGGGTTTACAAAAAAACTAAAAAATCTTTGCC
>JACEFZ010026606.1:0-18457 GCA_014155875.1 Cepaea nemoralis
ATAGGAAAACAATGCGGGTTTGGGGAAAGGGAAGGGTACAGTAAATGCTGTGTATATACTGAGAACCTAATCGAAACGTCTTATAGAAGTAAACAAAGATCTACACCTTTGCTTTATTGACTACACAAAGGCTTTGATAAAGTGAGACATGTCAACATGATAAGGATGCTTGAAGATCTACAAATTGATGGAAAAGATCTTAGACTTGTAAAAAACATATATTGGAAACAACAAGATGCCATAAGAGTTGATAATGAAGTAAGCCAATATCAGCCTATTAAAAGGGGTGTGAGACAGGGATGTGTAATGTCTCCAGATCTGTTTTCCCTGTACAGTGAAAGTATTTTCAGAAATATTGAAGATATGGAAGGAATCAACATTGGGGGACGATGCATCAATAACATTAGATATGCAGATGATACAGTCTTGATTGCAGACAATGAACAGGACCTGCAAAATTTAGTAGATGCGATTGTTACACACAGTGAACAACTAGGGTTAGAATTAAATTGTAAAAAGACACAGATTATGGTCGTCACTAGGAAGGACGAAATACCACAATGTAATATACAAGTAAATGGGAATATTCTTCAACAAGTGAGCAGGTACAATTATCTCGGAACAGTAATAACATCTGATGGGAGATGCCTTGAAGAGATTAGAACAAGAATCGCCATGGCAAAAGTAGCCTTTAGCAAGATGAAAAACATATTGACCAATAAAAGATGTCAATTGAAACGAGAAAAAGAGTGTTGAGATGCTACATTGAACCTGTACTTTTATATGGATGTGAAGCGTGGACAATGAGCAGTCAGGCTGAAAAACATCTGATGGCTGTAGAGATGTGGTTTCTGAGGAAAATGCAAAGAATACCATGGACAGCCAGAAAGACCAATGAACAAGTCCTTCAAGAAACAAATGAAGATCGTATATTGATTAGAGAAATTAGACGTAGACAGTCAAAATTTTTTGGGCATGTTATGAGAAGAAATGGATTGGAGAATTTGGTGACAACTGGTAAGATCGAGGGGAACAGACCAAGGGGAAGACCTAGAAGCAAGTACCTGGATGGCTTGGCCTTGTGGCATGGTCGAGACAGAAACACGGAGCTAATCCACGACTATGGTGATCGTGTGAGATGGCAGAACATGACCGCCCACGCTTACCGGCATGGCACATGATGGATGGATTGCGAACGTTTAGATTCTAACCACCCGTGGTGAATTATTCCGATAATGTCCTCGTTTTGATGTAATTCTCCACGGGCGTTCATGTCGCCAGCTCCATCCTTTGGTTAACCCTCTAACAAGCTCGTGTACCCTATCATTGCACGCAAGCCTTGGTGCGAACACGAATATAACTCGACACACTGTGGAACTCTGCGGGGATCCAGCCTAGCGCCTTCAAGCGAAGCCTGTTCTAGGAATCAATGGGCGCACACAAGCGCGTGGTTTTAGATCTGCCATTCAAGATTGGTGAATCGTCATTTCTGAGACATGAGATCTATAAAACTGACTAGGTAGCAGTTCCATCTGCATTTCATAGTTGTGACTCAGGTAGATGACAAAACTAGCTAGTAATGACATTTTGTCAAGCGTGGTGAGTTGGCCGTGTGTCGAAGTATACTTGATCTCTCAGTGAAGTATGCCTTCATCTGAATGTCTCATCTCATCTCATCTTGTTACTCTTGTACCTTGCGGGAGAGTGCTCCTTTATGGGTTTCCTGTATCGATATTCCTATAGACTGTTATTCGCTCCGTATATCGTTTACGTGGTCGGCCTCTTCCTCTGCTTACCTCTGGTATGTATACAGCATTGCTTGTTGTGGTATACTGTTAGTTGGTAACCTACTTGCATAGCCAAAGCATTTTACTTGCTGCCTTCTAATAATATCTAGCGCCCCCCCCCCCCCCCCCACTTTAACTCTGAATTCTTCATTTCTGATTTTCTTTCTTCTTAATGCAATGAGTATTCTTCTCAGGAATCTCATTTCTGATGTTACTTTTCTTTTCTCTTTTTCTGTCACTGTCCAGGTTTGGCATTTGTAGCATAGAGTTGGTAGGAAGATTGTGTTGTATAGTTACATACATTGGCACCTTGCCGTCTTGACAGACGATAGTTTGTGCTTTAAAAAGGCATAATAACTTTTACCTATGGCGGTAGCGAATGTGACTGATAAGGAAAATTCGCGCTGTAAATGTTCGTTCACAGTGGGTGCATGTGAACACGTGGTCATTTTCACCATCATGCACCATCTCACGTCTCACACGCTCGGTGTGTGACGTATCTGCAATAATTTTCTCCTTTGTCTTTATTCCATTTCTGATGTTAGTAGTATGTCAGGAGGTAACTAAGTATCATTTGTGGTGGCAACCACCGATATTTTACTATATAAAAAGTCTCACCACAACCGAAACGTCATATTTTACGACCACAAGTGACCCAGATATTTTGAACTTGGCGGGTGTTTTTCTTGGGTGACCACTTCCGGTTGTCGTGATGACTACTTCCGGTCTAGGGGCACACGGGCGGGCGGCGGCTGCGGCGGTGGGGCGGGCGGGGCGGACAACGAGACAAGCCCCGGGCATGTGGAATACCTATATAAGTAGACCAAATTGTCGCCGGGTTCGAGTCCCAGTGTGTGTGTGTGTGTGTGTGTGTGTGTGTGTGTGTGTGTGATCGAACTCCAATCATATCGATCCCCTTCGATGAGGGAGATCGAAATCAATATGACAGAATGATTTAGTCCATCTGTCGAGGTAACCCGAGGATCCCCTTTTGGATGATGAATAAACTTTTGTACGCTTCAGCAGAAGTCCCGACCACATGTATAACCATTAAACACTTGGTGGAAATCTGGTTTAAGAATAGACTAACCAGATAAAGAATTTTATTAAAAATTAACACTGAAACACATTATAACACCATAAATTCTTGTATGTATACTAGAGAATAGTTACGTCAATAAAAATCTACGAGTCTCCATTAATTTAAACCATAGAGTATCAAGATATACATTAAAATATGTAATATTATTAAACAGCAAAGTTATACCCCTTAATTATAAAAGTATCCCAAGGGAAATAAATCGGATCCCTTGGCGCAAACCAGAATTGTCCCCCTTCTAAACACTAAGCTCCCCTGACCGCCAACTTTACCTGCGCCCACAAGCAACCAGTGACGCTTCACCGAGCACGCCCCGCGAGAAAAATACAATGGCTACCCAGCAACGGCCGTACGAGATTAACTGATACCGGTCATGCAGAACGCCTACGGAATTGTCAATTAACATGGACGACCTTCAATGCTTATTGTAGATAGCGATCAGAAAACTGTGAAGGAAATATTTGCGCCGAAAAAAAAAAAAAAAAAAACAAAGCTTATATGAAGGTGTTATACAAATGGTTTGAAATATGTACATATAAATAGATATGTATGTAGGTATGAATTTATTTATTTAGTTATATATGTATGTATTTCTATAGCTGCAGGTAGGTTGTCCCAATAGGTATATATACGTACTTGCCTTGATGACTTGGTCACGCGGGATATTTGTGCGCGTCTGTGTGTGTATATGTATGCGTGCGCACGCGGGGGTGTACTATCAATTACAGGACATCATAGTCAGTCCCAACATTTGGTGGAGTGGTGTGCTTGCTGGGTAAGATTGTCGCTGTCTTATTGAACGAACGGCCGTCGTGTCACGTGCGTATGCGTACGCGTATGTAATGCACGTGTGTGTGTTATCAATTACAGGACGTCGCATGCAGCCCCAACATTGATTGGCTGGTCGTGTGCCACCAAGATTTACCGTCTCACTTCACGACCAAAGCGTGGGTGTACTGTCGTGTGAGCGTGTGTGTGTGTGTGTGTGTGTGCCTATCAATTACAGGACGTCGCAGTCAACACCAACATTGTTTATGCAAGGCATTTACAGAACGTTCAGACAACCCCAACATTGATTGGTACGCGTGGACCATCAGGACATCTGTGTGCATGTGTGCGCGCATGTAGGCGTGTGTGCGTGCGTGGGGTGTGCTACCAAGTACAGGACGTCGCAGTCAACCTCATCATTCTATGGATTGTCAACCGACCCGGGCAAGTTTGCGCTTCTCATTTTGAATTAACACCAATCAGGTCAGGGCGTATGAAGAGGGTGTATCAACAGCTAGTTGTCTATCTATTACAGGACGTCACAGTCTGTCCCAACATTGTTTATACAATGCATTTACAGGACGTGGCAAACAGCACCAACATTGATTGATGTCTGTGTACCAGCAGGACATCTGTGTGTGTGTGTGTGTGTGCGCATCCGTGCGTGAGTGTTTGCGTGCGTGCGCGCATGTACGTGCGATCGCATGTGCGCGCTCGTAGGAAAACTTCAATATTTGGGGAGTGGCTGTGGAGTGGGTGTAGAAGAGGTTTGCTGGTAGTAAAAAGATGGGGTGGATCAAGAGGCGCTGTGGGGGAAATACGTGCGTGAGTTTTGTGCTTGCGTGCGCGCATGTGCGCGCTCGTAGGAAACTTCAATATGGGTGTCAGCTCTCAACCAAAACTATCCCTCGTACTATAGTTGTGTCTATCTATTACTTACTACAGTCAAGTTGTAATGGAGTGCATTTACAGGACGTCGCAGTCAGCACCAGCATTCATGCTTCTTGGGCAACCTTGCCGATGTCTTTCTGACCAATCGGTACCCATGATCGGCCGTAGTGTCTGTCACCAGGATTACCATCATCAGCATCACCCAGCTCCACCAACAAAATCATTATCATCATCATCATCATCATCATCATCATCATCATCAATAACAGCAGCATCGTCATCAGCTGAAAGGTGACCGATCGGGTGACTCACCACAGGGCTATGTCGGCGGAGTGAACGTCCGTGAACGTGTTCAGACATGTCTTTGGGGAAAACTGGAGGATGACTCAGAGTGTACTGACCGGGGTAAACCTGCTTGAACATGCTTAGACACGTTTTCTATGTTGCATCAGCCATACATTCTGTATAAAAGGGACCGCAAAGGCGGGTTTAAGACACTACGCTTGCAACAAGACCTATCGAAAACACCTCAGCGAATAGACCACAGTGGTAAGTAGCACTGTGTGTGTGTGCTATATTGTCTTGTTACAGGTCGTCAAGTCGGTATAGTGCTGTCACTAGTGTATAGCTCAAAAGCTATATGAGGCAACTAACAAGAATACACCGCAAGGTATACCCGCCCGGTATAGGAATACTAATACAGATACTAATGACGGTTGTAATCAACATCAGCTTCACATTTACCATCGAGTGACGTGGGGAGAAATGACGCCTCACACCTCGATGGTTGGCACTGAATAGTATCATGCCGGGTGATTGTCTGTACTCTCAGACATCATCTGCTGTAATCCGGTAGGGTAGCGGCTGTGGTGCATTCCAATTGTGTACATATGAAACATGTTTTTCATTAAACCATACTTTCTATGTTCACTAAAATGTATTATGATTTTGTCCATCTACAGATTCAAACCAAGACGATCAGTCCCTCATTGACACGTGGCCCACACCGATTCTGGAACGCACAAACGTATGTGTACATATCAGGTCTCCACTATTTGTAGTGTAACATATAGGCGTCTACGACCATATCCTCTTTCTATGCAGTGTATGGAAACATGCTGTATTCAACCAATTCAGTACTGAACATTATCCCGCTCACTCTACAGAGGGAAAAAATAATGTGCTGACACAGGAGAATCTATAGTCATGCTCTGTGGTCACTAATGTAGTAAATGAATGTATATCACTAATGTATACGATCTCAAAATACTCTTTCTCTTCAAAATGTGTCAAATCTATATAAAACTCAATTATGCGGTAGTCAAAGTCAGTATGTAAAATTTTTACTGTCCCTAGTTATATCATCTTTATCCTTTCTCCAGACTGAATATTTGCAGACACGGAAAAATAGCGAGACTATTGACTGGTTACAAGAAGTGAAATCTCGAAACTATTGCTTACAAGAAGTGAAATCGCGAGACCATTGCTTACAAGGTTGAAAGCTCGAAGGTATTGAGCGGTGTATAAGAAAGGAAGACACCAAGCGGTCTAGCACAAAATATTGGTATGTATGCTTTCATCATTTCTCACTAACAATCGGTCATCACTAAATATTTTCACCCCTAAGTGGTGGGGACCATTAAAGATAGTCACCATTTCTCACTAATATAGTACAACTCTGTGCCACACAATATAAAATAACACAAAGAACAGAATTACGAACCAAGGCGTTGAAGTTCTCCTGATGTGATCTATGAGTCAGCTGTTCCCGTACAGAGTTAAAGTTCTCCTGATGTGATCTATGAGTCAGCTGTTCCTGTACAGAGTTGAAGTTCTCCTGATGTGATCTATGAGTCAGCTGTTCCTGTACAGAGTTAAAGTTCTCCTGATGTGATCTATGAGTCAGCTGTTCCCGTACAGAGTTAAAGTTCTCCTGATGTGATCTATGAGTCAGCTGTTCCTGTACAGAGTTGAAGTTCTCCTGATGTGATCTATGAGTCAGCTGTTCCTGTACAGAGTTGAAGTTCTCCTGATGTGATCTATGACAGACAGCTGTTCCTGTACAGAGTTGAAGTTTTCCTGGTGTGATCAATGAGAATCAGCTGTTACTGTACAGAGTTGAAGTTCTCCTGCTGTGATCTGTGACAGTCGGCTGTTCCTGTATAGAGTTAAAGTTCTCCTGCTGTGATCTATGAGTCAGCTGTTTCTGTACAGAGTTGAAGTTCTGCTGTGATCAATGAGAATCAGCTGTTCCTGTACAGAGTTGAAGTTCTCTTGATGTAATCTATGAGTCTGCTGTTCCTGTACAGAGTTGAAGTTTTCCTGCTGTGATCTATGAGTCAGCTGTTCCTGTACAGAGTTGAAGTTCTCTTGATGTAATCTATGAGTCTGCTGTTTCTGTACAGAGTTGAAGTTTTCCTGCTGTGATCTATGAGTCAGCTGTTTCTGTACAGAGTTGAAGTTCTCTTGATGTAATCTATGAGTCTGCTGTTTCTGTACAGAGTTGAAGTTTTCCTGCTGTGATCTATGAGTCAGCTGTTCCTGTACAGAGTTGAAGTTCTCTTGATGTAATCTATGAGTCTGCTGTTTCTGTACAGAGTTGAATTCTCCTGTTGTGATCTATGACAGTCAGCTGAAGCACTTGTGGAGGCATTCCAGCCTGCAACAGAGGTCAGCCTGCCAAAGATCGAACCAACACTGAATAAGTAAACATACAGCCACCAGATTACACTCACACACATCAGTTGATGGTTCCGTCGCCCTGCTACTGAGTGAGTGCGTGGCGCAACACTGTGAGTTTCGTGTGAAATACTGCATGTTCGAAGCGATGGTAGATGGCTATATCCCAGAGTTGACCGATTTTTGCCTTATGCAGAAATGCGTGGCTGCTGGGCTTCTGGTTGACTGCCACTGCCATCGACGATGAACTGTATTTCGTGGACTGTGTGGGTGAACATCTAGGAAACATCCAGATAGGAAAATGACTGCCGATTCCATCAGAAATGAACTGGGTGTTTTGTGGGGGACTATTGTGTTGACATTCTGACGGCGGCATTATGCACAGTGTATCTGTGCGGGCTGTTGTTTGTCGAGACTCCTGTCATTTCCACTTTTCACATTGGGTAGTGGGGAGCGTTTTGTGCGATATTCACTGGCACAGGAAGGGAGCTTAATGGGGACAACCCGTTGCTATGAGGTTGGAACTGCGACTAACTAACTAACTAACTAACTAACTAACTAACTAACTAACTAACTAACTAACTAACTAAGTAACTAACTAACTAACTAACTAACTAACTGGCTAACTAACTAACTAACTAACTAACTAACTAACTAAGTAACTAACTAAGTAACTAACTAACTAACTAACTAACTAAGTAACTAAGTAACTAACTAACTAACTAAGTAACTAAGTAACTAACTAACTAAGTAACTAACTAACTAAGTAACTAAGTAACTAAGTAACTAAGTAACTAACTAACTAACTAACTAACTAACTAACTAACTAACTAACTAACTAACTAACTAACTAACTAACTAACTAACTAGCTAACTAACTAACTAACTAACTAACTAACTAACTAACTAACTAACTAACTAAGTAACTAACTAACTAACTAACTAACTAACTAACTAACTAACTAAGTAACTAACTAACTAACTAACTAACTAACTAACTAAGTAAGTAACTAACTAACTAACTAACTAACTAACTAACTAACTAGCTAACTAACTAACTAACTAACTAACTAACTAACTAAGTAACTAACTAACTAACTAACTAACTAACTAAGTAACTAACTAACTAACTAACTAAGTAACTAACTAACTACCTAACTAACTAACTAACTAACTAAGTAACTAAGTAACTAACTAACTAACTAACTAACTAACTAAGTAACTAAGTAACTAAGTAACTAACTAACTAAGTAACTAAGTAACTAAGTAACTAACTAAGTAACTAACTAACTAACTAACTAACTAACTAACTAACTAACTAACTAACTGGCTAACTAACTAACTAACTAACTAACTAACTAACTGACTGACTGACTGACTGACTGACTGACTGACTGACTAACTAACTAACTAACTGGCTAACTAACTAACTAACTAACTAACTAACTGACTAACTAACTGACTAACTAACTAACTAACTAACTAACTAACTAACTGACTAACTAACTAACTGACTAACTAACTAACTAACTGACTAACTAACTAACTGACTGACTGACTGACTGACTGACTGACTGACTAACTAACTAACTAACTAACTAACTAACTAACTGGCTAACTAACTAACTGACTGACTGACTGACTGACTGACTGACTGACTGACTGACTGACTGACTGACTGACTGACTGACTGACTGACTGACTGACTGACTAACTAACTAACTAACTGGCTAACTAACTAACTAACTAACTAACTGACTAACTAACTGACTAACTAACTAACTAACTAACTAACTAACTGACTAACTAACTAACTGACTAACTAACTAACTAACTGACTAACTAACTAACTGACTGACTGACTGACTGACTGACTGACTAACTAACTAACTAACTAACTAACTAACTAACTAACTGGCTAACTAACTAACTGACTGACTGACTGACTGACTGACTGACTGACTGACTGACTGACTGACTGACTGACTGACTGACTAACTAACTAACTAACTAACTAACATCAGTCCAGGGCACCAGAAGTAACAACACGTGTGTAGACTACTCTTCAGTTCAAAGCGGGCTAACACAAAAACAAAGAACGGTTTTCCGTGAGAAGATTTCAAAATACTGGTTTAAATCATATTAAATCTGGCTTCTTCTCCAGATCACCTTAACACCTGAAAATCTGGCCCGGAAATGAGAATCATCCCCAGTGGTTTGTGCTCTACAGAGTGTGAATCCTGTCATGGGTCGCTAGCTGTGTACCTGCCACTAGCAGAGCTTCGCAAGCCTCAGTACTCCAAGGCAATCGATCTATTCAGGTACCAGGAATATTACCTGCTGTCACACCTGTATGTTTGTGGTAGTTTAGGTCTGGCGATACATGGGCCAAGTACACGATTACCCTGTAGTCGTCTATTCTATTGATGTCTTGTCCAACATGAGCGGTGAAGATCTCAAGCGACCGTCTTGTTTATGACCCGTGATGGAATAAACGCATGACAAATGTTGTTCAACATTCTGTGGTAATTCCTTTATTGAGTCAGGCTTACTAACTTTTGAATTTATATTTATGATCCGTAGCAAAAGTCTATACTTGATATGATGAAATAAGGGAGAAAACAAAATGGGCTGATGGAGCTCATAAACCCTGGAAGGAAATCCATCTGCGTGAAGGACACGCCGAATGCCAACTCACCACTACCTTGTGGAAGTTCTTGTAAGAACACAGGCTAGGGCAATACAGCCCAACATTAAATGTGGGCGGATAGAGCCCACAAGCCCGGAAAGGAAACCTGTCTATGGGAGGAGGGTTCCAGGAAAGAAACCTCAACCGTTGAAGACGGAAGATGCTGATCCAAGTGGCACGGAACTAGAAATCGGACATCTACGCACCACAATGGATGTTATGCATCATGAAAAGCAAACATTTATAGCAGCAGCAGCAGCAGCAGAAGAAGAAGAAGAAGAAGAAGAAGAAGAAGAAGAAGAAGAAGAAGAAGAAGAAGAAGAAGAAGAAGAAGAAGAAGAAGAAGAAGAAGAAGAAGAAGAAGAAGAAGAACCCATTTTCTGAGATAGTCATCTGACTTATGATTGTACAAAGAACATGAACAACGATTGAATCTTTTTTCCTGTGGATCTCCACAAAATTCTGCATGTTTTACTATAGAACCCCCGCACTTTCAACTGAACTATTCACAAATAAACCAGCTTCAACATCCCGCGTGTGTGCAGGGCATAAAATGGCATTTCACGAACCGCACCTGCGCTGCATCAAGTCGCGATTCTCCAACCTGCCCTGACAGACAAGACAACAGCAGAACCGAATCGCTGCTTGCAAAAGGCGCCACCTGACGAGAACGTTCTCTAATTGGCTGTGTCATAGTGTACATGCCTGCATGTAGATCAGTCATTCTGGTGTGGGAACCACATCAACCAGCTTCAGTATAACTGATCTATCTCCACGGACATGGTTGGCCGGTCATCATCTTCTTTCGCCGAGATGGTTAATCTGATTCCACATCACAAGATGGGTCTCGTTTCACTGTGATTGTTTGCCGGGTTTCACACCAGAATAATCTCCGTTCACTGTGATTGTCTGCCGGGTTTCACACGAGAATAATCTCCTTTCACTGAGATGTTCAGTCTGGTTTCACGTCATTATGATCTCCTTTAAAGATATGTTTAGCCTGGTTTCATGTCATTATGATCTCCTTTCACTGAGATGTTTAGCCTGGTTTCATGTCATTATGATCTACTTTCACTGAGATGTTTAGTCTGGTTTCACGTCATTATGATCTCCTTTAAAGATATGTTTAGCCTGGTTTCATGTCATTATGATCTCCTTTCACTGAGATGTTTAGTCTGGTTTCATGTCATTATGATCTCCTTTAACTGAGATGTTTAGTCTGGTTTCACGTCATTATGATCTCCTTTAAAGATATGTTTAGCCTGGTTTCATGTCATTATGATCTCCTTTCACTGAGATGTTTAGTCTGGTTTCATGTCATTATGATCTCCTTTCACTGAGATGTTTAGTCTGGTTTCATGTCATTATGATCTTCTTTCACTGAGATGTTTAGTCTGGTTTCATGTCATTATGATCTCCTTTCACTGAGATGTTTAGTCTGGTTTCACGTCATTATGATCTCCTTTAAAGATATGTTTAGCCTGGTTTCACGTCATTATGATCTCCTTTAAAGATATGTTTAGCCTGGTTTCATGTCATTATGATCTCCTTTCACTGAGATGTTTAGTCTGGTTTCACGTCATTATGATCTCCTTTCACTGAGATGTTTAGTCTGGTTTCACGTCATTATGATCTCCTTTCACTGAGATGTTTAGTCTGGTTTCACGACATTATGATCTCCTTTCACTGAGATGTTTAGTCTGGTTTCACGTCATTATGATCTCCTTTCACTGAGATGTTTAGTCTGGTTTCACGTCATTATGATCTTCTTTCACTGAGATGTTTAGTCAGGTTTCGAGTCATTATGATCTTCCTTAAAGAAATGTTTAGTCTGGTTTCACGTCATTATGATCTCCTTTCACTGAGATGTTTAGTCTGGTTTACGTCATTATGATCTCCTTTCACTGAGATGTTTAGTCTGGTTTACGTCATTATGATATCTAGTCTAGTCTTTCCTCTTGGGCCTAAGGCGGCGCATAGGGCAGAAGTCGTGGCTCTCCATGTTTGTGCGTAGCGCTAACATTTAGAGCCAGAAATCTGATTCTGTAACAACGGCGAGTTTTATCTTTCACTGAAATTACTAGCCTGGTTTCACGTCATTATGATCTCCTTTCACTGAAATTTACTAGTCTGGTTTCACGTCATTATGATCTCCTTTCACTGAGATGTTTAGTCTGGTTTCACGTCAGTATGATCTCCTTTGACTGAAATTACTAGTCTGGTTTCACGTAATTATGATCTCCTTTCACTGAAATTACTAGTCTGGCTTCACGTTATTATGATCTCCTTTCACTGAGATGTTTAGTCTGGTTTCACGTCATTATGATCTCCTTTCACTGAAATTACTAGTCTGGTTTCACGTAATTATGATCTCCTTTCATTGAGATGTTTACTCTGGTTTCACGTCATTATGATCTCCTTTCAATGAGATCTTCAGTCTGGTTTCACGTCATTATGATCTCCTTTCACTGAGATTACTAGTCTGGATTCATGTCATTATGATCTCCTTTCACTGAGATTATTAGTCTGGTTTCATTTCTCCAATAAGTCAACACGAACAACGGGACATACAGCCTCACATACTAAGACCCAACATGACTCAGCAGAAAGATATCACACAGCAGAAAACCACCAAAGTAATCAACACACGTGCATCAACATAACCAACATATATGTACAAATAACCAACAGACCACACAGATCAAAGTAACCAACACACAGATCAAAGAAACAATGGGTTTCATGTTCTCACAAAAAATAGATACTCTGCCTGTAATATCTGCCAGGAAGTCCGTGTGTGTGCACACACGTCAGAAAACACAATCAGCAGACAGTGGATATTTATCAAGGCAACATTCACACATACAGTAGCATCAGAAACAACATAATTACTATATGAGATTATGACTCTATGGGGACACTGTTTCTATGATATACCATACGACTTTCTGTAACTGCAGTCTGCCACGATACATCGTAGGCGGTTTCTGTGACACTATTTCTATGATATACCATACGACTTTCTGTAACTGCAGTCTGTCACGATACATCGTAGGCGGTTTCTGTGACACTATTTCTATGATATACCATACGACTTTCTGTAACTGCAGTCTGCCACGATACATCGTAGGCGGTTTCTGTGACACTATTTCTATGATATACCATACGACTTTCTGTAACTGCAGTCTGTCACGATACATCGTAGGCGGTTTCTGTGACACTATTTCTATGATATATCATACGACTTTCTGTAACTGCAGTCTGCCACGATACATCGTAGGCGGTTTCTGTGACACTATTTCTATGATATACCTTACGACTTTCTGTAACTGCAGTCTGCCACGATACATCGTAGGCGGTTTCTGTGACACTATTTCTATGATATACCTTACGACTTTCTGTAACTGCAGTCTGCCACGATACATCGTAGGCGGTTTCTGTGACACTATTTCTATGATATACCTTACGACTTTTCTGTAACTGCAGTCTGCCACGATACATCGTAGGCGGTTTCTGTGACACTATTTCTATGATATACCTTACGACTTTCTGTAACTGCAGTCTGCCACGATACATCGTAGGCGGTTTCTGTGACACTATTTCTATGATATACCTTACGACTTTCTGTAACTGCAGTCTGCCACGATACATCGTAGGCGGTTTCTGTGACACTATTTCTATGATATACCTTACGACTTTCTGTAACTGCAGTCTGCCACGATACATCGTAGGGCGGTTTCTGTGACACTATTTCTATGATATACCCTTACGACTTTCTGTAACTGCAGTCTGCCACGATACATCGTAGGCGGTTTCTGTTGACACTATTTCTATGATATACCTTACGACTTTCTGTAACTGCAGTCTGTCACGATACATCGTAGGCGGTTTCTGTGACACTATTTCTATGATATACCTTACGACTTTCTGTAACTGCAGTCTGCCACGATACATCGTAGGCGGTTTCTGTGACACTATTTCTATGATATACCTTACGACTTTCTGTAACTGCAGTCTGTCACGATACATCGTAGGCGGTTTCTGTGACACTATTTCTATGATATACCTTACGACTTTCTGTAACTGCAGCCTGCCACGATACATCGTAGGCGGTTTCTGTGACACTATTTCTATGATATACCTTACGACTTTCTGTAACTGCAGTCTGTCACGATACATCGTAGGCGGTTTCTGCCACAGTCACTGTCATGCTATGAGTTTAAAAGTGACTCCCTGTTGTCCCAGCCAATGTCATGTTAGACTCATGAATTCGCCAGTGACTCCATGTAAGTGTCATGCGAGACTCGTGAATTCACCAGTGACTCCATGTCAGTGTCATGAATTCACCAGTGACTCCATGTCAGTGTCATTAATTCACCAGTGACTCCATGTCAGTGTCATGAATTCACCAGTGACTCCATGTCAGCGTCATGCTAGACTCATGAATTCACTAGTGACTCAATGTCATTGCCATGTCAGACTCATGAATTCACCATGCCAGTGTCCTGTTAGATTTATGAATTCACCAGTGACTCAATGTCAGTGTCATGCTAGACTCACGAATTCACCAGTGACTCAATGTCAGTGTTATGCTAGACTCATGAATTCACCAGTGACTCAATGTCAGTGTTATGCTTGACTCATGAATTCACCATGCCAGTGTCATGTTAGACTCATGAATTCACCAGTGACTCAATGTCAGTGTTATGCTAGACTCATGAATTCACCATGCCAGTGTCATGTTAGACTCGTGAATTCCTCATGCAGCCAGAAGATGCTGTCTGTCTCTGAAACATGTACCACCACAAACAGCCGATATGTTCCCGAGTCAAGAGGAACTGACTGATTATAAATAACACAACTGGCTAAATAAAACATCAACAACAGCATTAGACAGCAGATTAAAATATATATATATATATATAATATATATATATATATATATATAATATATATATATATATATATATATATATATATATATATATATATAACCATATAGAGACAACATGTATAACAGATATGAGACATGAGCATGATATCAACTCGTCCAAATTTGAAATACATGTACAAGGCACAATGTGTAAAACACAAAACTAATGTATGGGACATAAACCAAGTAACTATGGTATCATCAACCAAGAAAACAAAGAACCAACTAGCAGATTCTAAGTGACACGGGGACCGATCATGATTAGATGACCATCTGGTCAGTGGGCACGCTGGACTGTGCGACTGACTGTGTCTGTCTATCTGTCAATGTGTCTTTTGTGAGTGTCTGTGTGTGTGGGTGCTTATGCGTATGCAGTTGTGTCTGTGCGTATTTGTGTGTCTGCGAATGTCAAAGTGCCCGTGTGTGTTTGTGTGTATTTGTGTGTCTGCGAATGTCAAAGTGCCCGTGTGTATTTGTGTGAATGCCCGTGTGTGTTTGTGTGAATGCCCGTGTGTGCATCTGTGTGTTTCAGTGTATGTATATATCCTTATGTCGGGATATAACAGATGCGCTGACAGAGACTAAGTACCGGGAAAGCCACCCAGAGTACACAAACATCTGTCCTGCCAACAGTAAACAAGGCACGTGCACTACTTCAAGAAGTGGAAGAAGTGCGGCAGTAAACAGACCCACCAGGCACACGTCAACAAACACATGGGAATCTCAAGGTAACATCTTCAAAACACATTCACCCGCCACACACCGCCGGCTGCCATCAACCTCAAACACATTCACCCGCCACATGCTACCAGCCTCAAACATATTCACCCGCCACACACCGCCAGCCTCAAACGCATTCACCCGCCACACACCGTGGCATGTCACAGCCTTAAACACATTAATCCGCCACACACCGCCGTATGCCACCAGCCTCAAACACATTCACCCACCACAAACCGCCACATGCCACCAGCCTCAAACATATTCCCCCGCCACACACCGCCGCATGCCACCAGCCTCAAACACATTCACCCGCCACACACCGCCGCATGCCACCAGCCTCAAACATATTCCCCCACCACACACCGCCGCATGCCACCAGCCTCAAACACATTCACCTGCCACACACCGCCGCATGCCACCAGCCTCAAACGTATTCACCCGCCACCAGCCTCAAACACATTCACCCACCATACACCGCCGCTTGCCATGAGCCTCAAACACATTCACCCGCCACACCGCCGCTTGCCATGAGCCTCAAACACATTCACCCGCCACATGCCACCAGCCTCAAACACATTCACCCGCCACATGCCACCAGCCTCAAACACATTCACCCACCATACACCACCGGCTGCCACCAGCCACAAACACATTCCCCCGCCACACATCGCCGGCTGCCATAAGGCCTCAAACACATTCCCCCGCCACACACCACCGGCTGCCACCAGCCTCAAAACACATTAACCCTCCACATGCCACCAGCCTCAAACACATTCACCCGTCACACACCACCGGCTGCCACCAGCCTCAAACACATTAACCCGCCCCATGCCACCAGCCTCACACACATTCCCCCGCCACCAGCCTCAAACACATTCCCCTGCCACCAGCCTCAAACACATTCCCCCGCCACACACCACTGGCTGCCACCAGCCTCAAACACATTAACCCGCCACATGCCACCAGCATCAAACACATTCACCCGCCACATGCCACCAGCCTCAAACACATTCCCCCGCCACATGACACCAGCCTCAAACACATTAACCCGCCACATGTCACCAGCCTCAAACACATTCCCCCGCCACCAGCCTCAAACACATTCCCCCACCACCAGCCTCAAACACATTCCCCGCCACATGCCACCAGCCTCAAACACATTCCCCCACCACCAGCCTCAAACACATTCCCCCGTCACATGCCACAGCCTCAAACACATTCCCCCGCCACACACCACCGGCTGCCACCAGCCTCAAACACACTCACCCTCCACATGCCACCAGCCTCAAACACATTCACCCGCCACATGACACCAGCCTCAAACACATTAACCCGCCACATGTCACCAGCCTCAAACACACTCCCCCGCAACCAGCCTCAAACACATTCCCCCGCCACCAGCCTCAAACACATTCCCCCGCCACATGCCACCAGCCTCAAACACATTCCCCCGTCACATGCCACCAGCCTCAAACACATTCCCCCGCCACACACCACTGGCTGCCACCAGCCTCAAACACATTCCCCCACCACATGCCACCAGCCTCAAACACATTCCCCCGCCACATGCCACCAGCCTCAAACACATTAACCCACCACATGCCACCAGCTTCAAACACATTAACCCGCCACATGCCACCAGCCTCAAACACATTCCCTCGCCACACACCACCGGCTGCCACCAGCCTCAAACACATTAACCCGCCACATGCCACCAGCCTCAAACACATTCATCCGCCACATGCCACCAGCCTCATACACATTCCCCCGCCACATGCCACCAGCCTCAAACACGTTCCCCCGCCACATGCCACCAGCCTCAAACACATTAACCCCCACATGCCACCAGCCTCAAACACATTATCCCACCACATGCCACCAGTCTCAAACACATTAACCCGCCACATGCCACCAGCCTCAAACACATTCATCCGCCAAATGCCACCAGCCTCATACACATTCCCCCGCCACATGCCACCAGCCTCAAGCACATTCCCCCACCACATGCCACCAGCCTCAAACACATTAACCCCCACATGCCACCAGCCTCAAACACATTATCCCACCACATGCCACCAGCCTCAAACACATTAACCCGCCACATGCCACCAGCCTCAAACACATTAACCCGCCACATGTCACCAGCCTCAAACACATTAACCTCCCACATGCCACCAGCCTCAAACACATTAACCCGCCACATGTCACCAGCCTCAAACAGATTAACCCGCCACATGCCACCAGCCTCAAACACATTCCCCCGCCACATGCCACCAGCCTCAAACACATTCCCCCGCCACATGCCACCAGCCTCAAACACATTAACCCGCCACATGTTTGACACTTGTGATCATGTGATCAGCTGCTGGACGCCACTGAATCACCATGGGATGTACATTCGCAGGTATTGATTCGCACTCATAGAAGTACATGAAAGAACTAGCCATCAACACAAACTTGAACATTACAGACATAATGAGATTCGAACCCTCTAATCTGCAGGTTAAAAAACAGTTAGTTGCATATTTTTTACAGGACGTTGCAGTCAACACCAGCATTTTTTGCTGTTTGTGATCTCTTGGCAAGTTTACGTTCAGTAACTAGCCATTGCTTTCTGAACAACCGGCACCCATACCATTTCGTAAAAACCCAACGCAACGCAGTCTGCTGCCAAATCGTACACAGCTGTATTTCGAACACGGATATGCAGGATTACGAACTGTGTTCATAACCTCATCACCACGGAGTCGGCAATCTGCAGGTAGCAGGTTCAAACCCTATGATGGCCACAACCTTCAATCTGTATGTTGTCTGGTGTTCCCTCTAATTTGTACCTGCGTCCTTGACTTCTATAAGTACGTAATCAGGATGTGGCCAGGTTCCTCACA
>JACEFZ010026607.1:0-220000 GCA_014155875.1 Cepaea nemoralis
AAAGCCCGGGTTCCCACCGCACAATAATATTTACACTAGTTCCCAACAGTTCCTATCATATAATACTATGTACATTAACACCTAACAGTTCCTACCACACAGTAATATTTACACTAGTTCCCAACAGTTCCTATCATATAATACTATGTACATTAACACCTAACAGTTCCTACCACACAGTAATATTTACACTAGTTCCCAACAGTTCCTATCATATAATACTATGTCCATTAACACCTAACAGTTCCTACCACACAGTAATATTTACATTAATTCCCAACAGTCTCTGCTAGACAATAATATTGACTGATTATGTGGTTGTTTCGGGATTTGAAATTTAAATATTGAGCACAACTGGCAACGCCGATCACATTCCGGCACGAACCTAAGGCCTATCCACGTCAATATGGAAGCACTATACTCGAGTTTCACCCTCATTTGAGCTCGTCAGTAGTGCATATCCCTGACCGGATCCGGAAACAGTCCCGGATCACGCGTGTGAAGCGGAATGCGATCGGCGTTGCCAGTAGTGGGTTGTGCTCAATATTTTAATAATATGTATATTAGTTGCCATCAGTTGGAATCAGACAATAATATTGACAATAGCTCCAAACAGTTCCTAACGAAAATATTATTTACATAAGTTCCGGGGTAGGGGTATCCCCTATCAAAGTAGAATTAAGGCGCCTCCTTCCCTCCGCTAGCCTACGGGACACCCTTGGGCAAGGATGAGTACCCGTTTAGCCCCCCCGATAAGGGTTACGTGAAGCCGTGGGTGAAGGTGGTGGATGAGGTTGAAGAGCAGCCGACATATAGTTGTGTTTTATGGTCTCCAGCTTCACGGCGGTAGGCAGAGGATCTCTGTTTTGATGAGACAATGGCTACGGTCATTGACCAGTATGGTCACTGCTAAGAAGGAAAGCAATGGCAAACTACCTTCTTTACAGATGCCAAGAACATTATGTTTTGGCATTGGCTTGGCCACGTGGCATGGTCGAGACAGAAACACGGAGCTGATCCACGACTCTGGTGATCAAATGAGATGGCAAAACATGACCGCCCACGCTTATCGGCATGGCACATGATGGATGGAGTTCCCAACAGTTCCTACCAGTCTGTAATATTTACATTATTTCCCAACAGTTCCTACCACACAATAATATTTACATTAGTTCCCAACAGTTTCTACCAGAAAATAATATCTACATTATTTCTCAACAGTTCCTACCACACAATAATATTTACATTATTTGCCAACAATTCCCACCACAAAATAATATTTACATTAGTTCCCACCACTCAATAATATTTACAATAGTTCCAAACAGCTCCTACCTCTCAATAATATTTACAATAGTTCCATACAGCTCCTGCCACACAATAATATTTACAATAGTTCCATACAGCTCCTACCACACAATAATATTTACAATAGTTCCATACAGCTCCTACCACACAATAATATTTACAATAGTTCCATACAGCTCCCACCACACAATAATATTTACAATAGTTCCATACAGCTCCCACCACACAATAATATTTACAATAGTTCCATACAGCTCCCACCACACAATAATATTTACAATAGTTCCATACAGCTCCCACCACACAATAATATTTACAATAGTTCCATACAGCTCCCACCACACAATAATATTTACAATAGTTCCATACAGCTCCTACCACACAATAATATTTACAATAGTTCCATACAGCTCCCACCACACAATAATATTTACAATAGTTCCATACAGCTCCCACCACACAATAATATTTACAATAGTTCCATACAGCTCCCACCACACAATAATATTTACAATAGTTCCATACAGCTCCCACCACACAATAATATTTACAATAGTTCCATACAGCTCCTACGACACAATACTATTTACAATAGTTCCATACAGCTCCCACCACACAATAATATTTACAATAGTTCCATACAGCTCCCACCACACAATAATATTTACATTAATTCCTACCACACAATAATATTTACAATAGTTCCATACAGCTCCTACCACACAATAATATTTACATTAGCCCCAACAGTCACATTAACTACGATACAAAACTGAATCTCACCATAACTCTAGGAAGGCAATAAAACAAACTTTCTTTACTTCCAAACAGACAACGAAACTCACAGTAACTTTGGAAAGACAATGAAACTCTTCTTGGCAGTGAATATAGAGTGAAAACTCACCCTAACTCCGAATAGAGATGTATAACTCTTGGCTTTACAAGTGGGACACCTGATGCCCAGAACTGGCGCCTCTATGTCATTGCCTAGCCACTTGTGTACTTCTCCCGTGACGTTCATTTGAATCCAACCTTCCTGAAGAGTCACACTGTCCTTGGCAGCAATCAACCGACCGCTTTGGTACCGACTACAGGTCAGTGGGAAATAATCGCACAGTTTATTACATTCACAATTATATACTAACACTACACCATGTTATAATATCTGTCACTGCTACATTCACAACTATAAACTAACAATACAACATGTTATAATATCTTTCATTGCTACATTCACAACTATAGACTAACAATACATGTTATATCTTTCATTGCTACATTCACACCAATAGAGTAACAATACATGTTATAATATCTTTCATTGCTACATTCACAACTATAGACTAACAATACATGTTATATCTTTCATTGCTACATTCACACCAATAGAGTAACAATACATGTTATAATATCTTTCATTGCTACATTCACAACTATAGACTAACAATACATGTTATATCTTTCATTGCTACATTCACAACTACAGACACAACAACAGCATACAATTTCTTTCATCGCTACATTCACAACTACAGATAACGCATCAATAATATATGTCTTTCATTGCTACATTCACAACTACAGACACAAAAACAACATATAATATCTGTCATTGCTACATTCAGAAATAAAGATAACACAACAACAACATATAATGTCTTTCATTGCTACATTCACAACTAAAGATAACACAACAACAACAACATGTGATATCGTTCAGTGCTACATTCACAATTAAAGATAACATAACAACAATATATAATGTCTTTCATTGCTACAGTCACAAGTAAAGGTAACACAACAACAATTGCTACATTCACAACCACAGACAAGCACAACAACATGCGATATCTTTCATTGCTACATTCACAACTAAAGATAACACAAGAACAACATAAAATATCTTTTATTGCTACATTTACAACTACAGATAACACAACAACAACAACATATAATATCTTTCATTGCTACATTCACAACTAAAGATAACACAAGAACAACATATAATACCTTTCATTGCTACATTCACAACTACAGACACAAAAACAACATATAATATCTTTCATTGCTACATTCAGAAATAAAGATAACAAAACAACAACATATAATATCTTTCATTGCTACATTCACAACTACAGACACAAAAACAACATATAATATCTTTCATTGCTACATTCAGAAATAAAGATAACACAACAACAACATATAATGTCTTTCATTGCTACATTCACAACTAAAGATAACACAACAACAAAACATGTGATATCGTTCATTGCTACATTCACAACTGAAGATAACATAACAACAATATATAATGTCTTTCATTGCTACATTTACAACTACAGATAACACAACAACAACAACATATAATATCTTTCATTGCTACATTCACAACCACAGACAAGCACAACAACATGCGATATCTTTCATTGCTACATTCACAACTAAAGATAACACAAGAACAACATAAAATATCTTTCATTGCTACATTTACAACTACAGATAACACAACAACAACAACATATAATATCTTTCATTGCTACATTCACAACCACAGACAAGTACAATATCATGTGATATTATTCATAGCTACATTCACGTCTAAAGGCTAACACTCAGTATATATCATAAACATAATAATTGCAAGGTATGAAGACATGTGGAGAGTTGTCCTATATGAAGGAAACATTTCTCATTGGAAATGAGAACAGGAGTGAGATATGATGTGGTGGGTAACCTTTGTTACAGACATGATGTGGTTGTTAACCTTTGTTACAGACATGATGTGGTGGGTAACCTTTGTTACAGACATGATGTGTTGGTTAACCTTTGTTACAGATATGATGTGGTTGTTAACCTTTGTTACAGACATGATGTGGTGGGTAACCTTTGTTACAGACATGATGTGGTGGTTAACCTTTGTTACAGATATGATGTGGTGGTTAACCTTTGTTACAGATATGATGTGGTGGTTAACCTTTGTTACAGACATGATGTGGTTGTTAACCTTTGTTACAGACATGATGTGGTGGTTAACCTTTGTTACAGACATGATGTGGTTGTTAACCTTTGTTACAGATATGATGTGGTTGTTAACCTTTGTTACAGATATGATGTGGTGGGTAACCTTTGTTACATATATGATGTGGTTGTTAACCTTTGTTACAGATATGATGTGGTTGTTAACCTTTGTTACCGATATGATGTGGTGGGTAACCTTTGTTACAGATATGATGTGGTGGGTAACCTTTGTTACAGATATGATGTGGTTGTTAACCTTTGTTACAGACATGATGTGGTTGTTAACCTTTGTTACAGATATGATGTGGTGGTTAACCTTTGTTACAGACATGATGTGGTTGTTAACCTTTGTTACAGATATGATGTGGTGGTTAACCTTTGTTACAGACATGATGTGGTTGTTAACCTTTGTTACAGACATGATGTGGTTGTTAACCTTTGTTACAGACATGATGTGGTTGTTAACCTTTGTTACAGATATGATGTGGTTGTTAACCTTTGTTACAGATATGATGTGGTGGTTAACCTTTGTTACAGATATGATGTGGTGGTTAACCTTTGTTACAGATATGATGTGGTTGTTAACCTTTGTTACAGACATGATGTGGTGGTTAACCTTTGTTACAGATATGATGTGGTTGTTAACCTTTGTTACAGACATGATGTGGTGGTTAACCTTTGTTACAGATATGATGTGGTTGTTAACCTTTGTTACAGACATGATGTGGTTGTTAACCTGTATTACTCTCATTGACTGTAGACTGGGCTGTGAGGCCAACAGCAAAAGCTGTTAGAAATAGAGTTCAATGGACTCCTCTCACAAAGTGGCTCAATGATACGGGCTTCGTTATTGCCACTCTGAGCAATAGACTGTACATTGAGAAATGTAAGAGACTGTATATTGACAGGTGTAAGAGACTTATATTGACAGGTGTAAGAGAACGTATATTGACAGGTGTAAGAGAGTGTATATTGACAGGTGTAAGAGACTATATTGACAGGTGTAAGAGAACATATATTGAAGGGGTGTAAGAGAGTGTATAGTGACTGTTGTAAGAGACTATATATTGACTGGTGTAAGAGACTTATATTGACTGGTGTAAGAGACTGTATAGTGACAGGTGTAATGACCGTATATTGACAGGTGTAAGAGACTGTATATTGACATGTGTAAGAGACTTATATTGATTGGTGTAAGAGACTGTATATTGACTGGTGTAAGAGACTGTATATTGACTGGTGTAAGAGACTGCATATTGACAAGTGTAAGCGAGTGTATGTTGACAGGTGTAGGAGAGTGTATTATTGACAGGTGTAAGAGAAATTTTATAATGGCATAGTGTCTACATTGAAGAAATGTAAAAATTCAGAAATAAATATCTAAATGGGTGACTTCAATGCAAAAGTAGGAAATCGAGGACATGGAAGCACAGTATGAAACCATAGTTTGGAATAGCGAAAATAAAGAGGATACAGACTTGTAGAATGGGCAAAAGAGCAGTACATGATTGTAGGAAACACCTGGTTTAAACAACACCATAGAAGATTATGGACATGGAGGAGTCCTGATAGCAGGATTAGAAACCAGATTGACTACATTCTGATTAGTAGAAGGTTTTGAAATGCGTTAACAATTGCAAAAACAGTTCCCAGTGCTGACTGTTACATTGATCACAGATTAATTACAGGCCCATTGAGGGTAAAGTTAAAGAAAGTCATGTATTTAACAGAAATCTCTAAATATGATCTGTGTGCATTGAAAAATAACATGGAAATACAAAACAGGTTCAACATAGAAGTAAAGAACAGATTTAATATATTGTCTGATCTAGAGATCCATCCTGTTTCAAGATGTGGATGATTAATGGGAAATGTTGAAGAATTCAGTCAGTTTGGCTGCAGAAACAACTAGTCCAAAAATAAAGAAGTAGGTCGTAGGAAATGGATGACTGAAGAGATTTTACGACTATTGGAAACAAGAAGACTTAACAAAAATAATCCTGCCAAATATGAAGAAATTCACAGACAAGTAAGAACAGTATGTAAGGAGGCAAAAGAAGGATAGCTTGAGAAAGATAGCATAGAAATTGAAAAACAGTAAAAATACCAAATCAATGCACAACAGAATTCAGGATCTTACTAATAAAAGAACAAGTACGTCTGCAGGCTGTCTAAAACAAAAGATGGCAAATTCATAATAGAAAAGGATCAGATTCCACATGCATGGTCAAATTATGTGAAAAACCTTTATGATGATAACAGAGATGAACAGTATGATATTCGAATTAATAATGAAGGACCGCCAATTTTGAAGATGGAGATTTGGAATGTTCTTAACCATATGACAGCGGGCAAGACCCGGGTCAGATAACATCACAACAGAAATGATTAATGCTTTAGAAGAATATGGAATAGACCAAGCCACTAGACTACTGAACACAATATATGATACCGAAGATATACCTTCTGAATTATGTAACTCTGTATTTATTGCATTCCCAAAGAAATCAGGAGCATTGAAATGTGATCAACATCGAACAATTAGTATAATGACTCACGTCTCAAATATTTTGCTAAGAATTATCATACAAAGAGTTAGGAAGAAAATACAACCTGAAATAGGAGAACAACAATGTGGTTTGTTGAAGACAAGGGTACAGTAAATGTTGTGTGTGTGTGTGTGTTTGTGTGTGTGTGTGTGTGTGTGTGTGTGTTTGTGTGTGTGTGTGTGTGTGTGTGTGTGTGTGTGTGATTGAGTGAGAGTGAGTAAGCAAGTGAGAAAATGAGAAGTGTGAGAGAGTAAGTATGTGTGCGTCAGTATGCCTATTTGTGTGTCTGAGTGAGAGAGTGAGAGAGCGTGACAAAGTGAGTGAGTTAGAGAGTTAGCGAGTGTGTGAGTGAGTAAGAGACAGCCAGTGAGTGAGAGAGAGAATTAGTAAGTATGTGTGTGTGTATGTATGTGTCTGAGTGAGTGAGTGCGTGAGTGAGTGAGTGAATGATTGTGTGTGAGTGAGTGAGTGAGTGAGTGAGTGAGTGAGTGAGTGAGTAAATGAGTGAGATAGTGAGTGAATGTGAGAGAGAGAGTGCGTAAAAAAGATAAATAGATAGATAGACAGATAGATAGATAGATAGATAGAGAGAGAGAGAGAGAGAGAGAGAGAGAGAGAGAGAGAGAGAGAGAGAGAGAGAGAGAGAGAGAGTGAGTCGGTGTGTGAGTAAGAGACTGCATTTTGACAGACAGGTGTAAGAGAATTATATCGACTGGTGCAAGTGACTGTATATTTAAGACAGGTGTAAGAAACTATGTGTTAAAGACTATATTGACAGACAGATGCAAAAAGAGACTGTATATTAACAGATAGGTGTATTGACAGACAAGTGTGAGAGACTGAATATTGACAGACAAGTGTGAGATACTGAATATTGACAGACAAGTGTGAGAGACTGTATATTGACAGGTGTAAGAGACTGTATATTGACAGGTGAAAGAGACTGTATATTGACAGGTGTAAGAGACTGTATATTGACAGGTGTAAGAGACTGTATATTGACAGGTGTAAGAGACCGTATATTGACAAGTGTAAGAGACCGTATATTGACAAGTGTAAGAGACCGTATATTGACAGATGTAAGAGACTGTATATTGACAGGCAGGTGTAAATTGATTGTATATTGACAGACAGGTGTAAGAGACTGTATATTGACAGACAGGTGTAAGAGACTGTATATTGACAGACAGGTGTAAGAGACTTATATTGACAGACAGTACACCTGTATATTCCCTTGCGCCCTCACATCGGCCTACCCTTACACACACACACACACACACACACACACACACACACACTGTATATTGACAGACATGTGTAAGAGACTTATATTGACAGACAGGTGTAAGAGACTGTATATTGACAGAATGTATAATTGATTGTATATTGACAGAAGGTGTAATTTATTGTATATTGACAGACAGGTGTGAGACACTTATTTTGAAAGACAGGTGTAAGAGATTGTATATTGACAGACAGGTGTAAATGATTGTATATTGACAGACATGTGTAAGACACTTACTTTGAAAGACAGGTGTAAGAGACTGTATATTGACAGATAGGTGTAAATGATTGTATATTGACAGACAGGTGTAAATGATTGTATACTGACAGACAGGTGTAAGAGACTGTATATTGACAGACAGGTGTAATTGATTGTATATTGACAGACAGGTGTAATTGATTGTATATTGACAGACAGGTGTAAATGATTGTATACTGAGAGACAGGTGTAAGAGATTGTATACTGACAGACAGGTGTAATTGATTGTATACTGACAGACAGGTGTAAGAGATTGTATATTGACAGACAGGTGTAAATGATTGTATATTGACAGACAGGTGTAAATGATTGTATATTGACAGACATGTGTAAGAGACTTATTGTAAACGACGGGTGTAAATGATTGTATATTGATAGAGAGGTGTAAATGATTGTATATTGATAGAATGGTGTCAGTATCATCATGTGCCTTGCCGATAAGTGTGGGCGGTTATGCTTCGCCATCTCACACGATCACCAGAGTCGTCGTTCAACTCTTTGTTCTTGTCTCGACCATACCACGTGGCCAATTCATCCAGGTATTTACTTCTCTGCCTTCCTCTTGTTATTTTCCCCTGAATATTGCCAGTTGTAATAAAGTTCTCCAATGTATTTCTTCTCATAACTTGTACAAATATTGTGACTGCCCACGTCTAATTTCGCTAATTAGTTTACGGTCTCCATTTGTTTCTTTTAGGACTTGTTCATAGGGTTTTCTGTCATTCCACGGTATTCTTTGCATTTTCCCAAAAAACCGCATTTCTACAGCCATCAGATGTTTTTCAGCCTGTCTGTTTATTGTCAACGCTTCACATCCATACAAAAGTACAGGTTCTATGTAACAGTTTAACACTCGTTGCAAATGACATCTTTTTATTGGTCAGTATGTTTCCCTCTTGCAAAAATCTACCTTCGCCATGGCGATTCTTGTTCTAACCTCTTCAAGGCATCTCCTATTAGATATTATGACTGTTCCGAGATAATTGACCGCTACACTTGTTTAATAATATTCCCATTTACTTCTATATTACATTGTGGTATTTCGTTCTTCCTAGTGACGGCCATAATATATGTCTTATTACAGTTTAATTCTAACCCTAGTTGTTCACTGTGTGCAACAACCGCATCTACTAACTGTTGCAGATCCTGCTCATTGTCTGCAATCAGTGCTGTATCATCTGCATATCTAATGTTATTGATGTTGCATCCTCTAAAATCTTGTACATTTCTGAAAATACTTTCACTGTACAGGGAAAAAAGATCTGGAGACATTACACATCCGTCTCACACCTCTCTTAATAGATTGATATATTAACCTACTTCATTATCGATCTTTATGGTAGCTTGTTGTTTCCAATATATATATTTTACAAGTCTAAGGTCTTTCCCACCAATTTGTAGATCTGCAAGCATCTTCATCATGTTGACATGTCTTACTTCATCGAAAGCTTTTCTGTAGTTAATAAAGCAAAGATGCGTTTTGTTTCCTTCTATAGAATGCTCATTTAATTTTCTCAGCATATATACAACATTTGCTGTACCCTTGCCTTCCCACATTGTTTTTCTCCTATATAGGAGATTTTCTTCCTAATTCTTTGCATGATGATTCTTAGCAAAATCCTCGTGATGTGGCTAATTATACTAATTGTTCGATGTTGATCACATTCCAAGGCTCCTTATTTCTTCGGGATTGCAATAATATAGAATTACATAATTCAGAAGGTATATCTCCAGACAGGTGTAAGAGACTTATATTGACAGACATGTGTGAGAGACTGTATATTGACAGACAGATGTAAGAGACTGTATATTGACAGACAGGTTGAGAGACTGTATATTGACAGACAGGTGTGAGAGACTTTATATTGACAGACAGATGTAAGAGACTGTATATTGACAGACAGGTGTGAGAGACTGTATATTGACAGACAGGTGTGAGAGACTGTATATGGATAAACAGGTGTAGAAGCCTACATATTGACAGACAGCTGTAAGAGACTTATATTGACATACAGATGTAAGAGACTTATATTGACAGACAGGTGTGAGAGACTGTGTATTGACAGACATGTGTGAGAGACTGTATATGGAAAAACAGGTGTAGGAGCCTACATATTGACAGACAGGTGTAAGAGACTTATATTGACAGACAGATGTAAGAGACTGTATATTGACAGACAGATGTAAGAGACATATTGACAGACAGGTGTGAGAGACTGTATATTGACAGACAGATGTAAGAGACTGTATATTGACAGACAGGTGTGAGAGACTGTATATTGACAGACAGGTGTGAGAGACTGTATATGGGAAAACAGGTGTAGGAGCCTACATTTTGACAGACAGGTGTAAGAGACTGTATATTGACAGACAGGTGCAAGAGACTGTATCGTGACAGGTGTAAAAGATTGTATATTGACAGGTTATGAGGCTGTATATTGCCAGGTATAAGAGGCTGTATATTGGCAGGTGTAAGAGTCTGTATATTGGCAGGTGTAAGAGGCTGTATATTGCCAGGTGTAAAATGCTGTATATTGACAGGTGTAAGAGGCTGTATATTGCCAGGTGTAAGAGGCTGTATATTCTAAGGTTTAAGAGGCTGTATATTGACAGGTGTAAAAGGAAGGTGCATATTGACGCGTGATAAGTAGCACTGAGAATGTTACTGAGAATGTGACGTGTGACAAATCTCACTCGACAGTGACGTGTAACATGTGACCTTCAGATTGTGACGTGTGACAAATGGCACTACGAATGTGACAACTGACCTGTTGTTGAAATGAATGATCCTGAAGGTTTGACCGGTGACATCATTGACGTCCTTCAGTTTGTAGAACCACAGTCGAGCCTCGGCCACGGGAAACTTGACCTTGTCCCTGACGGGGAACCGGTAACATCCGGTGATGTCAGATCTAGGACAATCCCGCCCTACTGTGGGTGGGGTGAGGGTTAAGAGACATACACGCAGTTTTAATGGCATGCAGGTGGTCACAGTGCACGTGTGTCAATGTCTAGTGTTATAGAGACATACACGCAGTGTTAATGGCATGCAGTTGGTCACAGTGCACGTGTGTCAATGTGTAGTGTTATAGAGACATACACGCAGTGTTAATGGCATGCAGTTGGTCACAGTGCACGTGTGTCAATGTGTAGTGTTATAGAGACATACACGCAGTGTTAATGGCATGCAGTTGGTCACAGTGCACGTGTGTCAATGTGTAGTGTTATAGAGACATACACGCAGTGTTAATGGCATGCAGGTGGTCACAGTGCACGTGTGTCAATGTGTAGTGTTATAGAACCTCTAAGGCCTGTGGCGTGTTTATGTGTGTGACTACAGTTTGCATTCGCATTTTCCTCACTTTGGACTGGCAGTACATGGTTCCGTCGCCCTGCTACTGAGTGAGTGCGTGGGCGACACTGTGAGCTGTGAAATTCGTGTGAAATGCTTTTACATCTGTGCGCTGTTGTTTGTAGCGTGAATTGCATGTTCGGAACAATGGCCGGCTGTCGCTGAATTGACTGGTTTGCCTTTTAGGGTCACGACTGAATTTTTCAGGAGACTTCTGGGAGTCGTCGATGGAGCTACGAAGTTCGTGCTTTGTGCGGTGCTTTTGGTGGGTCGCCCTGCGGAAAGAGACCGAGCCATATGTGATAAAACCAGGTCAATGAAGTCATTCTGGTGATTGTCGATTCCATCGACGATGAACTGTATTTTTCGTGGAGGACTTTTGTTTTGGCATTCTGGCGGCGGCATTATGCACAGTGTAACTGTGCGGGTTGTTGGCTTGCCGAGACTCCTATTTGTTCCGCTTTTCACATTGGGCAGTGAGGAGCATTTTGTATAATATTCACTGGCACAGGAACGGAGCATAATTAGGACGACCCGTCGCCGTGAAGTTGGAACCGCGACTAACTAACTAACTAACTAACTAACTAACTAACTAACTAACTAACTAACTAACTAACTAACATAATAGTTTATAACTCCGTCCTACAGGATAAATGACATGCGAGTCTGAATGTTTTCGGATGGATGAATGTAGGTAGGGAGGCAGACAGCGAGGTGTAATGTGTGTATTTGTACGCACTAAAGTCACCTATCATTGAGACTGTTTATGTTAACAACATATCTATATCAATAAATTTGTCTGCGTCCCTGAAACTATATGTGTCCCTGAAACTATATATGTCCCTGAAATTATATATATCCCTCAAACAATCAATATCCCTATATATGTCCTTGAAACTATATCCTTGAAACTATCTATGTCACTGAAACTGTATCCCTGAAACCATATCCCTAAAACTATCTATGCCACTGAAACTATCAATGTCCCTGAAACTATCTATGTCCCTGAAACTATAACCCTAAAATTATCTATGTCCCTCAAAAGATATGTATTCCTCAAACTATCTATGTCCATCAAAATATATATGCCACTAAAACTCTCTATTTATCTGAAACTATTTATATCCTTGCGACTATCTATGTCCCTGCAACTATATCCATTAAAATATCTATTTCAATAAAACTATCTGTCTCTGAAACAATATCCTTGAACCTCTATATGGCCATGAAATTATTAATGTCGCTGGAACTATTTCACTGAAATTATACCATTGAATCGAGATATGGTGTCCGCCTCGAGTGCTGGAGGTCCCGGGTTCAAGCCCCGGTGAGGACCGGTATTTTTTTCACGTGGACTTTTAGTAATATTTCCCCTGGTTTCTAGGTAGTGAGATCGGACGACCGTGTGTATTGTTGCGCACGTAAAAAAATCCCTTGGCAGTTGAAAATCGGAAAAGCGTAGCCTAACGGTGCTGACCGGCCAAAATTTCGAGTTAAAAATCTACCCAAAGTATTTCAGGACCCTCGCCGGTGCTACGGCGTCGTGCACTGAGCTGAGTTTCTCCAGACTCAGGTTAGAGTTAGGAGGAGAACGGAGCACTTATGGATTACACCCGTGTTGATCCATCGACTAAACTAAACTAAACTATTCAATATACAGTCTCTTACACCTGTCTGTCAATATACAATCATTTACACCTGTCTGTCAATATACAATCATTTACACCTGTCTGTCAATATACAATCTCTTACGTGTATTTAAAACTATCAATGTTCCTGAAATTATATCCCTAAAACTATTTATGTCACTGAAACTATATGCCTAAAACAATCCATGACCCTGAAACTATCTATATCATTAAAACTATCTATCGCCATGAAACTATCATGCACTATTGATGAATGAAAGATGAGTGATTGGAAGGGCCGAATGTAAGACGGACCTGCGTGCCCAATTTGTAACCCTTTTAAAATAGAGTTGAATTGAACTGAATTGAATTGAATTACATCCCTAAAACTATATATATATATATCCCTAAAGCCATCTACATCCCCGAAGCTATCTATATCCATGACACTATATGCGTGAAATTATCTATCTCCCTGAAATTACCTATGTCCCTAAAACTATCTATGTCTCTGGGACTATCTATGTTTTATAAACTATCTATGTTTTATAAACTATCTATGTTTTATAAACTATCTATGTTTTATAAACTATCTATGTTTTATAAACTATCTATGTTTTATAAACTATCTATGTTTTATAAACTATCTATGTTTTATAAACTATCTATGTTTTATAAACTATCTATATGTCCCTGAAACTATCTATGTTCCTGAAACTATCTATATCTCTGAAACTATGTCCTAAAACTATCCATGTCTCTGAAACGATGTCATTGAAACTATCTATGCCCCTGAAACGATGTCCCTGAAACTATCTATGTCCCTGAAACGATGTCCCTGAAACGATGTCATTGAAACTATCTATGTCCCTGAAACTACCTATGCCCCTGAAACTATTTAAATCTCTGAAACTATGTCCTGAAACTATCTATGTCCCTGAAACGATGTCACTGAAACTATCTATGTCCCTGAAACTATCTATGTTCCTGAAACTATCTATGTCCCTGAAACTATCTATGTTCCTGAAACTATCTATATCCCTGGAACTACCTATGCCCCTGAAACTATCTATGCCCCTGAAACTATCTATATCTCTGAAACTATGTCCTAAAACTATCCATGTCTCTGAAACGATGTCCCTGAAACTATCTATGTCCCTGAAACTATCTATGTCCATGAAACTATCTATGTCCCTGAAACTATCTATGTCCCTGAGACTATCTATGTCCCTGAAACGATTTCACTGAAACTATCTATGTCCCTGAAACTATCTATGTCCATGAAACTATCTATGTCCCTGAGACTATCTATGTCCCTGAAACGATGTACCTGAAACTATCTATGTCCCTGAAACTATCTATGTCCCTGAAACTATCTATGTCCCTGAGACTATCTATGTCCCTGAAACGATTTCACTGAAACTATCTATGTCCCTGAAACTATATATGCCCCTGAAACTATCTATATCTCTGAAACTATGTCCTAAAACTATCTATGTCCCTGAAACGATGTCCCTGAAACTATCTATGCCCCGGAAACGATGTCATTAAAATTACCTATGTCCCTGAAACTACCTATGCCCCTGAAACTATCTAAATCTCTGAAACTATGCCCTGAAACTATCTATGTTCTTGAAACGATGTAACTGAAACTATCTATGTCCCTGAAACTATCTATGTCCCTGGAACTATCTATGTTCTTGAAACGATGTAACTGAGACTATCTATGTCCCTGAAACTATCTATGTCCCTGAAACTATCTATGTCCCTGAAACTATCTATGTTCCTGAAACTATCTATATCCCTGGAACTACCTATGCCCCTGAAACTATCTATGCCCCTGAAACTATCTATATCTCTGAAACTATGTCCTAAAACTATCCATGTCTCTGAAACGATGTCATTGAAACTATCTATGTCCCTGAAACGATGTCATTGAAACTATCTATGTCCCTGAAACTACCTATGCCCCTGAAACTATTTAAATCTCTGAAACTATGTCCTGAAACTATCTATGTCCCTGAAACGATGTCACTGAAACTATCTATGTCCCTGAAACGATGTCACCGAAATATCTATGTTCCTGAAACTATGTGCCTGAATCAATCTCCTGAAACCATGTGCCTGAATCAATCTATGGTCACAAAGTCTGAGTAAGCTTTGACATGTGGGAAGTGGAACTACTGAAGGCACGCACACTACAACATTTACATGCGTGTAATGCTAGCCATGAGTCTTTGGTTGAAGTGCCTGGTTGTATTCCACTGCCAACTGTCAAGATGCACCCTTAGAGAGCCAGAATTCACAGCAGGCTCCTGGCAGAAGGCAGGGGTAAAGATCAAGGTTTTACATGCATGTATGTGTCAAGGTCAGCAGCAGAAGGTCAGACATCCATGGCAGACGCGCAAGTCAAACAGCAAACACAGGACGGACACAGCGAGCATTGTGTGGGCATAGTTGCCACTTGTAGACTTGCAGCTGTTGTGACAGACCGTGCACGTTTGCTTCCATCACACATCTGGCTGAGGTTCGTACACGCTGTTCTGCATGTGAACAGGGTCATCTGTGTTTAGGAAATGGTGGAGTCCAGCACGGGAGACTGCTGTCAACAATGCATCGTGCCCCTGTATGTAACATGCTGCATGCAGATGCATCTTGTAACGGACACAGAGGCGGGGTGAGCACACTCTCTCGTGGGGGAATGGCTCAAGCACAGGGAAATACCCTTGGCGGATGTGGAACAGCTGCAGATATTCATGTACCAACATTTATGTGACAACTCTTGTAACATTAAGAATTATGTGAAAACTCTTGGAACACACCAACATTTATGCGACAACTCTTGTAACAAACCGACATGTGACAATTCTTGTAACACATCAACATTTGATAATTCTTGTAAACAACCGACACTTATGTGACAACTCTTGTAACACACTAACATATGACAACTCTTGTAACGCACCGAAATTTATGTTACATGAGGTAACACACCTATATTTATGTGACAGCTCTCGTAATACGTCTATATTTATGTGACAACTCTTGTAATATTAAACATAATGTGAAAACGCTTGTAACACACCAACATTTATGTGACAACTCTTGTAACACACCAGCATGTATGTGACAACTCTTGTAACACACTAACATTTATGTGACAACTCTTATAATACACCGATATATATGTGGCAACTCTTGTGACACATCGACATGTGTGACAACACTTGTAACACATTGACATGTGACAACTCTTGTAACACGCCGACATGTATGTGACAACTTCTGTAACACACCAATATATACGTGACAACTTTTGTAACCCACCGACATACGACAACTTTTGTAACACGTCAACATGTGACAGCTCTTGTAACACACCGACAAGTGACAGCTCTTGTAACATACCGATACTTATGTGACAACCCTTGTAACACATCAACATTTATTTGCAACTCTTGTAACACACCGACAAGTGACAACTCTTGTAACACACCGACAAGTGACAGCTCTTGTAACACACAGACAAGTGACAGCACTTGTAACACGCCGATACTTATGTGACAAGGCTTGTACCACACAAACATTTATTTGACAACTCTTGTAACACATCGACAACTTACAGCTCATGTAACATACCGATATTTATATGACAATTCATGTAACTCACCAATATTTATGTGACAACTCTTTTAACACACCGACATTTATGCAACAACTCTTGTAACACTCCAACATTTATGTGACAATTCCTGCAACACACCAACATTTATGTGACAACTCTTGTAACATACCGACATGTGTCAATTCTTGTAACACACCAATATGTGATAATTCTTGTAACAAACCGACATTTATGTGACAACTATTGTAACACATACCTTAAACACCAAAATGCGACAACACTTGTAACACACCGATATTTATGTGACAACTCTTGTAACACACCGACATTTACGCGACAACACTTGCAACACATCGATATTTATGTGACAATTCTTGTAATACACTGACAGTTAGTGACAACTCTTGTAACACACCGACATGTGACAATTCTTGTAACACACCGACATTTGACATTTCAAGTAACACACCTACATTGATACGGGTTTGATCACGGGTCCAGTCAAGGATATGCACTACTGACGAGCTCAAACGAGAGAGAACTCAAGACTAGTGCTTCCATATTGACGTGGATAGGCCTTAGGTTCATACCAGAATACGATCATCGTTGCCAGTAGTGGGTTGTTCTCAATATTTACATCTCAAATCCCGGAACAACACCACATAAATCAATTGACAAATTTGTGTGCATCAGTCATGCACAACAATGACTGAAAGAGTCATGTATTCAAATGTGTCTGCATCAGTCATGCACAACAATGACTGAGAGAGTCATGTATTTAAATCTGTCTGCATCAGTCATGCACAACAATGACTCAGAGAGTCATGTATTCATATTTTTCTGCATCAGTCATGCACAGCAATGACTGAGAGAGTCACGTATTTAAATCTGTCTGCATCAGTCTTGCACAAAAATGACTGAGAGCGTCATGTATTCAAATGTATCTGCATCAGTCATGCACAACAATGACTGAGAGAGTCATGCATTCAAATGTGTCTGCACCAGTCATGCACAACTATCTATGATGGAGAGAGTCATGTATTAAAGTTTGTCTGCATCAGCCTTGCACAACAATGACTGAGAGAATCATGAATTCACACTTATCTTCTTAGTCATGCACACAGTGACTGAGAGAGTCTTGTATTAAAAAAGCAGTCATGCACGACAATGACTGAGAGAGTCATGTATCCAAATTTGCCTGATTGAGTCATGCACGACAATGACTGAGAGAGTCATGTATCCAAATTTGCCTGATTGAGTCATGCACGACAATGACTGAGAGAGTCATGTATCCAAATTTGCCTGATTGAGTCATGCACGACAATGACTGAGAGAGTCATGTATCCAAATTTGCCTGATTGAGTCATGCACAACAATGACTGAGAGAGGCATGTATTCAAATAGCAGTCACGCACAACAATGACTCAGAGAGTCATGTATTCAAATTTGTCTGCATCAGTCATGCACAACAATGTCTGAGAGAGTCATGTATACAAACATTAATTGTACAAAAATTGAATGATCTTTTCACCAAGCAGACCCGGTCACTCGCGATGTCATCTCAGAGGCACCCCTGTGGCGTACAGGCGTGATCACAACCTCAGGGATGTTCTGGTCCATAGCACTCTACCACAACATCACAATCCTTCAAACCCAGAGTCTGACTTTCCCTAAGACCACTTTCCACATCCGCGAGGGTTTCTCATGCACGAGTCGCACAACGTTATCTATGGGATCATCTGCACACGTTGTGACATAAGATATATCGGAGAGACAAATCTACGTCTGGCTGACAGGTTTAGGCAACACCTCTCTGATATCAATAGTGGTGTATCCATACACTTCAACAGTTCTGACCACTGCGGCGTAGTCGACATACAGGACACAGGATCAAATCGTGCGCATCTCACGAACGCGATCATAAGTCATTGGAAAACCGTCTCATCTTCCAGTTGGGTTCACTCTGCCCTAACGGGCTCAATGTCCAACAGTTCATTTAACTTCCAACCTCCCCCTCCCCCTCCCCGCAAACATATAGTCCTCTATAAATAGTTAGGTGCATGCATGTTCTGTACAGAACGTCGCTGTCAACCCCAGTATTATATTTGCTGTTTGTGATTTATTGACATGTTTGCTTTCAGTGGTTGGTCACTGAGCGACCGGCTCTCGTAGTATTTTATGAAAACAAACGCAGGGCGGTCGGCATCCAAATCGCTCGCTGCTGTGTTTAAAGCTCTGGATGCGTAGTTGTGAACTGCGTTCTGTGACACCTTCTCCGCAGAGCCGGCTATAGTGCTCTATAATCCCTATTTTTACTTTTTGCTTACCTGGGCACCCCCATCCCCCCCCCCCCCCCCCCCCCCAGTGGGCCAGTGGGTGTACCTCCACCGGGAGAAAAGCCAACCACTGAGCTTCTGGCGTTATTCACTTTTAGTCCAATGACCGCCTGAACCACACATCCGGTTCATTCCATTCGCTGATAGTGGCTCAAGACGTATTCAGCCAAACAAGGATACAGATAAGTAACTTTAATATTTTCATGTAGTGTTTCTCGTGTACATGTGTGTCGGTTTGTGCTTGTTTGTTCTGTGCTGACGAAGGCTTTAGCTGCAACATCCATTTTATTACTTGTAATCGCGTTCTAGTAAAGCTCACAATCTACTTTTCCTTATTTGGTGATTCATTCTTTGCCAAACATTGAATGAGAGAGAGAGCAACGTACACAAGCTTCAGTCACACAAAAATTGACTGAACGAGCCGTGTATACAAACACCAGCCATACAGAAATTGACAGAGAAAGTTTCATATACAAACATCAGTCATACAAACATTGAGAGAGTCGTGTATACAAACATCAGTCATAGAAACATTGAGAGAGTCGTGTATACAAACATCAGTCATACAAACATTGAGAGAGTCGTGTATACAAACATCAATCATACAAACACTGACTGAGAGAGCCATGTAACAAACATAAATCGTACACAAAGTGACTGAGCGAGTTATGTATACAAACATCAGTCATACAAAAATGTACTGAGCGTGTCGTGTATAAAAACATCAATTATACAACAATTAACAGAGAGAGGGAGGGGGGCTGCGTGGTCTCGAGGTATGGTGTCCGCCTGGAGTGCTGGAGGTCTCGGGTTCAAGCCCCGGTGATGACCGGAATCGTTTCACGTGGACTTCTAGTAATAAAATTTCCCCTGGTCTCTGGGTAGTGAGATGGGACGCCCATGTTTATTGTTGTTGTTAAAAAATCCCTTGGCAGTTGGAAATTGCCACGGCGCTGCCCGGACAAAATTTCGAGTTAAAAATCTATCTAAAGTAATTCAGGATCCTCGCCAGTGATACGGAGTTAGTGCACTGAGCTGAGTTTCCCCAGACTCAGGTTTGAGTTAGGAGTAGAACGGAGCACTTATAGGTTGTACCCGTGTGCCGTGATGTTGATCCAGCGACTAAACTAAACTAAACTAAACTAAACAGAGAGAGAGAGAGAGAGAGAGAGAGAGTTTCGTATACAAACATCAGTCATGCAAACAATGAGAGAGTCGTGTATAACAAACATCAGTCATGCAAACAATGAGAGAGTCGTGTATAACAAACATCAGTCATGCAAACAATGAGAGAGTCATGTATACAAACATCAGTTATACAAACACTGACTGGGAGAGTCATGTCTACAGACAGCAGTCAAACACATATTGACTGAGCGAGTCGTGTATAACAAACATCAGGCATACAAACACTGACTGTGCTCAGTCAGACTGCCTCCAGTGGTGGTACTCACGGTCTTCGCCAGCAATGATGATCTCCTGGTCTCTGGCGTAGAACTGGTCCCGCTCATCCTCCTCCATGTTGGCTTTGATCGTCTGCTCCAGGATGTCCTTGGGCAGCCTTGGCGGGCGAGCTCTCGGCTTGTGGTCGTTCTGCACGCCGTCCATGTTCATTTCCGGCTGGTCTATGCGCATCTTTTTGGCCAGCAAATCTTTGAACATTTCGAGACGTATGGCCTTCACCTGGTCCTCGGTCAGCAGGCTCTTGCTGCAGGTTGCACATGTAGATGTCTCATTTCTGACCTCTTCATCAACCTCTTCATGTTGTGGCTGTCCCTTGTCTTCTGTCTGTGCTTCCATCACCAGTGCACGCATTCCTGGTTCGGCTCTTATCTGTGTCGCTGTGGTGGTACTGATGCCATCTTTTCTTTTCACAGACGACTGAGTCTCGGGCCTCACGTGCTCCTCGCGGTGTCTAGAAACTGGACGGAGATGATGTGCTCTAGCCGTGTCGTTGGATTGTTTGCTCCATGAAACAGTGACTTGGCGGAGATGATGTGCTGTGTCAGCGTTGTTGGATTGTTTCCTCCGTGAAACGGTGACTGGGCGGACATGATGTGCTGTTGCCGTGTTGTTGGACTGCCTTGTGCTTGTAGCAGTTAATGGACGGGGGTGGGTTACCGTGTCACTGTTGTTGGATCGTCTGGCCTCTGTAAGAGAGTTAGCGCTGTTTATGTAGGTCATGTTGTGAGATGACGTGGTTATGTTAGTGTGTGACTGTTGCCAAGATGACGCTGACTCGGGCTGTAACAAAGTGCTATTGTCATCTTTAAGACTGCCACCCAGCGCATCCATCTTATTGACAATTCTGACATCAGTTCTCGACTTGGCTTTGTGGCGCGACTCCAACGAGCCCTCTAACACACTGGAGTGTGGCGGCTTGCTGCTAACGACCAAGTTCTCAGTGGACATATTCTGGACAACTCTTTGCTTGAAGGAACTGTTCAAGTTCTGGAAGTTGTCCAACTCTGGACTTTGTGTGGTTGCCGAAGCAACAAAGTGCCACATGTTCAAGGACGTTTGTAAAGAAGTCACGAACTGGTGATGCAGTTGTCTGTGAGATATCGTGTCCGCAGTTGGCGTCGTTGTGGAAACCTGCAGTTTTCTGTGAGATATCGTGTTCGCAGTTGGCGTCGTTGTCGAAACCTGCAGTTGTCTGTGAGATATCGTGTCCGCAGTTGGCGTCGTTGTGGAAACCTGCTGATGGGCACTAGTCTCAGACACACCTAGGTCTTGCAGGTCTTCATGTCTGTTACTGCTAGATGTTATTGCTGACATGCCGCCCGTTCCTCGGCTGTCTGCCCCTTTCACGGGCTGCTTTTGTCGATCAAGTTTATACTGATCTGTCTTGTCCGTCAGCGAAGATACATCACGCAACCCGTCCAAAAAACGTGCATTGTCAGGCGAGCTTCCGTCGCCGTAATGTTGGTCATCAGTGTTGTTGGTAAGATTGTCTTGCCTAGGGCTGAAGCCATTTCCACGAGCCGGGTGTGCGCGAGTTGACACGTCAGTGACAAGCTGGCACACACACAAGATAAACATTGTTAACACGCCCAGGCCGCATCCTGACATCTCAACCGCTTGTTGGAGTAATATATGAACCACAAGTGTCCACAAGATTCACAAACGGATGGCGGAAATCAACAGTAGTTGGTGTATGTTATCTAAAGTTATGTTACACACACCAAATATTGACGTTGTGATATGTGTCTGCCAGTTAGTCAGCGTTATGTAGTGTTCGTTCGTTGTTGTGTGACTGGACCAGACTGCTCGCACAGACCAGTAGAGTTAGATATATTGAGTTGTTCTTGAGTTGATGCTTGAGCTATCGGTGTCAAATTGTTCAGTGAACGATAAGTTGAGTTGATGGTAGAGCTATAGTAGTCATGTAATTCAATGAACGATAAGTTGAGTTGATGATTGATCTATAGTTGTCAAATATTTCAGTGAACAATATTGAGTTGATGGCTGAGCTATAGTTGTCAGTTCAATAGACGATAAGCTGGGGTGATGGTTGATCTATAGTTGTCAGATACTTCAGTGAACGATGTATTGAGTTGGTATTGCTGTGTTGATGGTCGCAAGAATTGACAAAGGCGGTAATAACAGTTGGCCTGATTATAACAAACATCTACAGCCACTGTAGCTGTTGCTGTGGGAGTCGATGCTGGCTAATTGAATTGCAACTCTTGTAGAGATAGTTGACTAACAGCTGTAGCTTGGTGTACTGTCCGATATACAAGAGTTCAACTTCCTGTCCCTGTTGGCTAGGCCTAGCTGAGTTGCCACCACCTGAAATAGATAACCGTTGAACACGCGCTTGTCCCAGAATTTAGCATATACAACATGGCAATCTAGAGTAGAACATTCACATACAGTGACTACCATCTATAACATGGCAATCTAGAGTAGAACATATAGGTGCAGTGTCTACCATCTATAACATGGCAATCTAGAGTAGAACATTCACATACAGTGTCTACCATCTATAACATGGCAATCTAGAGTAGAACATTCACATACAGTGTCCACCATCCATAACATGGCAATCTAGAGTAGAACATTCACATACAGTGTCTACCATCTATAACATGGCAATCTAGAGTAGAACATTCACATACAGTGTCTACCATCTATAACATGGCAATCTGGAGTAGAACATTCACATACAGTGTCTACCATCTATAACATGGCAATCTAGAGTAGAACATATAGGTGCAGTGTCCACCATCCATAACATGGCAATCTAGAGTAGAACATTCACATACAGTGTCTACCATCTATAACATGGCAATCTAGAGTAGAACATTCACATACAGTGTCTACCATCTATAACATGGCAATCTAGAGTAGAACATTCACATAGAGTGTCTACCATCTATAACATGGCACTCTAGAGTAGAACATTCATATACAGTGTCTACCATCTATAGCATGGCACTCTAGAGTAGAACATTCATAAACAGTGTCTACCATCTATAACATGGCAATCTAGAGTAGAACATTCACATACAGTGTCTACCATCTAAAGCATGGCAATCTAGAGTAGAACATATAGGTGCAGTGTCTACCATCTATAACATGGCAATCTAGAATGCAGTGTCTACCATCTATAACATGGCACTCTAGAGTAGAACATTCACATACAGTGTCTACCATCTATAGCATGGCAATCTAGAGTAGAACATTCACATACAGTGTCTACCATCTATAACATGGCAATCTAGAGTAGAACATTCACATACAGTGTCTACCATCTATAACATGGCAATCTAGAGTAGAACATATAGGTGCAGTGTCCACCATCCATAACATGGCAATCTAGAGTAGAACATTCACATACAGTGTCTACCATCTATAACATGGCAATCTAGAGTAGAACATTCACATACAGTGTCTACCATCTATAACATGGCAATCTAGAGTAGAACATTCACATAGAGTGTCTACCATCTATAACATGGCACTCTAGAGTAGAACATTCACATAGAGTGTCTACCATCTATAACATGGCACTCTAGAGTAGAACATTCATATACAGTGTCTACCATCTATAGCATGGCACTCTAGAGTAGAACATTCATATACAGTGTCTACCATCTATAACATGGCAATCTAGAGTAGAACATATAGGTGCAGTGTCTACCATCTATAACATGGCAATCTAGAGTAGAACATTCACATACAGTGTCTACCATCTATAACATGGCAATCTAGAGTAGAACATTCACATACAGTGTCCAACATCCATAACATGGCAATCTAGAGTAGAACATTCACATACAGTGTCTACCATCTATAACATGGCAATCTAGAGTAGAACATTCACATACAGTGTCTACCATCTATAACATGGCAATCTAGAGTAGAACATTCACATGCAGTGTCTACCATCTATAACATGGCAATCTAGAGTAGAACATATAGGTGCAGTGTCCACCATCCATAACATGGCAATCTAGAGTAGAACATTCACATACAGTGTCTACCATCTATAACATGGCAATCTAGAGTAGAACATTCACATACAGTGTCTACCATCTATAACATGGCAATCTAGAGTAGAACATTCACATAGAGTGTCTACCATCTATAACATGGCACTCTAGAGTAGAACATTCATATACAGTGTCTACCATCTATAGCATGGCACTCTAGAGTAGAACATTCATATACAGTGTCTACCATCTATAACATGGCAATCTAGAGTAGAACATTCACATACAGTGTCTACCATCTAAAGCATGGCAATCTAGAGTAGAACATATAGGTGCAGTGTCTACCATCTATAACATGGCACTCTAGAGTAGAACATTCACATACAGTGTCTACCATCTATAGCATGGCAATCTAGAGTAGAACATTCATATACAGTGTCTACCATCTATAACATGGCAATCTAGAGTAGAACATTCAGATACAGTGTCTACCATCTATAACATGGCAATCTAGAATGCAGTGTCTACCATCTATAGCATGGAAATCTAGAGTAGAACATTCATATACAGTGTCTACCATCTATAACATGGCAATCTAGAGTAGAATATAGGTGCAGTGTCTACCATCTATAGCATGGCAATCTAGAGTAGAACATTCAATACAGTGTCTACCATCTATAACATGGCAATCTAGAGTAGAACATTCAATACAGTGTCTACCATCTATAACATGGCAATCTAGAGTAGAACATTCACATACAGTGCCTACCATCTATAACATGGCAATCTAGAGTAGAACATTCATATACAGTGTCTACCATCTATAGCATGGCAATCTAGAATGCAGTGTCTACCATCTATAGCATGGAAATCTAGAGTAGAACATTCATATACAGTGTCTACCATCTATAACATGGCAATCTAGAATGCAGTGTCTACCATCTATAGCATGGAAATCTAGAGTAGAACATTCATATACAGTGTCTACCATCTATAACATGGCACTCTAGAGTAGAACATTCATATACAGTGTCTACCATCTATAGCATGGCAATCTAGAGTAGAACATTCATATACAGTGTCTACCATCTATAACATGGCAATCTAGAATGCAGTGTCTACCATCTATAACATGGCACTCTAGAGTAGAACATTCATATACAGTGTCTACCATCTATAGCATGGCAATCTAGAGTAGAACATTCATATACAGTGTCTACCATCTATAACATGGCAATCTAGAGTAAAACATTCAGATACAGTGTCTACCATCTATAACATGGCAATCTAGAATGCAGTGTCTACCATCTATAGCATGGAAATCTAGAGTAGAACATTCAGATACAGTGTCTACCATCTATAACATGGCAATCTAGAGTAGAACATATAGGTGCAGTGTCTACCATCCATAACATGGCAATCTAGAGTAGAACATTCACATACAGTGTCTACCATCTATAACATGGCAATCTAGAGTAGAACATTCACATACAGTGTCTACCATCTATAGCATGGCAATCTAGAATGCAGTGTCTACCATCTATAGCATGGAAATCTAGAATGCAGTGTCTACCATCTATAGCATGGAAATCTAGAGTAGAACATTCATATACAGTGTCTACCATCTATAACATGGCAATCTAGAATGCAGTGTCTACCATCTATAGCATGGAAATCTAGAATGCAGTGTCTACCATCTATAGCATGGAAATCTAGAGTAGAACATTCATATACAGTGTCTACCATCTATAACATGGCAATCTAGAATGCAGTGTCTACCATCTATAGCATGGAAATCTAGAGTAGAACATTCATATACAGTGTCTACCATCTATAACATGGCAATCTAGAGTAGAACATATAAGTGCAGTGTCTACCATCCATAACATGGCAATCTAGAGTAGAACATTCACATACAGTGTCTACCATCTATAGCATGGCAATCTAGAGTAGAACATTCAGATACAGTGTCTACCATCTATAACATAGCAATCTAGAGTAGAACATATAGGTGCAGTGTCTACCATCCTTAACATGGCAATCTAGAGTAGAACATTCACATACAGTGTCTACTACCATCTATAACATGGCAATCTAGAGTAGAACATTCACATACAGTGTCTACCATCTATAGCATGGCAATCTAGAGTAGAACATTCACATACAGTGTCTACCATCTATAACATGGCAATCTAGAGTAGAACATTCACATACAGTGTCTACCATCTATTACATGGCAATCTAGAGTAGAACATTCACATACAGTGTCTACCATCTATAACATGGCAATCTAGAGTAGAACATTCATATACAGTGTCTACCATCTATAACATGGCAATCTAGAGTAGAACATTCAGATACAGTGTCTACCATCTGTAACATGGCAATCTAGAATGCAGTGTCTACCATCTATAACATGGCAATCTAGAGTAGAACATTCATATACAGTGTCTACCATCTGTAACATGGCAATCTAGAATGCAGTGTCTACCATCTATAACATGGCACTCTAGAGTAGAACATTCATATACAGTGTCTACCATCTATAACATGGCAATCTAGAGTAGAACATTCAGATACAGTGTCTACCATCTATAACATGGCACTCTAGAGTAGAACATATAGATACAGTGTCTACCATCTATAACATGGCAATCTAGAGTAGAACATTCAGATACAGTGTCTACCATCTATAACATGGCAATCTAGAATGCAGTGTCTACCATCTATAGCATTGAAATCTAGAGTAGAACATTCATATACAGTGTCTACCATCTATAACATGGCACTCTAGAGTAGAACATTCACATACAGTGTCTACCATCTATAACATGGTAATCTAGAGTAGAACATATAGGTGCAGTGTCTACCATCCATAACATGGCAATCTAGAGTAGAACATTCACATACAGTGTCTACCATCTATAACATGGCAATCTAGAGTAGAACATTCACATACAGTGTCTACCATCTATAACATGGCACTCTTGAGTAGAACATTCACATACAGTGTCTACCATCTATAGCATGGCAATCTAGAGTAGAACATTCATATACAGTGTCTACCATCTATAACATGGCAATCTAGAGTAGAACATTCAGATACAGTGTCTACCATCTATAACATGGCAATCTAGAATGCAGTGTCTACCATCTATAGCATGGAAATCTAGAGTAGAACATTCATATACAGTGTCTACCATCTATAACATGGCAATCTAGAGTAGAACATATAGGTGCAGTGTCTACCATCCATAACATGGCAATCTAGAGTAGAACATTCATATACAGTGTCTACCATATATAACATGGCAATCTAGAGTAGAACATTCAGATTCAGTGTCTACCATCTATAACATGGCAATCTAGAATGCAGTTTCTACCATCTATAACATGGCAATCTAGAGTAGAACATATTGGTGCAGTGTCTACCATCTATAACATGGCAATCTAGAGTAGAACATTCACATACAGTGTCTACCATCTATAACATTTCAATCTAGAGTAGAACATATAGGTGCAGTGTCTACCATCTATAACATGGAAATCTAGAGTAGAACATATAGGTGCAGTGTCTACCATCTATAACATGGCAATCTAGAGTAGAACATTCACATACAGTGTCTACTTTCTATAACATGGCAATCTAGAGTAGAACATTCACATACAGTGTCTACCATCTATAACATGGCAATCTAGAGTAGAACATATAGGTGCAGTGTCTACCGTCTATAACATGGCAATCTAGAGTAGAACATTCACATACAGTGTCTACCATCTATAACATGGCAATCTAGAGTAGAACATATAGGTGCAGTGTCTACCATCCATAACATGGCAATCTAGAGTAGAACGTTCACATACAGTGTCTACCATCTATAACATGGCAATTTAGAGTAGAACATATAGGTGCAGTGTCTACCATCCATAACATGGCAATCTAGAGTAGAACATATAGGTGCAGTGTCTACCGTCTATAACATGGCAATCTAGAGTAGAACATATAGGTGCAGTGTCTACCATCCATAACATGGCAATCTAGAGTAGAACATTCATATACAGTGTCTACCATCTATAACATGGCAATCTAGAGTAGAACATATAGGTGCAGTGTCTACCGTCTATAACATGGCAATCTAGAGTAGAACATATAGGTGCAGTGTCTACCATCCATAACATGGCAATCTAGAGTAGAACATTCACATACAGTGTCTACCATCTATAGCATGGCACTCTAGAGTAGAACAGTCATATACAGTGTCTACCATCTATAACATGGCAATCTAGAGTAGAACATATAGGTGCAGTGTCTACCATCCATAACATGGCAATCTAGAGTAGAACATTTAGATACAATATCTACCATCTATAACATGGCAATCTAGAATGCAGTGTCTACCATCTATAGCATGGCAATCTAGAGTAGAACATTCATATACAGTGTCTACCATCTATAACATGGCAATCTAGAGTAGAACATATAGATACAGTGTCTACCATGCATAACATGGCAATCTAGAGTAGAACATTCACATACAGTGTCTACCATCTATAACATGGCAATCTAGAGTAGAACATTCACATACAGTGTCTACCGTCTATAACATGGCAATCTAGAGAAGAACATTCACATATAGTGTCTACCATGCATAACATGGCAATCCTCGCTCGAAACACTGGCACCTCATTGACTATGTCATCGTCAGGAGGCGTGATAGACTAAACGTTCGAGTGACAAAATCCATGTGTGGTGCCGAATGTTGGACAGACCATCGTCTCATTGTTTCGAAAATAAACATTCACATCAGGCCACCATAGCGTCCTCAAGGGGCGAAAATGCAAAAAAAGCAAAATGTCACGCGCCTAAACAGCAAGAAAATGCAGCAGTCATTTGAAAATATGCTGGAAGACCACCTCAAGCCCAATGCTGCAGCTAAACAGGATACAGAAACAGAGTGGAGAGCCCTAAAGGACATAATTTACAACACTGCTATGGAAATCCTGGGTCCAGCCCCCCGAAAGCATAAAGACTAGTTTGATGAAAATTCCGAAGTTTATCAACCAATTGCTGGCCGAGAAACATCTTCTCCTCAAGGCACATTTGAATGACCCAAAGTCAACATTAAAAAAAAAGATGCTTTCAAGAACATTCAGAGAGTAGTGCAGCAGAAACTTCGGCACATGCGGGACTCCTGGCTGAGCAGCAAAGCTGATGAAATTCAGGGCTGTGCTGACAGACATGATATGAAAAACTTCTACGACTCACTGAAAGCGGTCTATGGTCCTACATCACCAGGCATAGTTCCCCTCCTCCGTGCAGATGGGGGAACATTGGTCACCGATAAGAAAGAAATCCTTCAACGCTGGGCAGAGCATTTCAGCAAAATCTTAAATGCAACTTACTTCTTCGATGATGAAACCATCAACTGCCTTCCTCAAGTTCCCACCAATGAGACACTTGATGACCTGCCAACCATAGTGGAAGTAAACAAAGCCATCCAGCAACTCTCCAGCGGCAAGGCACCTGGTCCTGACTCCATCTCAGCAGAGATATACAAGGCAGGTGGGCCGGTCCTAACAGAACAGCTTCACCAAGTTTTTACAAACATATGGGTGAACGAGACCATGCCACAAGATTTCAAGGACGCGTCAATAGTCCACCTTTACAAACGTAAAGGAAACCGCCAATCCTGTGACAACCACCGAGGCATCTCCTTGCTTTCAATTGCAGGGAAGATACTCGCCAGAATTCTTCTCAATCGCCTCACAGCCCATCTCGATCAAGGTCTTCTTCCTGAGAGTCAATGTGGCTTCAGAAAAGAACGTGGAACTGTTGACATGATCTTCGCTGCAAGGCAGCTGCAAGTGAAATGTCAGGAACAGAACTGCGAAATGTTCTCCACTTTCATTGACCTTACCAAGGCTTTTGATACAGTCAGCAGAGAAGGACTGTGGAAGATTATGGCAAAATATGGCTGTCCACGAAAGTTTGTCCAAATAGTGCAGCTATTTCATGACGGCATGCAGGCAAGAGTACAGGAAAATGGTGAACTGTCTGAACCCTTTCTTTTCACCAATGGAGTGAAGCAAGGATGTGTCCTGGCACCAACACTGTTCAGCCTCATGTTTTCAGCCATGTTGATGAATGCCTTCGAGAACGACAACATTGGAATAGACATCAACTACCGTATGGATGGAAAGTTATTCAATCTCAGAAGGCTGAAAGCTAAAACCAAAATTAACAGCGACACCGTAAGAGAGCTCCTGTTTGCTGATGATTGCGCTCTATACGCCAACTCAGAGGCGGACATGCAACACAATGTTTCAGCTTTCTCACATGCCTGCGCCAACTTTGGGCTCAATATCAACTTGGAGAAGACTGTAGTTATGTACCAGCCAGCTCCAGGGAATAATCACACTGTGCCGAATATCAAAGTGAATGATCATAGACTAAGTGTTGTGGACAAATTCACCTATCTTGGCAGCACTGGGCCACAAGCTGCCACAATCGATGACGAAATGAATGCAAGAATCTCCAAGGCCAGTGCAGCCTTTGGCAGACTGTACAAGAATGTATGGGACAGAACTGGAATAAGCCTGCAAACAAAGCTAAAAGTCTACAAAGCAGTTGTATTATCCACACTGCTATATGCTTGTGAAACCTGGACTGTTTATCAGCGACACGCTAGGAAATTAAACCACTTCCACACAGTCTGCCTAAGGAAGCTACTGAAGATTAAATGGCAAGACAAGAAGTCCTAGAAAGAGCATCCATGCCCAGTATCCACACTATACTGATGAAGAATCAGATTCGTTGGGCTGGTCACTTGACTCGCATGCCAGATCACAGGCTCCCTAAACAAATTTTTTTACAGCGAACTGCGTTGTGGTAAACGCTCCCAAGGTGGCCAGAGGAAACGCTTTAAAGACCCAGAAAATTTCACTGAATGCTTTTGGAATTCATCATGACACCTGGGAGGCTGCAGCCAGAGACCGAAATTCGTGGCGTGCATCATTAAGCAAAGGTGCAGTCATATGCGAGGCAACCAGGACTGCAAGAGCTGTGAAGAAAAGGCAGGACAGAAAAACCACTGCAGGAAATCCTCCTCCAGAGACGTCAAACATTCTTTGCCCACAATGTCAAAGAACATTTCGAGCCAAAATAGGCCTCATCAGCCATCTTAGAACCCACGGCTCCATACCTTCAACCCCACTGAATGAAATTAATGGTCATCATCATTCTTGATGGACAAACAACAACACTCAGAATAATAATGAGAAGAACAAGAAAGAAAATAAAAATGGAAATTAGTGAAGAACAGTATGGTTTTATGGAAGGAAAGGGTACAAACAATGCAATATATATATTACGAACACTAATAGAAAGGTCAATAGAGAAACAGAGAGACATATATTTATGCTTCATAGATTATACTAAGGCATTTGATAAAGTAAAACATGATGAGCTGATTAAAATGTTGAAAGATATCAACATTGATGGGAAAGATTTAAGAATAATAAAGAATATATACTGGAACCAAGTAGCAGCAATTAAAATGGGAAATAAAGAGTGTAGTTACGAACAGATAAAGCTAGGAGTACGACAGGGGTGTGTCTTGTCACCCGATCTCTTCTCCCTATATAGCGAAGTAATAATGAGAGAGATCAAAGACAAGCCAGGATATAATATAAACAATATACGCTATGCAGATGACACAGTATTGGTGGCGGATAATGCAACAGACCTACAACAGTTGTTGGACATTGTAGTAACAGAGAGTGCACAGAATCTCATTGAATATCAAGAAAACAGTAACTATGGTGATATCAAAGAAAATGGTGACACCAAAATGTGACATAGAAACAGAAGGGGAAATTCTCAACGAAGTGGATAATTTTAAATACCTAGGGGCACTTATAACATCAGATGGAAGTTGTACAACAGAGATTAAGAGCAGAATAGGGCAGGCAAAAGCCGCATTTCAGAAAATGAAGAGTATCTTATGCAATAAGTCGCTAAGAATGAATGTAAGAAAGAGAGTGCTAAAATGCTATATAGAACTAGTTTTTCTGTATGGCAGCGAATCTTGGAATGTAAATGAACAAATTAGAAAGAACTTAGAAGCAACAGAGATGTGGTTTTTAAGACGAATGTTGCGAATTCCTTGGACTGCCAGAGTAACTAACAACGATTGCCTGAAAGAGGCTAATGAAACTAGAACACTATATACAACAATAAGAAAGAGACAAACAGCTTTCTTTGGTCATGTGATGAGAAGAGAGGCTTTGGAAAACATCGTGACAACTGGAAAGATCGAGGGGAAGAGAGGCAGAGGCAGACCAAGAGAAATGATGCTGGACGGATTGCGACGGTGGCATGGAGGAATATCATCAGCAGAGTTGATCCAGAACACCAAATACCGAGATCTGTGGAGAGTCATGAACGCCTACGACAGCCGGCAGGGCACTTGATGATAATGTTAGTCACACAAGAAACACGAATGTCAAACTATTGAAAGACGATCAAGACCATTACTGGAAGAAAACCCAGGTGGGTGTTAAACCGAACACAAGCTGTACAGTCGCAATATTCACACTGGGACAGCTGACAGAACAAGCGGTTTTAGACCGAACACAAGCTGCACAGTCGCAATATTCACACTGGGACAGCTGACAGAACAAGCGGTTTTAGACCGAACACAAGCTGTACAGTCGCAATCTTCACACTGGGACAGCTGACAGAACAAGCGGTTTTAGACCGAACACAAGCTGTACAGTCGCAATCTTCACACTGGGACAGCTGACAGAACAAGCGGTTTTAGACCGAACACAAGCTGTACAGTCGCAATCTTCACACTGGGACAGCTGACAGAACAAGCGGTTTTAGACCGAACACAAGCTGCACAGTCGCAATATTCACACTGGGACAGCTGACAGAACAAGCGGTTTTAGATCGAACGCAAGCTTCACAGTCGCAATCTTCACACTGGGACAGCTGACAGAAGGAGCAATTGAACACGATCAGACTTGTAAGGTCACATTTATAGACCAGCAAACGGCTTATGACAGAGTTGATGGGAATGTGCTATGGGATTGCCAAAGAAACTACGGAATTAGCTAACATCTAACTAGTGTTTGCAAAAGTTTCTAGAAGTCAAACAAAAGTTGCATAAGAACACAAGCAAGTACATCAACAACTTTTGAGGGAAATTCAGGTGCATGACTAATGAGCGTGAATTCATTAGAAGATGACTAGGTCTGAAATCAGCCATGCGCTTAATTAAAGAACAACAGATTAAATGATTAGACTAGACCACCTCACAAGAGTAACCTGGTGTCCCAAGGAGCCACGTAGAAGAAATATAATGGATACAGAGTAAGGGGAAGACAACGTAACAGATGGAGTGATGGTATCAAGAACAACCTTAGAGAAATAAATACTAGCTTACATAGAGCATTAGGAAGAGGGCATGACAGATCTTGACATCTCCCCCACCCCCACCCCCCACACACACACACTTCACTGAGGTAAATGGAGAGAGGGAAGATGAAGCAGATCGAGTATCAATATTTCACACATCTATCAACTATCAATAGTTCACACATCTATCAACTGTCAGTATTTCACACATCTTTCAATTATCAGAAGTTTAAAAATCCGTAAGTATCAGTATATCACACATCTATAAACTATCAGTATTTCACAAATCTATAAACAACAGTATTTCACACATCTATTACCTATCAATTTTTCACACATATATGAACTATCAGTATTTCATACATCTGTCAACTATCAGCATTTCACACATCTATCAACTGTCAGTATTTCACTCATCTATCAGCAATCAGTATTTCACACATCTATCAGCTATCAATATTTCACGCATCTGTCAGCTATCAGTATCCCAAACTGACACCCGAGTGTAGCTAATTGGTGTCAGATAAAGAAGATGGGAGAATAGATGGTGGCAGAGACTCGGCGATGGGTTGGACTCCTACCTGACATGGAGTGATGCAATTCGTGGGATGTTAGCGACCACCACTTCAGCTGAAGAGACCTGGAGCGTCGCCACACTGCCAGTCCGGTGGTTTTATAGACAGCGGGGGGCCAACAGGCAGGCAGGCCTGTACAGGACGTGGAGACGTGGCAGTCAGCTGTGATTGGCAGCCTGTCCCAACATATCTGGCCCTCAGACCTGCAGATGTACCAGCCATACTCGCTGACCCTCCAGCTGCCAATCAAACAATCGTGCACTATTAAATGCGCGCTCGTGAGCCTGTGTTTGTGTGAGTGTGTGCGTGCGTGCGTGCGTGTGTGTGTGCGCGCGCGTGTGTGTGTGTGCGCGCGCGTGTGTGTGTGTGCGTGCTTGCGTGTGTGTGCGTACGTGCGTGTGTGTGTGCTTTGTGTGTGTGTGTGTGTGTGAATGCATCTGTATTTGGGTATACTGTTACACATACATCTGTTACGACATATACTTTTTCTTTACATTGATGCATTGTGAGCATGTGAAAAATCTTTACATCGATGTTTGGTCAGAGTATGTGAAAGATATTTGCATCGATTTAAGATGAGTGTGAGAAAGATCTTTGCAGCGATTCATGGCCCGAATATGTAAAAGATCTTTACATCGATTTAAGATGAGTGTGAGAAAGATCTTTACAGCGATTCATAATCCGAGTATTCGACAGATCTTTGCATCGATTCTTGGTCAGATTATGGGATAGAACTTTACGTCTATTGATGGTCAGATTATGTAAAGGATTTTTACAACGATTAGTGGTCAGAGTATGTGAAAGATCTTGACAGCGATTGATGGTCAGAGTGTATGAAAGATCTAGGCTGCAATTGATAGTAAGAGTATGCGAACGATCTTTACAACGATATGTGGTAAGAGTATGAGAAAGATCTTTACATCGATTTATGATCACTGTATGTGAAAGATCTTTACAACGATTTATGGTCAGAATATGTGACAAATCTTTACATCGATTCATGGTTAGATTATATGACAAATCTTTACATCGATTTATGGTCAAAGTATTGAAAGATCTTTAGATCGATTTGTGGTCAGAGTATGTGAAAGTTCGTTACATCGATTTATGTTCACAGTATGTGACAGATCTTTACATCGATTCATGGTTAGATTATATGACAAATCTTTACATCGATTTATGGTCAAAGTATGTGAAAGATCTTTACACCGATTTATGGCCAGAGTATACCCACTCTCGGCACGGGAAGGTAGTGACGAAATATAACGATACGGGACTCTATCGAGGCCCCGTAATTGGAATGAGTACACTTTAAATCCTTTAACAAGGATCAGGCGGGGAGTCTGACGGTAGTGCACGCTTACATAGGTCCAGACACTTACGATTGACAGATGTACACGTTCATGCCGGTCCAGACACTTCATGTAAGGCACTCGGCAGAGGGATATGGCTGAACGTCTCTAAGTCAAGTCCCACGGATGTGAGGGCCTGGCCGCCACCCACCTCCTGCTCTTGGAGATTTGATGCTGTGCCGGATCCTTTCCTCTGGAGATAACAAGGCTAGGCTAAGAGAGGGATCATGCTGCATGGGCAACACATGTTCTCTGAAACCTTGCCCAGGCATTATGCGATGGAATTCTAGCTCTAGTTCCAACCCACCTGTCTGTAAAGATGGCAAGGTGAATCTTATAACTTATTATGTGAAAGATCTTTACATCGATTGATGGTCAAAATATTCATATTTACTTAAGGTCAGAGAATGTGGAAGGTCTTTACATCGATTCATGGTCAGACTGTGTGAAAACAATTTTCTTTACATCGATTTATGATCAGCGAATGTGAAAGGTCTTTACATCGATTCATGGTCAGAGTGTGTGAAAACAATTTTCTTTACATCGATTTATGATCAGCGAATGTGGAAGGTCTTTACATCGATTCATGGTCAGAGTGTGTGAAAACAATTTTCTTTACATCGATTTATGATCAGCGAATGTGGAAGGTCTTTACATCGATTCATGGTCAGAGTGTGTGAAAGCAATTTTCTTTACATCGATATATGATCAGCGAATGTGGAAGGTCTTTACATCGATTCATGGTCAGAATGTGTGAAAACAATTTTCTTTACATCGATTTATGATCAGAGTATGTGAAAGATGTCTTTGTCAGGTCTTAGTCAGATATGTCTGAGCTACCGTAATGACAGCAGACGGTACTACCTGCTTTCTGTTAGTGCCGAATGTTGGGCGGTAATGTTGGAATGTTGACGATGTGAGAAAAACGGCTGTGATTGATGGCGAACTCATTCGTCTTAACATTGATATTGCTGGCCTGCAGGAGACTCGCCTCGCTGAGGAAGAGTCACTCAGGGAAAACAATTACACCTTTTTTGGAAGGGTAGAGGGCAGGCAGAAAAAAGGCAACATGGTGTGGGTTTTGCAGTGAAGAATTCGCTACTGGGAATGAATGAAATTCCAGCTACTTAGGGGTAATGAAAGACTATTATCCCGCTTGGCAACCTCTTGTGGTTTTGCCACCATTATCACTGCATATGCACCGACTATCACTTCCTCTGATAATGTGAAGGATTCGTTCTATGAGGAGTTAGACTCCGTGATCAAGGCAGTTCCAAAATCTGACTACATTTATATGCTCGGTGATTTCAATGCTCGTGTGGGCAAGGACTCGAGTTCATGGCCAGTGTGCCTTGGAAAATACATCGGTCGCATGAATGAAAATGAGCAAAGGCTGCTGGAGCATTGCACCAGAAATGATCTATGTATTATAAACTCCTTGTTTAAAACAAAACAACTGCATAAGGTCACATGGAAACATCCAAGATCCGGTCATTGGCACCAGCTGGACTTCATCACGCGTAGACAACATCTGAATTAAAGATCATTAACTCGAAGTTATCACAGTGCCGACTGTGATACAGATCATTCTTTGGTTGTTGCGAGGGTTAGAATGAGACCGAAGAGAATCTTCACAGCTAAACACAAATCTAGCCCTATCATTAACACTCACGATCCTGATAAGTGCTTTGAGTTCCAACAGCAACTTGAAGACACTTTCACTGATACATCAGAAAATCGTACAGTAAGTGAAAAGTGTGGTAAACTTAAAGAAACTCTTCATAAAACAGCGGTGGGGGTTTTCGGCACTGTGGATCATAAGAGGCAGGACTGGTTTGCAGCAAACAGCCAGATACTGCAGCCCTTGATTGATAAAAAGAAGATAGCTCTCTTAAGAAACAAGGAAAGAACAACGCGTAACACTCTCAGTGAGCTGAAGCAAGCTAGGAAGGATGTGCAAAAGGCTGCCAGGCAGTGTGCAAATGACTATTGGATCAAGTTATGTGAGTCCATTCAAAATGCAAGTGATAAGGGAAACATCAGAAGCATGTTTGAAGGTATAAAGAAAGCCTGCGGTCCAATGATCAAAAGAAGTGCATCAATGAAACCCTTGACTTGAGAAATCATCACTGATAAGAAACAGCAGATGGATAGATGGGTAGAGCACTATTTGGAGCTTTACTCAAGTGAGACCAAACTAGCGGATGATGCCCTCAACGCCATAGAGGCTCTACCAACTCTTGATCACCTGGACACACTTCCCACCATAACAGAAGTTAAGTGTGCTATAAATGAGCTTGGGTCTGGCAAGGCTCCAGGTAAGGATGGGATTCCAATAGAGGTTATCAGGAGTGGGCAAGACACACTCACTCTACAGATCCACCAGCTTATAGAGCTATGCTGGCGAGAAGGACAAGTCAAGTCCAACAGGATCTCAAAGATTCAAGCATCATAACACTGTACAAGAACAAGGGCGATCGGAACGACTGCAACAACTATAGGTGTATCTCACTTCTGTGTATTGTTGGAAAAGTATTTGCCAGAATTGTTCTGCGCAGACTTCAAGTCCTAGGAGATCAGGTCTACTCCGAATCACAGTGTGGACTTCGACAGAACCGGTCTACCATTGATATGATATTCTAATTGCGACAAATGCAAGAAAAATGCCGTGAACAGAATCAACCACTGTTTATTGCCTTCATCGTCGTCACAAATGCATTTGATTTGGTCAGTCGTGGGGGTCTGTTCAAAGCACTAAAGATGATTGGCTGCCCACCAACTCTTCTGTCCATTGTGGAATCGTTCCACACAAGCATGAAGGGTGTATTCAAGTTTGATGGTGCAACTTCAGAAAAGTTTGAAATCAAGAGTGAAGTTCAGCAAGGTTGTGTACTAGCTCCCACCCTCTTTGGAATATACTTTTCACTTCTACTGAAATATGCCTTTCGTGATCAGGATGGTGGTATATATATTCACTCACACCTTTACAATGCTCAGAGATTGATTGAAGGCCAAGACCACTGTAGCATAACGCTAACCACCATTATTCATTTACCAGCACATGCCGCAAGAAGAGGAAACAACATTAAAAGAAATTGACTTCACAACCGCAAACGGAGACTAGGACTTAAAACTTAACATCGAAACTGGAACTGAACAAGTGACAGATGACGTGGATTCTTAGAAAGATTTCATCAGACGAAGCTCGGAAGACTATTGGACGAAACAGACACGTGACACGGCTTTCGCGCCAACGCCGGTATAGATTATGATAAGCAGCGCACTCTTGCGAAAACATGCCTGGCTAACAGATGTCAGAAATTGTGTGACCAAATTTTCAAATAGAGGAGGCAGAATGTCTGAATCCCATGTGAGCTTGTTAGTCCTTAGATTAGACTAAGAACCCGATGTATCAAGTATCAAGTAATGGTAACCCGTGTTTGTAATGTCAATTGAAATGTATTATTATTAATTAAAACCTCTGAAATGTAAAAAAATCTCGACTGTAGATTCTAACGACGCAGAGCCGTTCCCGGGCAAACTGACTCTAATATTCGCTTCGATGAAACTGCAATCTCTGATATTCTTAAAGATAATTATTAACTTTAAGAAGTGCATTATACTACTCCATTCTATTCTAAACAACTGTGAGAAGTGATGATTCTAAAGCAATCTTGTGCATTTCACCAGAAACACTGATAAAAGATGCTATCACTATCTACAGCTAAAATGACAGTTCGGGTACTAGAACAAGTGCCTTGTTCTAAAACAGACTTATCTATGCCTATTTTCAATCTAGAAAGCTGAAAGAGAAATCAAATCTTTCCTTTCTGCTTCATCTATTGAGGAAATAGGGTTTGATGGAACTAATATTTATATTTATGTCAAATTTAATTAGATAATGGCACACATGAATTGCTTTACATGAGAAAGTTGTGCTTCGCGGAACACCATCACACGAAGTGAACTTAACTCATTACTCAACATAACTTAAAACACCACACCACTCATCACCACACAACCCAACACTCAACATCACAACAACAACAGATAATGGGAGAGAGTTATTATACACAGAAGAAGAAGAAGTTGGTTAATTGGGAAAACACAGAGAATTATTTATACACACTATAAACACCATTGAGTGGAAGAAATGTTATAAATGTATGTCATTTATTTACATGCATCTTGACATATTCTCACTCTTGTCACTGTCTTACTGTACACGTTCACTGACCCCAGGTCAAATGAGAACTTACATACAGCAGGAACCAGTTGATACAAGGCGTACACAGTGTGATTAGCTCTGACCACCCCAAATTAACCCAACACTAGATTAGAGAAAAAAGGAGGGGAGGGGAACTAGTTCCTACTTCAGGAATTTAGATTTCTTCCGACCTACTTCTAGAATATTGTATTGGTAGGAATGTATATATTTATGTGAATATTCATCAGTGATCTTGGTGGCTACATACCAACAACCACCCAACACATCAGCAAACTAACCACCTAAATCAGACCTGAAAAGAGGGAAGCCGAGAGAAAGAGATGAACCACAAGTGAGATGGAGGATGACTTGGCCATGAGCAAAGTATGGGGAGGCCTTCAGTGGAGCTATACGGGCAGACCTGAAGTGGATCCATCAGTCAATGGACCCTGGCTTACCTAATCTTCCAGTCACCAGGTTACATTTTTCCTTGGTACACACCACACCCAATTTCAGGGAACTGATATTTAATTGTTGAATCATTTTCACACTTAATATGTACAACATCAAAATGTTTACTATGTTTCACACTTGTTGACATCTCATGTATTGATTCTTGTTTATTGATGGTCTGTGTGACTGGTCCAATATGCAACTTTTCTATTATTTTGTGTAAATCACAATAGAAATGTATGTACTGACCAGAAGGCTCAGGCCCAGTCAATAAATGATTAACATGAATTGACCTTCTGTTAATTTATCAGTTCAAACCTATCTGTGAGTCAACAACTTCTTTGTACATCATGTTGTCAGAATCTAATGTGATTGATTATGTGTTTGATTGGTTAAAAATAAATTAACTCATAATGACTTACTAAAATGGGGGAGAGAAGACTCTAGATCTATCAACTGCTCAATATCCATGTTTTCTTCATCTAAATCAGGCTGAGAAAATTCTTCAGACTTTCCTCAGATTTGATAAACGAAAAGGGGGCTCCAGAGCTATAAGAATCATTGGAGAAGGGGCAGATTCCCAGTTAGTAATTACCATTCTCACCAGGGCCATAATCTATATCTCCTAGACATACTTAATAGAACGAGGCCTGCAGATAACTCAAGGTTCATATTCTGGGGTTATTGAAGATAGAAGAGGATGGGGCTCTACATCTTTTGTTAGAGATGGGGCATGCACTACAGTGATCTCCCACTCCCTTCAAAAATATATGACAACCACATTTAGGAGGGTACTGATCAGAAAGATGCTTATTGCAGATGATGCTGCAATTACGACTCACTGTGAGGAAGAATTACATCTACTATCTGCATTGTCCAATGCTTGTTCTCAATTTGGTTTAACACTTAGCAAAAAGAAGACACAGATTAAGTCGCAAGGTGCACATGGGGTACCATCAATCTTTATTGACGACGCCAAACTAGAGATTGTAGAACATTTTGCATATCTAGGATCAGAGGTAAATAGCAAATTATCCCTAGATCAGGAAATCAACATAAGGATTGGTAAGGCAGCAACAACAATGAACAGGTTAAGAAAAAGAGTCTGGGATAACAGGAAGCTTACTGCCAAAACAAAAATCCTTGTCTATCAAGCCTGTGTCCTTGGTACTCTTATTTATGGTAGTGAAGCCTGGACAATTTACTCACACCAAGAGAAACGTTTAAACAACTTTCGTATGCGGTGTCTGCAAAGAATACTTGGTATTAAGTGGCAAGACAAAATCACAAATACTGAAGTACTGAAAAAAGCAGGTTGTGTGACGGTGTGTTCCATGCTCAGTCTTCGTAGACTTAGATGGATATGACATGTTAGGAGGATGGATGATGGTTGAATACCAAAGGACATCTTTTTTGGTGAAAAACAAATGGGTAAGAGATCTCAGGGTCGACCTCTACTACGATACAAAGATGTGTGTAAGCGGGACATGATTGATATAGGCATTGATAATGCACACTGGGAGCACGTCGCCGCTGAACGAGTCGCATGGAAGGCAAATATCAGAAATGGAATAAGGACAAAGGAGAAAATTATTGCAGATAATTCGTGTGAGACGTAAGATGGTGCATGATGGTGGGAATGACCATGTGTTCACATGCATCCACTGTGGACGAACATTTACAGCGCGAATTGGTCTTACCATTCACATTCCGTGTGCTGGGTACAATTGGTATGACTGTTTCATTACAATGATGGATAGGGTGTTTACAGAAGGTAGAGAAGTCATGATATTAGGTGACTTTAACATAGATATTACTAAATCCAACCAGACATGGGACGATATCATTCTATCTTACAATTTGAAACAACTAATAAACCGTCCCACAAGGGTTACAGGCACCTCCTCAACTATAATTGATCATATATATGTTACTTGTCCAGTTAATATTATCGAATGTTCTGTTCCTGTTAGTGCAGTTGGTGACCATTACCCAATATGATGTACGTGGTCGAAAACTGGGTTCAAATCTCCTAAAAATAAACATTTAATCATCAAATTTAGAAATCTAAAAGCTCTCAACCAAAGTTTATTTTTAGATGACTTAAAAAATGCAGCCCTTGAACATGTTTACCAACTTGCTGATCCGGATGATGCACTAGCTTACTGGACAAAGACAGTCTACAGTGTGATTGATAAACATGTGCCAGTTAAAGAAGTTCGAGTGAAAAATCACCATAAATCTCCATGGGTGACTCGTGAAGTTCTCGAAATCATGAGAGAACGAGATACAGCGCACAAATATAAAGATTTTATCAATTATCGCAGACTAAGAAATAAAGTTAAATATGAAATTCGTAGGATAAAGAAAGATCATTTCAAAAATTTGATTGTAGATAAATCAAATAACGCAAATATATGGAAGGCTATTAACTCGCTAACCAACAAGAAACACTCTTCAGAGTCAGCAATACCGAGCACTATAACATGCGAGGATTTCAGTTGCTTCTTTCAATCAGAGATAGAGAATCTAAAGTCCACAATACCAGACTCAGCTTGTAATTTAAGCTCACTGTCATCATTCTGTGAATGGAAGTGCTCTAGAAATATTCCCCCTGAGATTCCCTTGATGTCTGTTGCAGAAGTATATAAATATCTCTCGAATCTCAAAGCAACAAATTCAGAAGGCCTAGATGGTATCAGTAATAGAATTCTTCGGTGTGCTGCACCTATTATTAGTGAGTCCTTAACGTTCATATAATATAACCAGTGCCTGTCCAAAAACTACTTTCCATCTGCCTTTAAAGTTGCTAAAGTGTATCCTCTACTTAAAAATGGCTCAACTGATATTAGCGTCTTGGGTAATTATAGACCTATTTCCTTACTATCGTCGCTATCAAAGCCATTAGAAAAACACATGCATAAAATAACACTACATCATTTAATTAACAACAATCTAATAATTGACAGTCAATCTGGGTTTCGACCTAAATATTCTTGCCATAGTGCCCTTACAAAAATGACCGATAACTGGCATCTTTGTATCAACAATGGCAACATTTGTGGAGCAGTATTTGTAGACTTTAAAAAAGCCTTTGATATGGTAGATCATGATATTTTAATTAGAAAATCAAAACACATGAAGACTAGCACCAACATGGTGAACCTAATTACGTCATTTTTATCTGACAGACAACAAGTAGTGTCCTTCAATAACTGTCTATCAAGACCCACACAACTTAATTTTGGGGTGCCTCAGGGCTCAATACTAGGTCCGCTGCTTTTTGCAGTGTATATTAACGATCTTCATTTATATCTCAATACTTCGTGTGACCTATTTGCGGACGACTGTACTATTTACACAAGTCAAGAGAGCCTTTGTGAGTTAGAGAGCTCTTTACAAAACGAACTTGACAACCTTCAAATCAAATCAAATCAAATCAAATCAACTTTATTAGGGTCACAAATTGGGCGCGCAGGCCCGTCTTACATTCGGCCCTTTCAATCACTCGTCTTTCGTTCATCAAGAGCATTATACATTTACATAGGAAGAAAAATAAACATTGTGAAATGAATGTTGTAAACATAAACAAGGCTAATTACCATGTTATGAAGCCCATCTCCCACCTATCCATACATCACCCCACCCACACAACCCCACCTACCCACACACACGCGCACCAAAGGACACATAAACACCCCCACCTACCCACACACACGCACACCAAGGGACACATACATACCCCACCAACCGACCCATCCCCCTCCCACACATCCCCCACCCACACACACTGCCCTAACCTGATCCCCCAACCAAAACACACTCGCCACCCACAAACATTCCCCCACTAACCAACACATCCCACGCCCATCCACATCTTAACCCACACATCCTCTCCCCACCCACACCTCAAACCACCCATCCCTTAGCCACATCTCCATCGACAACATATTCCCCACCCATGCACACAATCCCCCACCAACCCACACATCGCACATTCACTCACACATCCCCGAACCATACACACACATCCCCACCAACTGACATGTCCCTACCCCCCCCCCCCACCTTAGTAGATGTAGCAATGAAAATCGCATGTTAATTAACATCGACAAAACCAAATCCATGCTAATAACGACCAGACAAAAACTACAGACCCTAGCCATAACTGGGATACCGCTCGAGCTCCACGTGGACACGTTGCCCATAATTAATGTAAATGAACATAAAACATTAGGTCTTTTAATTGACAGACATTTAAACTGGAGCCCTAATGTTCACGTCCTTACCAAGAGAATAGCACAAAAAGTTTACCAACTTGCTAAAATTCAACACTTGTTGGATGAAAGCACACGAAAAATATTCTATGCATCCTATATCCAATCACCTCTCGATTATTGTTCCACAGTCTGGGATGGTTGCCCTAAATCTAATATGAAACGATTGTGTTCGCTTCAAAACCGCGCTATACGTCTAGTTTCTAGCATAAAGCACGTTGAAATTAATAAATTATACAGCCATCTAAGACTTCTACCACTTCAAAAGCGCTTCCTTTTTAACAAAGCCAAATTAGTGAATAAAATTATATCTGAAAATACCCCAGAGTAACTTCTACCGTTAATTCAATCTGATACAATGAACAGCAAGCGCTTAAATTTATTACAGCTTCCTAAGCCTAGATTGGACTTATACAAAACTTGTTTCGCATATTCTGGTGCTCACTTGTGGAATAGCCTTCCATCGGATCTGAAAACACCAATGAGTCCCTACACATTCAACCGAAAACTCTTTCAATACTTACTTCATACCGACTATATGCCTCCATAAGTCACCTACTAGTATCATTTTTCCACTATCATTCTTCACTGTATGTGTGTGAGCAAGACAGTGGGTGAGAGAGTGAGTGAGAAAGAGTGAGTGGAAGAATTAGTATGAGTGAGAGTGAGTGAGTATGCATGTGCGTGTGCCTGAGTGAGTGTAAAAGTGAGTGGGTGGGTGTGGACATATGTGTGAGAGATTTAGTTAGAGAATGAGTGAATCTGAGAGAGTGGGTGTGTTGTGTGTCTGCCTGTCTGTGTGATAGAGTGTGAAAGTTAGTTAGTGAGTGTGAGTTAGAGGGTCAGCCAGTAAATGAGTGAGTAAGGGAGCGTGAGTGAGTGAGAGGGAATTTGTGGGTATGCGTGTATGTGCTCGAATGAGTGAGTGTGAGAGCGAGTGAGTGTGTAAAAGAGAGAGCGTGGGTGAATGAGAGAGTGCATGAGAAAGTGTGATCTATGTGTGTGTTATGTCTGGATGGGTATACATGTGTGTATCTGTGTGTGCCTCTGTGTGTATGTCTGTACGTGTGTTAAGGTTGCGTTCATGTGTTTATATGCATTTATATGCATGTTCGTGTGCATATGTGTGTATGGATGAGTGTGTGTGTATGTGTGTGTGTGCTCGTGTATGTATTGTATATCTTTGTATGTGTAAGTGTGCATGCATGCAGTGTATGCGAGGGAGTGTATATTCGGGTGTTATGTGAGTATGTGTGAGTAAGTATATGGATGTGTGCGGGTGTGTGTATGTACATGTGTGTGAGAGAAGAGAGAGAGAGAGAGAGAGAGAGAGAGAGAGAGAGAGAGAGAGAGAGAGAGAGAGAGAGAGAGAGTTGAGCGCACGCATTTCATGTAACATGCTATTCCATATTTTTTATGTATTCTCATCTTTCATATTACGAGGTATCGTTTAATGCCACTTGATTGTCCTGTAACATGCCATTCCATATATTTTGTTTTTGTTTTTTTTGTTTGTTTTTTGTTTTGTTTATTCTTATCTTATCATGTTGTATGCCATTTGATTTTATCATGTATAATATAACATTACTGAGATGTGATTGACAGAGGGAGAAAGAGCAAGTGAGAGAGAGAGAGAGAGAGAGAGAGAGAGAGAGAGAGAGAGAGAGAGAGAGAGAGAGAGAGAGAGAGAGAGAGAGAGAGAGAGAGAGTTGAATTGCATCACTAATTTTTAGGCTTTTTTTGTTTGTTTGGCTGGGTGAATGGGTGTGCAGGAGATTGTGTGGGTTGGGGGATGAGTGTGGGGATGTCTGTGAATGGGATATGTCTGCGTGGGTGGGAGTGTGTGAGTGTGGATGGGGTAAATGTGAGTGGGTGGAGGATGTATGTGTGGGTGGCGAGAATGTTTGTAGGTGGAGGATGTGTGAGTTGGTGGGGAGATGTGTGGGCGGGGATGTGTATGGGGAAGGTATGTGGGGGTGTGTGTGGGGGGGGGGGGGAATGTGTTTATGGGTGGAGTTTTGTGCGGGAGGGGAGATGTGTGAGAGGTGGGGAGGTGTGGGATGTGCAGGTGATTGAAGGGTGAGTAAGAGAGAGTGGGTGAATGTGTGTGTGTCTGTGTACTTGTCTGTGCTTGTAAGAGAGTGAGTTAGTGTGGTTTAGAGAGTAAATGAGTGAGTGAGAGGGTGAGATTATGTGAGGCAGCGTGTATGTGTGAGTAAGTGTGTGGGTGGATGGGTTGGTGTGTACGTGTGTCCATATGTGTGTATGCGTATGTTTATGTGTGTGTATGTGTGTGCACGTCTGAATGCGGGTGTGTATGTGTAAGTGTGTATAAATGTGCGTTTGTATGTGTGCGTGTGTGTGTAAGTATGTTTATATGTGTGCGTAAATGTATGCGTGTGTTTATATGTATGTGCGTGTGCATATGTGTGTATGTGCGTGTATATATAGGTATATGTGTATGTTTGTGAGTGTCTATGGGTGTGTGTTAGTGAGAAGAGAGCGAGAAAGAGAGAGAGAGAGAGAGAGAGAGAGAGAGAGAGAGAGAGAGAGAGAGAGAGAGAGAGAGATTTAAGCGCACGCATATCATGTAACATGCTATTCCATATATGTTGTGTATTCTCATGTTCATATTACCATTTTGAATGCCAACTGATGTTATAATTTATAACATGAACACATGTACATCACTGTAGAGTGGGTGAGAGAATTAGAGAGTATGAGCGAGAGATAGAGAGAGAGAGAGAGAGAGAGAGAGAGAGAGAGAGAGAGAGAGAGAGAGAGAGAGAGAGAGAGAGAGAGAGAGAGAGTTGAATTGCATCACTAATTTTTAAGTTACAAAATGTATATGTACAATTTTTCTCCATTTTCTTTACAATTTTGCGACAATGCTCACGACAATCGTCACTGTATGTGTGTGTAAAGTGTGGGAGTTTGATCATAATAGTAGGTTGGGGGATGGGGGAATGTGTGTGTGTGTGTGTGTGTGGGTGGGCGGGATGGGATTGTGTATGTGGGTGGAGGATTTGTGTGTGGGTACGTGCGGGATGTATGGGTTGGCGGGGAGATGTGTGTGTGGGTGGGGATGTGTGTTTGGCTAGGAGGTTGTGGGTGAGTTTGTGGAGGAGGATATGTTGGTGGATGATTGATGGTGGGTTATGGGATGGGTGGAGGTATATGTGGGTGGGAGATGTGTGCAGGTGGGGGTGGTTGTGGGTTTGGGGGTGTGGGTGAGGGATGTGTCTGGGTGTGGGATGTTTGGGTGGATGGGTGGGGAGTGTGTGTGGGTGAGATATGTGTGGGGGATGTATGTGAGTTGGGGAGGGGTGCATGATGAGTGTGGGTGATGGATTTGGAGATGTGTGGGTGGGGGATATGTCTGGCTGGGTGGGGAAGTGTGGCTGGATGGAGGATGTATGTGTGGGTAGTGAGGGTAATTGTAGTTGGGGGATGTGTGTATGGGTAGGAGATGTGTGGGGAGATGTGTGTGTGGGTGAGGGATGTGTCTTTGGGATTTTGTGGGTGTGGTGTTGTGTGGGAGGGGAGCTCGGTGTGGATAAAATGATGTGTGTGTGGGTGGGTGAAGGTGTGGTTGGGTTTGCGGGTTGGTGAAGGATGTGTATGAGGGTGGGAATGTGTGCTTAGATGGGTGGTTGGGGTGTGTGAGTGTGGGTGAGTAGATAGGAGATGTATGTGTTGATGAGTGGGTAAGGGATGTGTGGGTGTTAGTGGTTGAGGGATAAGTACGTGTGTCTAGGGATGTGTGAGGGGATGATTGTATGAGTTGGGGATGTGTGTGTGGGTTGTGTGTGTGCGTGGATGGCAGGTGTGTGTTTGTGAATGGGGGATGTGTTGGTGGGTGGGGATGTGTGTGTGAGGGATGTGTGTATGGGTGGGGAGATTGTGCGTGGGTGGGGATGTGTGTGTATATGGGTAGGGGTGTGTGGTTAAGGGATGTGTGGCTGGGGGGATGGGTGGATGGAGGATGTGTGGTTGGATAGAGGATGTGTGGGTGGGTGATTGTATATGAGTAAGAGTGTGTGGTTAAGGGATGTTTGGTTGGGGGATGGGTGGGTAGAGGATGTGTGGGTGGTAGAGGATATGTGGGTGGGTGAGTGTGTGCAGGTTAGGAGATGGTGGGGGGTGTTTGTAAGTGTGGGCTCGGGATCTGTGAGTGAGCTGGGGGAGATGGGAGATTATGTGGGTGGGTGCGAAATTTGTGTGTGGGTAGGTGCGGAATATGTGAGTTGACGGGGAGATGTGTGTGTGGTTGAGGAATGTGTGTTTGGCTGAGTGGGTGGAGGTGTGTGGGTGGAGGAGGATATGTGGGTGAGCGATTGTTGGTGGGTAATGGGACGGGTAGAGCATATGTGAGTGGGTGGGGAGATGTGTGTAGGTGGGGGATGTGTGGGTTATTGAATGTATGTGTGCTTGGGGTGTGGGTGGTTGGGATGTGTGGTGTGTGTGGGTGGGGAGATGTGTAGGTGTAGGGATGTGGTGGATGGGTGGGGGAATGTATGTGTGTGTGTGTTATGTGTGTGGTTGGGTGGGGGAGTTGGAGTGAATGGGGGATGTGTGGGTGGGTGGTGGATGGTCTCATAACATAGTAATATGCATTGTTTATGTTTACAAAATTCATGTGACAAGGTTTTTTCCTATGCACTGTTGATGAAAGAAAGATGAGTGAATGGAAGGGCCGAATGTAAGACGGGCCTGCGTGCCCAATTTGTTACCCTTTGAAAATAAAGTCTGTTCGTTCGTTCGTTCGTCATTGGTTGTAGTTATTATGCCTTTTTGAAACACAATGTAACAAACTATCGTCTGTCAAGACGGCATGTGCCAATGTAATGTGAAAGATCTTTACACATCGATTCATGGTCAGAGTATGTGTAAACATATTTACATCATCTAACTTTACAACCATTTATGGTCATAGTTTGTGAAAGAATCTATCTTTACATTGATTCATGGTCAGATTGCGTGAAATATCTTTACATTGATTCATGGTCAGATTTGTGTGAAATATCTTTACATTGATTCATGGTCAGATTTGTGGTAAATATCTTTACATTGATTCATGGTCAGATTGTGTGAAATATCTTTACATTGATTCATGGTCAGATTTGTGTGAAATATCTTTACATTGATTCATGGTCAGATTTGTGTGAAATATCTTTACATTGATTCATGGTCAGATTTGTGTGAAATATCTTTACATTGATTCATGGTCAGATTGTGTGAAATATCTTTACATTGATTCATGGTCAGATTTGTGTGAAATATCTTTACATTGATTCATGGTCAGATTGTGTGAAATATCTTTACATTGATTCATGGTCAGATTTGTGTGAAATATCTTTACATTGATTCATGGTCAGATTTGTGTGAAATATCTTTACATTGATTCATGGTCAGATTGTGTGAAATATCTTTACATTGATTCATGGTCAGATTTGTGTGAAATATCTTTACATCGACTTATGCTCAGAGTATGTGAAATATCTTTACTATGATTCATGGTGAGTATGAGAAAAACATTTACATCATCTAACTTTACATAGATTTGTGGTCAGAGTATGTGGAAGATCTTTACATCGATTTAAGATGAGTGTGTGCAAGATCTTTACAGCGATTGATGGAGCGGGTATTCGGCATATCTTTGCATCGATTCTATGTCAGAGTATGGGAAAGATATTTTACGCGAATGATGGTCTGAGTGTGGGACAGATCTTTTTGTGGATTGATGGTCAGATTATGTGAAAGATCTTGACAGCGATTGATGGTCAGAGAATATGAAAGATCTTGACAGCGATTGATGGTCAGAATATGTGAAAGATCTTTACAACGATTGGTGGTCAGAGTATATGAAAGATCTTGACAGCGATTGATGGTCAGAGAATATGAAAGATCTTGACAGCGATTGATGGTCAGATTATGTGAAAGATCTTGACAGCGATTGGTGGTCAGAGAATATGAAAGATCTTGACAGCGATTGATGGTCAGAGTATATGAAAGATCTTGACAGCGATTGATGGTCAGAGAATATGAAAGATCTTGACAGCGATTGATGGTCAGATTATGTGAAAGATCTTGACAGCGATTGGTGGTCAGAGAATATGAAAGATCTTGACAGCGATTGATGGTCAGTGTCAGGATCTTATATTTGGCTCGTTAGCTAACACGGGTGAGACAGTACAAGTATAACGTGATTCGACGTAAGACACAACGACATAACGTTCTATGGATTTATTGCCACATTAAATACAGAACGATAATTACAACAATCTACAATATATAACTCACGACGCTCACAACCACAATACAGCTCATAGGTCTGACGCTCAAGATATCAGTCGTTCGGCTTTCAACCACAGAGATCCACACAAACGCCTTGCTTTCATCACACATGTCCTTCCAGTCTGAAGTCCCAGCTCGGTCTGAGGCTAGCACGCAAACTGCCCACTGCCTCGCGTGGTGTCACGTGGCCTGCGTGCGTCTGTCGTCAGCCTGACCGCTGGTCCGCGTGTCAGGTAACAATCTTGCCAGCCGACAATTCTTGTCCGCCTGGGTGTCGTAACGATGTTGCTGCATAGCTATACCATGTTAGGCTCTGACATTCTCCCCGGGTACCTCAATGAAAAGATGCCATCTTTCATTCATGATGTATGTATATACTGGGGTAGTGTTAAATTCATGTCAGAGACTACCCTTTCCCTGTGTTATGCATGAAAATACATATATGGCATAGAAATATATACGAAAAATGTAAGTTGCATTGAAATGACAAATGAAGTACAACTTTTAACACAAATCAGGTTTCATCCCCCTGATGCCTGGTTACCTTCATTGCAATAATACCCAGTCAGATCAGTAGTACCAGCTTCTCGCATCTACCTCGCAGCAATTTGAAAAAAACGTAATAATATGATTGTTTTGCAACAACCATCTAGCCAGACTGAAATACGGCTTTGTATTAGTCGTATTAAACACTCAAACTCTGACCTCATTTGGCCAGGAGCTTTTATGTTGGTTTGCAATGTTGGCAGCTCTATGTCATGCTTGGTGGACGCCTACCCTGCTGTGTTAGCCGTTTGAGCAACAAAATGTCTATTTATACAATACACATTAATGAATATGTTTCAAATTATGGCCCTTGGTGTAATTCATAAATGCAAGGGAAGTAATTTTGACATTCAAGAAATTCAATAAATTACAATAATTATTTAATTTCTTAGCGTCATTGCTTGACGTTTCTTCATATTAACGAGAAAAAGTCGGTAATATGAATACATTAATCAAGATATGATTCTAAGATTACACTTATCAAAATAAATAAGTACCCAATTGGTGTATTATATTTTATAGATTCAAAAGGATTTTACCATCGTCATAAGTTTTTGAATATTTGTGTATCGTCTGCTAATTTTGCTATACTTTTTAAATTACACCGGAAATACACACGAAACGCAAAATTTAGTTGCTGTTACACTGTTTGAACACGAATGCTCCGGTTTTATTTCGTAACGGATAGTAAAATGTTCTAAAAGTTCGAGTCTGATGTTATAGTATCACAACTTTCGGATTATGATGGAATGTTCTTATTTCCGATGTGTTCACAACTTCTGGATAATGATCGACTGTTCTTATTTCTGATGTTTTGGATTAAATTCGATGCAGAGGTGGTGTAGAAGTCACTGTTCAGTCCACATTTGCACATGTCGTTAAAATATCACGGTGAAGAAATTCACACACAGCTGTCACTGTTAAATGGTAAAGTTCGCTTCTGGTAAGTGGTTAAGCGTCTGTGACACTGTTCTTGGTGTATATTTACAATTAATAATGTTCTCTTTCTAACACACACTACACAATTATACTACACTCATTACATGGCTTAATTAAAATAAGTATATTATACATGTCGGTTTTTAACCGTATCACAATTTCAATTATAGACCTTACACAGTAGGTGAATAGCAACAAAATTTCACTCATTGGTGGCTGTGTTGGTCTGAGTGTAATAGTACACAGTGCACTCAGACATTGCTTACTGGGTCGGTCGGACAACGGGACAAAAGATCGGCAATTGTATTGATTCTGCCGGGAATATGACGAATGGTTGGACAATCGGGCTAGGAAAACTGTAGGGTCGTTACTTTGGAACCACTAATGACCTCTACGGCAAGGTTATGGATGGTACGGAAAAAACCTGCTTTGTTTTTGGAGAGAAATAAGTTAGCGTCTATTTGTTGGTGTGTGCCTGCAAGTCACTAAGTGTTGATTAGGTTTGGATGGCGTCGAGTATAATTGTATGTCGTAAGTTTGTCGTCAACAGTGTTTTTCTCAACAGAAGTTACACTCTTTCCAAAACTCTTTGCGTTCCACAAACTCAATGCACAAAGACAATCTATCTGTATTTGAACACTCAATAACATTGATGACACATCACTTACATCAAGATGACATTCAGTAAGGACATAGACATCAAGTTTACAAGATGGCGACAAGGTCAAAATGGCGACAAAATCACAATGTCGACAAGGTCAAACGGTGACAAGTTTCACAAATCACAAATGTTTTACACGTTTACAGGATCAAACAATATGTACTGCACATTTACTAATGGTTTTAAACATATTTAAACAATGTAGTAATGGATCACACTGAGACTTTTCCGATCACATTTACATAGCTATAACCTTGACAAATTTTACAAGTTCAAGAATTATAGTTTTAAATAACAAAGACGAGCAACACACGTCTACATATATTAGGTTCTTAAACAAGGACGAGCAACCCACGTCCACACGTGTCAGGATCTTATATTTGGCTCGTTAGCTAACACGCGTGAGACAGTACAAGTATAACGTGATTCGACGTAAGACACAACGACATAACGTTCTATGGATTTATTGCCACATTAAATACAGAACGATAATTACAACAATCTACAATATATAACTCACGACGCTCACAACCACAATACAGCTCATAGGTCTGACGCTCAAGATATCAGTCGTTCGGCTTTCAACCACAGAGATCCACACAAACGCCTTGCTTTCATCACACATGTCCTTCCAGTCTGAAGTCCCAGCTCGGTCTGAGGCTAGCACGCAAACTGCCCACTGCCTCGCGTGGTGTCACGTGGCCTGCGTGCGTCTGTCGTCAGCCTGACCGCTGGTCGCGTGTCAGGTAACAATCTTGCCAGCCGACAATTCTTGTCCGCCGGGTGTCGTAACGATGTTGCTGCATAGCTATACCATGTTAGGCTCTGACAGTCAGAGAATATGAAAGATCTTGACAGCGATTGATGGTCAGATTATGTGAAAGATCTTGACAGCGATTGGTGGTCAGAGAATATGAAAGATCTTGACAGCGATTGATGGTCAGATTATATGAAAGATCTTTACAACGATAGGTGGTCAGAGTATATGAAAGATCTTGACAGCGATTGATGGTCAGAATATGTGAAAGATCTTTACAACGATTGATGGTCAGAGAATATGAAAGATCTTGACAGCGATTGATGGTCAGAATATGTGAAAGATCTTTACAACGATTGATGGTCAAAGTATAGGAACGATCTTGACAGTGTTGGATGGTCGGAGTTTTTGTGGTTCCAAGATGGATGGTCGGGATATGTATAAGACATGTTGTTCCAAGATGGATGGATGGGGTGTGTATAAGACAGGTGGTTCCAAGATGGATGATCGGGGTATGTGTAAGACAGGTGGTTCCAAGATTGATGGTCGGGGTATGTGTAAGACATGTGGTTCCAAGAGACAAAAACGAACTGTGTGCTGTAAGACAGGTGGTTCCAAGATGGATAATCGGGGTATGTGTAAGACATGTTGTTCCAAGATGGATGGATGGGGTGTGTATAAGACAGGTGGTTCCAAGATGGATGATCGGGGTATGTGTAAGACAGGTGGTTCCAAGATTGATGGTCGGGGTATGTGTAAGACATGTGGTTCCAAGAGACAAAAACGAACTGTGTGCTGTAAGACAGGTGGTTCCAAGATGGATAATCGGGGTATGTGTAAGACATGTGGTTCCAAGATGGATGGATGGGGTGTGTATAAGACAGGTGGTTCCAAGATGGATGATCGGGGTATGTGTAAGACAGGTGGTTCCAAGATTGATGGTCGGGGTATGTGTAAGACATGTGGTTCCAAGAGACAAAAACGAACTGTGTGCTGTAAGACAGGTGGTTCCAAGATGGATAATCGGGGTATGTGTAAGACATGTGGTTCCAAGATGGATGGTTGGGGTGTGTATAAGACAGGTGGTTCCAAGATGGATCATCGGGGTATGTGTAAGACAGGTGGCTCCAAGATGGATGGTTGGGGTGTGCTGTAAGACAGGTGGTTCCAAGATGGATGGTTGGGGTGTGCTGTAAGACAGGTGGTTCCAAGAGACAGAAACGAACTGTGTGCTGTAAGACAGGTGGCTCCAAGAGACAAAAATGAATTGTGTGCTGTGAGACAGGTGGTTCCAAGATGGAAGGTCGGGGTATGTGTAGTACAGATGGTTCCAGGATGGATGGTCGGGGTATGTGTAGTACATGTGGTTCCAGGATGGATGGTCGGGGTATGTGTAGTACAGATGGTTCCAAGATGGAAGGTCGGGGTATGTATAGTACATGTGGTTCCAGGATGGATGGTCGGGGTATGTGTAGTACATGTGGTTCCAGGATGGATGGTCGGGGTATGTGTAGTACAGATGGTTCCAAGATGGAAGGTCGGGGTATATGTAGTACATGTGGTTCCAGGATGGATGGTCGGGGTATGTGTAGTACAGGTGGTTCCAAGATGGAAGGTCGGGGTATGTATAGTACATGTGGTTCCAAGATGGAAGGTCGGGGTATGTGTAGTACAGGTGGTTCCAAGATGGAAGGTCGGGGTATGTATAGTACATGTGGTTCCAAGATGGAAGGTCGGGGTATGTGTAGTACAGATGGTTCCAAGATGGAAGGTCGGGGTATGTATAGTACATGTGGTTCCAAGATGGAAGGTCGGGGTATGTGTAGTACAGGTGGTTCCAAGATGGAAGGTCGGGGTATGTATAGTACATGTGGTTCCAAGATGGAAGGTCGGGGTATGTATAGTACAGGTGGTTCCAAGAAGGAGGGTCGGGGTATGTGTAGTACATGTGGTTCCACGATGGAAGGTCGGGGTATGTGTAGTACATGTGGTTCCAAGATGGATGGTCGGGGTATGTGTAGTACAGGTGGTTCCAAGATGGATAGTCGGGGCATGTGTAGTACAGGTGGTTCCAAGATGGATGATCGGGCTATGTGTAGTACATGTGGTTCCAAGATGGATAGTCGGGGCATGTGTAGTACAGGTGGTTCCAAGATGGAAGGTCGGGTTATGTGTAGTACAGGTGGTTCCAAGATGGAAGGTCGGGGTATGTGTAGTACAGATGGTTCCAAGATGGAAGGTCGGGGTATGTGTAGTACAGGTGGTTCCAAGATGGAAGGTCGGGGTATGTGTAGTACATGTGGTTCCAAGATGGAAGGTCAGGGTATGTGTAGTACAGGTGGTTCCAAGATGGAAGGTCGGGGTATGTGTAGTACAGGTGGTTCCAAGATGGAGGTCGGGGTATGTATAGTACAGTGGTTCCAAGATGGAATGGTCGGGGTATGTGTAGTACAGTGGTTCCAAGATGGAAGGTCGGGGTATGTGTAGTACAGTGGTTCCAAGATGGAAGGTCGGGGTATGTGTAGTACAGGTGGTTCCAAGATGGAAGGTCGGGGTAATGTGTAGTACAGATGGTTCCAAGATGGATGGTCCGGGTATGTGTAGTACAGGTGATTCCAAGATGGAAGGTCGGGGTATGTGTAGTACAGGATGGTTCCAAGATGGAAGGATCGGGGTATGTGTAGTACAGGTGGTTCCAAGATGGAAGGTCGGGGTATGTGTAGTACAGATGGTTCCAAGATGGAAGGTCGGGGTATGTGTAGTACAGGTGGTTCCAAGATGGAAGGTCGGGGTATGTGTAGTACAGGTGGTTCCAAGATGGATGGTCGGGGTATGTATAGTACAGATGGTTCCAAGATGGAAGGTCGGGTATGTGTAGTACATAGTGGTTCCAAGATGGAAGGTCGGGGTATGTGTAGTACAGATGGTTCCAAGATGGAAGGTCGGGGTATGTGTAGTACATGTGGTTCCAAGATGGAAGGTCGGGGTATGTGTAGTACAGGTGGTTCCAAGATGGAAGGTCGGGGTATGTGATAGTACAGATGGTTCCAAGATGGAAGGGTCGGGGTATGTGTAGTACAGATGGTTCCAAGATGGAAGGTCGGGGTATGTGTAGTACATGTGGTTCCAAGATGGAAGGTCGGGGTATGTGTAGTACATGTGGTTCCAAGATGGAAGGTCGGGGTATGTGTAGTACAGGTGGTTCCAAGATGGATGGTCGGTGTATGTGTAGTACAGGTGGTTCCAAGATGGAAGGTCGGGGTATGTGTATTACAGGTGGTTCCAAGATGTAAGGTCGGGGTATGTATAGTACATGTGGTTCCAAGATGTAAGGTCGGGGTATGTATAGTACAGGTGGTTCCAAGATGGAAGGTCGGGGTATGTATAGTACAGGTGGTTCCAAGATGGAAGGTCGGGGTATGTGTAGTACAGGTGGTTCCAAGATGGAAGGTCGGGGTATGTGTAGTACAGATGGTTCCAAGATGGAAGGTCGGGGTATGTGTAGTACAGATGGTTCCAAGATGGAAGGTCGGGGTATGTTAGTACAGGTGGTTCCAAGATGGAAGGTCGGGGTATGTGTAGTACAGGTGGTTCCAAGATGGAAGGTCGGGGTATGTGTAGTACAGGTGGTTCCAAGATGGAAGGTCGGGGTATGTGTAGTACAGGTGGTTCCAAGATGGAAGGTCGGGGTATGTATAGTACATGTGGTTCCAAGATGGATGGTCGGTGTATGTGTAGTACAGGTGGTTCCAAGATGGAAGGTCGGGGTATGTGTAGTACAGGTGGTTCCAAGATGGAAGGTCGGGGTATGTGTAGTACAGATGGTTCCAAGATGGATGGTCGGGGTATAGTTAGTTAGTTAGTTAGTTAGTCGACAGATCATCCTCGTTGCACATCGAACCATTCAGTCCATAAGTGCTCGGATCCCCTCCTCAGCAAATTCCGCAGCGTGTAGCGGCTAACGACGCCAGTTCTGTGTTGGTTTATCAATCTTCTTTGGCTTCCTGCGTAGTGTTCTTGTTTGGCCACCCCTCTTTTAATTTGCTGCTCCCGCAGTCTGGCCATTGTTGTAGATTCACAGTCATCACTTGGTTCTCGCAAAAGTCTCACTTCTCGTAGAGCATTCAGAATGTCAGCCTGGTCCATGGCGCGTCCGCCCTCCACAGTAGCCTCACCTGCGAGCTTGTCAGCCCGCTCATTTCCTTGTACTCCCGCATGACCTGGCACGAAGATGAAACTAATCTTTGCCAGCCGAGACCGCTTCAGAGGCAGCAACCACTCTCTTCGGATCGACCCCTCGTCTATCCTCTTGATCATGTTCATTGAGTCGCTAAGGAAACAAGTCCTAGTGAATGTCTGTGTCTCGAGCCATGTTATTGCTTTACTTACTGCCATGACTTCCATGGTCAGGCTACTTGTGGTTTCAGTGAAAGCACCAGAGTCCTCCTTCACAATTCTCCCTCCGGCCCGAGCTGTAAAGGCCCATGAGCTTCTCACATTTCGGACGACCGACCCATCTGTGTAGATGACCGCGTCACCGTCTAGCGAATTCTCGAAAATCAACGCTTGTACTTCAGCCTCAACAGCAGCCGGATTTTCTTGTCTGCATTTTCTATCTAGTTGGATGCAAACTGAAAAGGATGTGCAGAAGTCTGTTGGCACTTGCACCCACTCCTCGCCAGGTTCTAAGTCCTCAAGTGAACACACCTGTTGAAGAATGTCTTCGGCTTGACCCATCCACGACCGTCCTCTTTTTAACCTGCTACCCTTCACCTTCCTAATTTCACTATGCAGTGGATGTTGTGTGTTTGCGTTAATTTTGAGGTAGGCGCGTGCCCTGCAAACTTGTATTCTCTCTTCAATGGTTGGAAAATCAAGAAGGTAGCGCATCGCCCTGCATGCTGTATCTCTTGTACATCCAAGAATAATGCGCATTGCTTCATTCTGTATCCTTTCCATCCTTTCTATCTGCTTATGGCTGAGAGTCAGGATTGCCATTGCATACTCCAAAACAGACATGACCAGCCCCTCGTACAGAAGACATAGATGGCGCTGTTCACAGTTTGCTGCCGCCATCACCCGCATCGCTGCTAAACCCCGCTGGTCGGGGTATGTATAGTACAGATGGTTCCAAGATGGATGGTCGGGGTATGTGTAAGACAGGTGGTTCCAAGATGAAAGGTCGGGGTATGTGTAGTACAGATGGTTCCAAGATGGAAGGTCGGGGTATGTGTAGTACAGGTGGTTCCAAGATGGAAGGTCGGGGTATGTGTAGTACATGTGGTTCCAAGATGGAAGGTCGGGGTATGTGTAGTACAGGTGGTTCCAAGATGGAAGGTCGGGGTATGTGTGGTACATGTGGTTCCAAGATGGAAGGTCGGGGTATGTGTAGTACAGGTGGTTCCAAGATGGAAGGTCGGGGTATGTATAGTACAGGTGGTTCCAAGATGGAAGGTCGGGGTATGTATAGTACATGTGGTTCCAAGATGGAAGGTCGAGGTATGTGTAGTACATGTGGTTCCAAGATGGAAGGTCGGGGTATGTGTAGTACAGGTGGTTCCAAGATGGAAGGTCGGGGTATGTATAGTACAGGTGGTTCCAAGATGGAAGGTCGGGGTATGTATAGTACAGTTGGTTCCAAGATGGAAGGTCGGGGTATGTATAGTACAGGTGGTTCCAAGATGGAAGGTCGGGGTATGTATAGTACAGATGGTTCCAAGATGGAAGGTCGGGGTATGTGTAGTACATGTGGTTCCAAGATGGAAAGTCGGGCTATGTGTAGTACATGTGGTTCCAAGATGGAAGGTCGGGGTATGTATAGTACAGATGGTTCCAAGATGGATGGTCGGGGTATGTGTAGTACAGGTGGTTCCAAGATGGATGGTCGGGGTATGTGTAGTACAGGTGGTTCCAAGATGGAAGGTCGGGGTATGTATAGTATATGTGGTTCCAAGATGGAAGGTCGGGGTATGTGTAGTACATGTGGTTCCAAGATGGAAGGTCGGGGTATGTGTAGTACATGTGGTTCCAAGATGGAAGGTCGGGGTATGTGTAGTACAGGTGGTTCCAAGATGGAAGGTCGGGGTATGTGTAGTACAGGTGGTTCCAAGATGGAAGGTCGGGGTATGTGTAGTACAGGTGGTTCCAAGATGGAAGGTCGGGGTATGTGTAGTACAGGTGGTTCCAAGATGGAAGGTCGGGGTATGTGTAGTACAGGTGGTTCCAAGATGGAAGGTCGGGGTATGTGTAGTACAGGTGGTTCCAAGATTGAAGGTCGGGGTATGTGTAGTACAGGTGGTTCCAAGATGGAAGGTCGGGGTATGTGTAGTACAGGTGGTTCCAAGATGGAAGGTCGGGGTATGTGTAGTACAGGTGGTTCCAAGATGGAAGGTCGGGGTATGTGTAGTACAGGTGGTTCCAAGATGGAAGGTCGGGGTATGTGTAGTACAGGTGGTTTTAAGATGGAAGGTCGGGGTATGTGTAGTACAGGTGGTTCCAAGATTGAAGGTCGGGGTATGTGTAGTACAGGTGGTTCCAAGATGGAAGGTCGGGGTATGTGTAGTACAGGTGGTTCCAAGATGGAAGGTCGGGGTATGTATAGTACAGATGGTTCCAAGATGGAAGGTCGGGGTATGTGTAGTACAGATGGTTCCAAGTTGGAAGGTCGGGGTATGTGTAGTACAGATGGTTCCAAGATGGAAGGTCGGGGTATGTGTAGTACAGGTGGTTCCAAGATGGAAGGTCGGGTATGTGTAGTAAGGTGGTTCCAAGATGGAAGGTCGGGGTATGTGTAGTACAGGTGGTTCCAAGATGGAAGGTCGGGGTATGTGTAGTACAGGTGGTTCCAAGATGGAAGGTCGGGGTATGTGAGTACAGGTGGTTCCAAGATGGATGGTCGGGGTATGTGTAGTACAGGTGGTTCCAAGATGGAAGGTCGGGGGATGTATAGTATATGTGGTTCCAAGATGGAAGGTCGGGGATGTGTAGTACATGTGGTTCCAAGATGAAGGTCGGGGTATGTGTAGTACATGTGGTTCCAAGATGGAAGGTCGGGGTATGTATAGTACATGTGGTTCCAAGATGGAAGGTCGGGGTATGTATAGTACATGTGGTTCCAAGATGGAAGGTCGGGGTATGTGTAGTACATGTGGTTCCAAGATGGAAGGTCGGGGTATGTATAGTACAGATGGTTCCAAGATGGATGGTCGGGCTATGTGTAGTACAGTTGGCTCCAAGATGGATGGTCGGGGTATGTATAGTACATGTGGTTCCAAGATGGAAGGTCTGGGTATGTATAGTACATGTGGTTCCAAGATGGAAGGTCGGGGTATGTGTAGTACAGGTGGTTCCAAGATGGAAGGTCGGGGTATGTGTAGTACAGATGGTTCCAAGATGGAAGGTCGGGGTATGTGTAGTACATGTGGTTCCAAGATGGAAGGTCGGGGTATGTATAGTACATGTGGTTCCAAGATGGAAGGTCGGGGTATGTGTAGTACAGATGGTTCCAAGATGGAAGGTCGGGGTATGTGTAGTACAGATGGTTCCAAGATGGAAGGTCGGGGTATGTGTAGTACATGCGGTTTCAAGATGGAAGGTCGGGGTATGTGTAGTACATGTGGTTCCAAGATGGAAGGTCGGGGTATGTGTAGTACAGGTGGTTCCAAGATGGATGGTCGGGGTATGTGTAGTACAGGTGGTTCCAAGATGGAAGGTCGGGGTATGTGTATTACAGGTGGTTCCAAGATGTAAGGTCGGGGTATGTATAGTACATGTGGTTCCAAGATGTAAGGTCGGGGTATGTATAGTACAGGTGGTTCCAAGATGGAAGGTCGAGGTATGTATAGTACAGGTGATTCCAAGATGGAAGGTCGGGGTATGTGTAGTACAGGTGGTTCCAAGATGGAAGGTCGGGGTATGTGTAGTACAGATGGTTCCAAGATGGAAGGTCGGGGTATGTGTAGTACAGGTGGTTCCAAGATGGAAGGTCGGGGTATGTGTAGTACAGGTGGTTCCAAGATGGAAGGTCGGGGTATGTGTAGTACAGATGGTTCCAAGATGGAAGGTCGGGGTATGTGTAGTACAGGTGGTTCCAAGATGGAAGGTCGGGGTATGTGTAGTACAGGTGGTTCCAAGATGGAAGGTCGGGGTATGTGTAGTACAGGTGGTTCCAAGATGGAAGGTCGGGGCTATGTGTAGTACAGGTGGTTCCAAGATGGAAGGTCGGGGCATGTGTAGTACAGGTGGTTCCAAGATGGAAGGTTCAGGGGGGTATGTGTAGTACAGGTGGTTCCAAGATGGAAGGTCGGGGTATGTGTAGTACAGGTGGTTCCAAGATGGAAGGTCGGGGTATGTGTAGTACAGGTGGTTCCAAGATGGAAGGTCGGGGTATGTGTAGTACAGGTGGTTCCAAGATGGAAGGTCGGGGTATGTGTAGTACAGGTGGTTCCAAGATGGAAGGTCGGGGTATGTGTAGTACAGGTGGTTCCAAGATGGAAGGTCGGGGTATGTATAGTACAGATGGTTCCAAGATGGAAGGTCGGGGTATGTGTAGTACAGATGGTTCCAAGTTGGAAGGTCGGGGTATGTGTAGTACAGATGGTTCCAAGATGGAAGGTCGGGGTATGTGTAGTACAGGTGGTTCCAAGATGGAAGGTCGGGGTATGTGTAGTACAGGTGGTTCCAAGATGGAAGGTCGGGGTATGTGTAGTACAGGTGGTTCCAAGATGGAAGGTCGGGGTATGTGTAAGACAGGTGGTTCCAAGATTGAAGGTCGGGGTATGTGTAAGACAGGTGGTTCCAAGATGGAAGGTCGGGGTATGTGTAAGACAGGTGGTTCCAAGATGGAAGGTCGGGGTATGTGTAAGACAGGTGGTTCCAAGATGGATGGTCGGGGTATGTGTAGTACAGGTGGTTCCAAGATGGAAGGTCGGGGTATGTGTAGTACAGGTGGTTCCAAGATGGAAGGTCGGGGTATGTGTAGTACAGATGGTTCCAAGATGGAAGGTCGGGGTATGTGTAGTACAGATGTTTCCAAGATGGAAGGTCGGGGTATGTGTAGTACAGATGGTTCCAAGATGGAAGGTCGGGGTATGTGTAGTACATGTGGTTCCAAGATGGAAGGTCGGGGTATGTGTAGTACAGGTGGTTCCAAGATGGAAGGTCGGGGTATGTATAGTACAGGTGGTTCCAAGATGGAAGGTCGGGGTATGTGTAGTACAGATGGTTCCAAGATGGAAGGTCGGGGTATGTGTAGTACAGATGGTTCCAAGATGGAAGGTCGGGGTATGTGTAGTACATGTGGTTCCAAGATGGAAGGTCGGGGTATGTATAGTACATGTGGTTCCAAGATTGAAGGTCGGGGTATGTGTAGTACAGATGGTTCCAAGATGGAAGGTCGGGGTATGTGTAGTACAGATGGTTCCAAGATGGAAGGTCGGGGTATGTGTAGTACATGTGGTTCCAAGATGGAAGGTCGGGGTATGTGTAGTACATGTGGTTCCAAGATGGAAGGTCAGGGTATGTGTAGTACAGGTGGTTCCAAGATGGATGGTCGGTGTATGTGTAGTACAGGTGGTTCCAAGATGGAACTTCGGGGTATGTGTATTACAGGTGGTTCCAAGATGTAAGGTCGGGGTATGTATATTACATGTGGTTCCAAGATGTAAGGTCGGGGTATGTATAGTACAGGTGGTTCCAAGATGGAAGGTCGGGGTATGTATAGTACAGGTGGTTCCAAGATGGAAGGTCGGGGTATGTGTAGTACAGGTGGTTCCAAGATGGAAGGTCGGGGTATGTGTAGTACAGGTGGTTCCAAGATGGAAGGTCGGGGTATGTGTAGTACAGATGGTTCCAAGATGGAAGGTCGGGGTATGTGTAGTACAGGTGGTTCCAAGATGGAAGGTCGGGGTATGTGTAGTACAGGTGGTTCCAAGATGGAAGGTCGGGGTATGTGTAGTACAGGTGGTTCCAAGATGGAAGGTCGGGGTATGTGTAGTACAGGTGGTTCCAAGATGGAAGGTCGGGGTATGTGTAGTACAGGTGGTTCCAAGATGGAATGTCGGGGTATGTGTAGTACAGGTGGTTCCAAGATGGAAGGTCGGGGTATGTGTAGTACAGGTGGTTCCAAGATGGAAGGTCGGGGTATGTGTAGTACAGGTGGTTCCAAGATGGAAGTTCGGGGTATGTGTAGTACAGGTGGTTCCAAGATGGAAGGTCGGGGTATGTGTAGTACAGGTGGTTCCAAGATGGAAGGTCGGGGTATGTGTAGTACAGGTGGTTCCAAGATGGAAGGTCGGGGTATGTGTAGTACAGGTGGTTCCAAGATGGAAGGTCGGGGTATGTGTAGTACAGGTGGTTCCAAGATGGAAGGTCGGGGTATGTATAGTACAGATGGTTCCAAGATGGAAGGTCGGGGTATGTGTAGTACAGATGGTTCCAAGTTGGAAGGTCGGGGTATGTGTAGTACAGATGGTTCCAAGATGGAAGGTCGGGGTATGTGTAGTACAGGTGGTTCCAAGATGGAAGGTCGGGGTATGTGTAGTACAGATGGTTCCAAGATGGAAGGTCGGGGTATGTGTAGTACAGATGGTTCCAAGATGGAAGGTCGGGGTATGTGTAGTACAAATGGTTCCAAGATGGAAGGTCGGGGTATGTGTAGTACAGGTGGTTCCAAGATGGAAGGTCGGGGTATGTGTAGTACAGGTGGTTCCAAGATGGAAGGTCGGGGTATGTGTAAGACAGGTGGTTCCAAGATGGAAGGTCGGGGTATGTGTAGTACAGGTGGCTCCAAGATGGAAGGTCGGGGTATGTGTAGTACAGGTGGCTCCAAGATGGAAGGTCGGGGTATGTGTAGTACAGGTGGCTCCAAGATGTATGATCCGGGTATGTGTAAGACATGTGGTTCCAAGAGACAGAAACGAACTGTGTGCTGCTTGACGCTCCCGCCGTGTAATACAGGGGACACCACTGCTGTAAATGGCAATTTGCTCTCGATGACTCCTGAGCCAGTTATGTTCCATTATGTTTATAGTAAATGTGAAGCGTACACACACTCACACCCATACACACTCGCACAAACACTTATACAGACACACACACTTACACAAATCAACATAGACACACACGCAAGCACACACCACGGATGTACACAGGCACAATCAAATATATGAACACCTGTATATAGACGCAGACACGAGCACACACAAGGAAGCACATGGATAAACTTACGGACACACACTTGAAAACACACATGGACACAAATTCATATACATATGAATGCACCAAAAACAATGCTGACAACAACAATGACAACACCAACTACAATAAAATCAACACCTAACAAACACCAAAATCTTAAAGTCGTCGACTAAAAAAAACACCAATAATAACAAAAACAGCAATAATAACAATACCATTAACAACAATAACAACATCTCTAACAACAATAACAACATCTTTAACAACAATAATAACAACAACAGCACCAATAGAAATACTATTAACAACAATCACAACATCTGTAACAACAATAACAAACACTAATGTAGCGAAATTCCAGTGGATCTGTACAGCATTTCATGATCAGAGTATGTGACATATCTTTACATCGATGCATGGTGTGTATGTGAAGGATCTTTACACCGATTTGTAGTCAGAGTATGTGAAAGATCATGACAGCGACTGATTGCCAGAGTATGTGAACGATCTTTACATCGACTTATGGTCAGAGAAAGTTAAAGATCTTTACATGGACGTAAGGTCAAGGTAATAAAAGATCTTTACATAGAGTAATGTTCAGAGTATGTGAAAGATCTTTGCATCGATGCATGGTGTGTATGTGAAAGATCTTTACAACTATTTGTGGTCAGAGTATGTGAAAGATCTTTACATCGATGCATGGTGTGTATGTAAAAGATCTTTACAACTATTTGTGGTCAGAGTATGTGAAAGATCATGACAGCGACTGATTGCCAGAGTATGTGAACGATCTTTACATCAACTTATGGTCAGAGAAAGTTAAAGATCTTTACATGGACGTAAGGTCAAGGTAATAAAAGATCTTTACATAGAGTAATGTTCAGAGTACGTGAAAGATCTTGACAGCGATTGATGGTCAGAGTATATTAAAGATAATTACATAGATTAATTGTCAGAGTATGTAAATGATCTTTACAACGATTGATGGTCAGAGTATGTGAAAAATCTGTACATCGACCTTTGGTCAGAGCAGAACATTTCGGAGTTCTGTCCCTGACATTTCTCTTGCAACTGCCTTGCAGGGAAAATAATGTCAACAGTTCGTCGTTCTTTTCTGAAGCCACACTGACTCTCAGGAAGAAGACCTTGGTTGAGATGGGACTGAGGCGACTGAGAAGAATTCTGGCGAGTATCTCCCCTGCAATTGAGTGCAAGGAGATGCCTCGGTGGTGTCACGGATGGGGGATTCCTTTACGTTTGTAAAGGTGGACTATTGACGCGTCCTTGAAATCTTGTGGCATGGTGTAGTTCACCAAAATGTTTGTAAAGACTGCTCTATTAAAATCGGTCCACTGGCTTTGTAGATCTCTGATTGAGTCAGGACCAAGAGCCTTACCGCTGGAAAGTTGCTGGATGGCTTTGTTTACTTCCACTATAGTTGGGAGGTCAGCAAGAGTATCATTAGTGGGGACTTAAGGAAGGCAGTTGATGGTTTTGTCATCGGTGGAGGAGAGTGCATATAAGATGTTGCTAAAATGCTCTGCCCTCCGTTGGAGGATGTATTTCTTATCGGTGACCAATCTACCTCCATCTGCACTAAGGAGGGGAACTATGCCTGGTGATTTAGGGCCGTTGACAGCTTTTAGCGAGTCAATGATGTGTTTCATTTCATGTCTGTCAGCAAAGCCTTGAATCTCATCATCTTTATTGATGATAAATGAGTGGGTTCTCCACCCTGTTTCCTCATCCTGGTTAGCTGCAAAATTTGGGCTCGAGGCGGTCTTCTAGCATATTTTCAAATGACAGCTACATTTTCTTTCTTTCTTTCTTTCTTTCTTTCTTTCTTTCTTTCTTTCTTTCTTTCTGTCTTTCTTTCTTTTTTTCTTTCTTTCATGTTTTCACTCTCATTTTACACTGTGTAAATGAGAGAGCGGGTGAGAGAGTGAATGAGAAAGAACGTGAGTGAGAGAGTGAGTATGAGACAGAGAAAGTGATAGAGTGTGTATGCGCGTGTGCCTGCAAGGGTGAAAGAGTAAGTGAATGTCTGTTCACGTATGTGTGAGAGATTGAGTGAGAGAATGAGTTAGTGTGTGAGAGAGAGGTTGTTTTGTGTGTATACCTGTCTGTGTGAGAGAGTGAGAAAGTGAGTGAGTGAGTGTGAGTTAGAGAGCCGCCGGGTGAGTGAGTGAGTAAGGGAGAGCGAGTTAGTGAGTGAGGGGGAGAATTTGTGAGTATGTGTGTATGTGCGTGTGTGAGTGAGTGTGAGAGAGAGTGGTTGAGTGAGAGAGTGCATGAGAAGTTAATGAGTGAGAGAGAGAGAGAGAGAGAGAGAGAGAGAGAGAGAGAGAGAGAGAGAGAGAGAGAGAGAGAGTGGGTGAGTGTGTGTGTCTGTGTACTTGTCTGTACAAGTAAGAGAGTGAGTTAGTGTGGTTTAGAGAGTAAATGAGTGAGTGAGAGGGTGAGATTATGTGAGGCAGCGTGTATGTGTGAGTAAGTGTGTGGGTGGATGGGTTGGTGTGTATGTGTATGTTTATGTGTGTTTATGTTCGTGTATGTGTGTGCACGTCTGAATGTGTGTGTGGGTGTGTATGTGTAAGTGTGTGTAAATGTGTGCTTGTATGTGTGCTTGTGTGTAAGTATGTTTATATGTATGTTTATGTGTGCGTACATGTGTGCGTGTGTTTATATGTATGTATATATATATATATATATATATATATATATATATATATATATATATATATAATATATATATAGTGTGTGTGTGTGTGTGTGTGTGTGTGTGTGTGTGTGTGTGTGTGTGTGTGTGTGTGTATGTGCATGTTTGTGTGTATGTGTGCATGCATGCAGTGTATGCGACGGAGTGTGTATTTGTGTGTGTGTGTGTGTGTGTGTAAGTATGTGTATATGGGTGTGGATGTGTGTACGTGTTTACACGGCTCCGTCACCAGACATTCTATATCACAGTTTACGTGCTTACACAGCTCTGTCACCAGACATTCTATATAACAGTTCACGTGTACACACAGCTCTGTCACCAGACATTCTATATAACAGTTCACGTGTACACACAGCTCTGTCACCAGACATTCTATATCACAGTTTACGTGCTTACACGGCTCCGTCACCAGACATTCTATATCACAGTTTACGTGTTTACACGGCTCCGTCACCAGACATTCTATATCACAGTTTACGTGTTTACACGGCTCCGTCACCAGACATTCTATATCACAGTTTACGTGCTTACACGGCTCCGTCACCAGACATTCTATATCACAGTTTACGTGTTTACACGGCTCCGTCACCAGACATTCTATATCACAGTTTACGTGTTTACACGGCTCCGTCACCATTCTATATCACAGCGAACGTGTATATGTTACAATCAATATGTATACTGGACATTTCTTTTGTATATGGGACATTCGGTGTGTCGCTTAAAAGACTTTTAAGCGAGTATTAGTGATATTCTGTGTGTAGATGGGATATTCCATGTGTTCATTGGACAATCGATATGTATATATGACGTTTCATATGTATATCGGACATTTAATGTGTATATTAGACAATCAGACATGCATTTAGACCATTTAATTTGTATATGGGACATTCCATGTGTATAAGGGACATTCCATATGTTTATGGGACAGTCGATATATATATATATATATGGCATTCCATGTGATTATGGGACAATTGACATGTATATATGACATTCCATGTGTACATGGGCAGGTCCACATGGCCGAATGGATAAGAAGGTGTTCTGAAACATCCGGTGTGCTGATACCGAGGTTAGCGGTTCATCCCCTACACTGGACAGCTGAACTAAATTGTTGACCTCTCGTCCTTGACTTGGGGACGTTAATTACAAGTACCTTTGAAGTCGGAGTGGGTTCGCCTGATGGCGAGGGACGCTGTTAATAGGTAAAGCTAACCCACATGCAAAATTCAGTCCAGCATTACTATAAAAATAGTGTGTATGGACTACGCTTGAGTTTAAAACCAGCATGCGCAAAAAAAAATGTGTACATGGGACATTCCATATGTATATGGGACACTTGATACGCATATATGACATTCCATGTGTACATAGGACACTTGATACGCATATATTACATTCCATGTGTATATAGGACATTGCATATGTTTAAGGGGCATTGTTTTTGAACATGTTTATAAGGTGCAATGAAGTAAGACGAAACAGATAAACGATGCGTGTAATGGCAACATTGATCTAATCTTGGTTTGTGACCCGCCTGTAAGTGACGAAAAGTAAGCTACCCTGGCCTGGCGTCTGTTGATCAAGTGGGCCCGTCACACAGCGAGTTCCGGATACCGACGAATCGGCTGGGTCAGGTCAGGTGAGGTTTGACAGTCGCGTGTGGAGACTTGACAAGCGCAACCTGCCATCTACCTATCGCTTTTGTGTTCGATTGCTGCAGGCCGGGGTGCGTGATGTGTGTGACTGTGAATTTAGTAGCTACACACTGGATTACTACATTACTTGTGTAAACTAACAAGCTAAAGTGTGTTTGTGATTTTTGTAGGTACACACTGGATTATTACATTACTAGTTTAAGCTACCAAGCTAAAAGTGTGTTTGTGATTTTAATAGCTACACACTGGATTACTACATTACTAGTTTAAGTTAGCAAGTTAAAATGTTATTGTGATTTTAGTAAGCTACACATTGGATTACTACATCACTAGTTTAAGTACTAAGCTAAAATGTGTTTGTGATTTTAGTAGCTACACACTAGATTACTACATTACTAGTTTAAGCTACCAAGCTAAAAGTGTGTGATTTTAGTAGCTACACACTGGATTACTACATTACTAGTTTAAGCTACCAAGCTAAAAGTGAAAATAAAGTGTATTTGTGATTTTAGAAGCTGCATATTGGATTAATAAATAACTTGTTTAAACCAACAAGATAAAAGTGTGTTTGTCTGGGATATTAGTAGCTACACATTGGATTACTACATAACTAGCAAGCTAACAGTGAGATCTGTCGACAACCTCCAACTTTCACAGCCAAGAATTCAGTGACTAATAGAATAGGAGAGTCCATATAAGAGATGTTAATGGCATCTCCTGTCTCCAATGACAAGTTGTCTAGAGCAGGCTGTGATTGCTGAGGTCCCGGTACACTGTTAATGGCATCTCCTGTCTCCAATGACAAGTTGTCTAGAGCAGGCTGTGATTGCTGAGTCCCGTTACACTGGTGTAGACTGAGGTCAGGTGAGTTCAACTTTAGTTCGGGGCACGAACACATTCGTTGACCTATACTGGGGTATAGACCTGTGCTGGTTACCTCGTCTAGAAGCTTCAGAACTAGCTCATGTTTTATGTTTGTTGTGGACATATAGTTTGCGTGTTATGTATGTTTGTTGTGGACATATAGTTTGCGTGTTATGTATGTTTGTTGTGGACATATAGTTTGGACATATAGTTTGCGTGTTATGTATGTTTGTTGTGGAACTAGTTTGTGTTTATGTTTGTTGTGGAACTAGTTTGTGTTTATGTTTGTTGTGGAACTAGTTTATGTTTATGTTTGTTGTGGAACTAATTTGTGTGTATGTTTGTTGTGGAACTAGTTTATGTTTATGTTTGTTGTGGAATTAGTTTATGTTTATGTTTGTTGTGGAACTAGTTTATGTTTATGTTTGTTGTGGAACTAGTTTATGTTTATGTTTGTTGTGGAACTAATTTGTGTGTATGTTTGTTGTGGAACTAGTTTATGTTTATGTTTGTTGTGGAATTAGTTTTTGTGTATGTTTGTTGTGGAACTAGTTTGTGTGTATGTTTGTTGTGGAACTAGTTTGTTTTTATGTTTGTTGTGGAACTAATTTGTTTTTATGTTTGTTGTGGAAATAATTTGTTTTTATGTTTGTTGTGGAACTAGTTTGCGTCTTATATATGTTTGTTTTGGAACTAGATTGCATCTTATGTATGTTTGTTGTGGAACTAGTTTGTGTTCATGTTTTTTGTGGAACTAATTTGTGTCTTATGTATGTTTGTTGTGGAACTAGTTTGTGTTTATATTTGTTGTGGAACTAGTTTGCGTCTTATATATGTTGTCGAGCTAATTTGCGTTGTGTTTAATGTGGAACTAGTTTGTGTTTATGTTTGTTGATTAACTAATTCATGTTTTGTTGTAGATTAGTCCATATGTGTTCAGAAAGTAGTGTATTATACTAGTCACTACACAATGCTTCTAATGTATGTGTGGTATGTGTGTATCATTGGCACCTTGCCGTCTTGACAGACGATAGTTTGTGCCTCAAAAAGGCATCATTACTACAACCCATGGCGGAGACGAATGTGACTGATAAGGCCAATTCGCGCTGTAAATGTTCATGCACAGTAAATGCATGTGAACACATGGTTATTTCCACCATCATGCACCATATTACGTCTCACACGCTCTGTGTGTGACTTATCTGCAATAATTTTCTCCTTTGTCTTTATTCCATTTCTGATATTTGCCCTCCATGCAACACGTTCAGCGGCGACTTGCTCCCAATGTGCATTATCAATGCCTGTATCAATCATGCTCCGCGTACACATATCTTTATATCGTAGCAGAGGCCGACCGTGAGATCTCTTACTCATCTGTAATTCACCAAAAGAGATGTCCTTTGGTATTTTTCCATTATCCATCCTCCAAACGTGTCCTATCCATCTAAGTCTACGAAGACTCAGCGAGGCATAAACCGTCACAAAACCTGATCTTTCCAATACTTCAGTATTTGTCATTTTGTCTTGCCACTTAATACCAAGTATTCTTCGCAGACAGCATATGAAAGCTGTTTAAACGTTTCTTTTGGTGCGAGTAAGTTGTCCAGGCTTCACTGCCATAAAGAAGAGTACTAAGGACACAGGTTTGATATATGTCTTTATGTAGGATATAGATAGTTGTCTTTATATAGGATGTAGACAGTCGCCTTTAGCAAGATGAAAAACATTCTGACCAATAAAAAGATGTCAATTGAAACGAGAAAAAGAGTGTTGAGGGGATACATAGAGCCTGTTCTTTTGTATGGATGTGAAACTTGGACAATGAGCAGTCAAGCTGAAAAGCATCTGATGGCTGCAGAAATGTGGTTTCTGAGGAAAATGCAAAGAATACCATGGACAGACAGAAAAACCAATGACCAAGTACTACAGGAGACAAATGAACATCGTAAACTGATTATAGAAATTAGACGTAGACAGTCAAAATTTTTTGGACATGTTATGAGAAGAAATGGATTGGAGAACTTAGTGACAACTGGCAAGATCGAAGGGAACAGACCAAGAGGAAGACCGAGAGGAAAATACCTGGATGGCGTGGCCACATGGCATGGACGAGACAAATCAAATCAAATCAACTTTATTAGGGTCACAAATTGGGCGCGCAGGCCCGTCTTACATTCGGCCCTTCCAATCACTCGTCTTTCGTTCATCAAGAGCATTATACATTTGCATAGGAAGAAAAATAAACATTGTGAAATGAATGTTGTAAACATAAACAAGGCTAATTACCATGGTATGAAGCCCATCTCCCACCTATCCATACATCACCCCACCCACACAACACCCCCACCTACCCACACAATACGCACCAAGGGACACATACACACCCCCACCTACCGACACACACGCACACCAAGGGACACATACATACCCCACCAACCGACCCATCCCCCTCCCGCACATCCCCCACCCACACACACTGCCCTCACCTGATCCCCCAACCAAAACACACTCGCCACCCACAAACATTCCCCCACCAACCCACACATCCCACGCCCATCCACATTCTACCCCACACATCCTCTCCCCACCCACACCTCAAACCACCCTTCCCCCAGCCACATCTCCATCGACAACATATTCCCCACCCACACACACAATCCCCCACCAACCCACACATCGCACATCCACTCACACATCCCCAAACCATACACATACATCCCCACCAACTGACATGTCCCTACCCCCCCCCCCCCCCCCCCCCACACACACATCTCCCTAACCACCCATACATCCCCAATCCACTCACACACACACCACCACCCACACATACAACTTCCACCCACCCACACATGCCTTAACCTACAGGAACACTGAGCTGATCCACGACACTGGTGATCGAGTGAAATGGCGAGTCATGACCGCCCACGCTTTCCGGCATGGCACATGATTCAAATCAAATCAAATCAAATCAACTTTATTAGGGTCACAAATTGGGCGCGCAGGCCCGTCTTACATTCGGCCCTTCCAATCACTCGTCTTTGATTGATTGATTGAGACAGTTGTCGTCTTTATGTAGAATGTAGACAGTTGTCTTTATGCATGATATAGACAGTTGTCTTTATGTAGGATATAGACAGTGTTTTCTTTATGGATAATGTAGACAGTTGTCTTTATATAAGATGTAGTCAGTTGTCGTCTTTATGTAGAGTGTAGACAGTTATCATTATGTAGGATGTAGACAGTTGTCTTTATGTAAGATGTAGACAGTTGTCTTTATGTAGGATATAGAAAGTCGTCTTTATGTAGGATTTAGACAGACGTATTTATGTAGAATGTAAACAGTCGTCTTTATTTAGAATGTAAACAGTTGTCGTATTTATATAGAACGTGAAATGGAAACAAATGGGTATTTTAAATTCCTGCGAGAAAAAACGAACTAAACATTAACAAACGTTGCACATACCTTAGAAGGAGATCCACGTGTCGCGAAATACAGGTGAAAAATCCGAAATCAGAAGCACTCAATAAATATAAAAATGAATAATAAAATAAGATAACATACACACGAACGTATACAATACGACACACAGACGTTTCGATTCTAAGAATCTTTGTCAATGACAACACAGATAGCTGACGACAAACAACGACAAAAACACAAACACACGACCTATCACTTATAGTGCACAACCTGATAATTCCATGTGGGGCAGAAAATGTGACTTGGCCAGATGCGAAAACGCTTGTGGCGCAGAATTGAAAATGGGTTGCCAAAAAGGATTTGAGTAGCCAAAAATATGTGAACAGTCTGCTATGAAAACATAGAAATGTGGGGACAATTAAGTCTAGATATCGCGCGGGGGGGGGGGGGGGGGGGGGAACAGCACGGTAATAGGTAATGTAAACAATTGGGGAAGATGCCACAGTTATACTGTAGCGTCCACGACAGTATTAATTCCTGCCGGGTGGATGCATACCAGATTGTTGATTAGCTGGCATTCAATTCTAAGTCTGACACAGCTATTTGAGAAGCAGGGTTTTAATGCGGTGACACATGCATCGTCGGCTCCATTGTGGTTGGAGGAATTGAAATGGTTGGGGACAGGTTTGTCAGCGCCCTGATTGATGTCTCTGAGGTGTTCTCTAAAACGATCCGCAAGACGTCTGCCCGTTTGGCCAATGTATTTCATGTCACATCGTTTGCAGATGATAACATAAATCAGATTGCGGGATGTGCAGGTGAAAGAATCTTTCAAGGTGAAGGTGCCTCGGGGAAATGCAATTTCTGGTGTCTGAACAACGTATGGGCATGTCAGACAGTTCCTACGACGGCATTCGAAGGTGCCCACGGATGAAGTAACCGTGGGGAGGCGACTGTGCACAAGGTGGTCTCTGAGGCTCTGGTTACCGCGGAAAATTACCCTGGGGCCATTTGAGAATACCTCACGAGTGGTAGGATCCGATTCCAAGATGGACCAGTGTCTCAGGAAAATGTGCTTGATGGCATAGGCATGTGGATGGAAGGTGAGGATAAGCTTGGGTTCATTGTTCTGAGGTCGCGTATGCTTGGCGAGGGACATTTCCCGCGAGACCTGGGTTATGCGACAGAGAGCTGTCGACAAGACGTCCTCTGGGTAGGACCGTCTGCGGAAAAAAGTCCAGCATTTCGTGGGCTCTCTCGAGGAAGTCATTATCATCCTGACAGATGCGACGAAGGCGGAGTAGCTGGGAATATGGGATGGAATCTTTGCAGCTTTTGGGGTGGGATGAGCTGTACAGGAGGAAACCGTGAGCATCAGTAGGTTTATAGTACACGGAGGTCGTGAGTCCTGTAGAGTTTAACTTAATGGTGGTGTCAAGAAAATTGACAGAGGTGGTGGAAATTTCTGAGGTGAATTGGATCGATGGATGGAAGTTCTTGACATAATTAATGAACCGGTTCAGTTCCGCCTCCGACATGTCAGTGAGACCTATGCCGTCATCGATGTAGCGTCGGTAAAAAGAAGGGAGAAGACCATCATAGCTGAGTTCAATCTGGTGTTCCAGATGTCCCATAAATACACATGCGTAGCTGGGTCCCATTTTAGTGCCCATGGCGACACCGCTGATTTGTTCAAAGTAGTGGCCATTGAACTCAAAGGAATTGTTGGTGAGGACCAATTCAGCGAGTCTCACAAGTGTGCGTGTAGGGATGGCTTGATCTGTGCGTTGATCCAGAAAGAACTGTAGCGCCCTGAGGCCATCAGCGTGAGGAATGGAGGTATAGAGGGAACATACATCTATTAGGAATAGTCTGTATGTGTTCCCAGGAGTCAGTTGGAGAGAGTTGAATGAAAGTAACGCATGCGTTGTATCCTTGATGTATGACGGGAGATTCGCAACTAGAGGTTGGAAAATCCTGTCAAGAAACGCTGAGATCAGTTCAGTCGGGCACGAGCAGGCAGAAACTATCGGACGTCCAGGATTTTTAAGTTTATGTATTTTGGGCAGCATGTAGAGGGTGGGTTTGCCCAAGTCGGAGTCATGGATGTGAAGTGAAGTGGCACTGGGTGGTAAGGCATCCTCACGTATGAGCTGTTTGATGGTGTTTTGAATCTTCCGGTTGTAGGAGAGAGTGGGGTCTTCGGTGCAGGGTGAATAATTGTCAGGTTTATTAAGTTGAGACATGACTTCCTCGACATATAGATCTTTGCGCCAAACAACCACCGCACCCCCTTTATCCGCCGGTTTGATGACTATGTCCTGTCTGCGCTGTAGTTGAGACAGGGCACGTCATTCGGAAGGGGATAGGTTGGAGCGTTTCAAGCGAGGGAAAGAAAGTTGCTTGATCTCATGGAGTGTGTTGGCTATGTAGAGGTCAAGCGCGTTGGAAACTCCGGGGGGTGGGGTCCATGTGGAACGGGATTTGGTTGAAGATGGAAAAATGTCTGGAAGCTGTGGGGTGGGGCTGAGGACAGGCTTGTCTCTGTGGTGGTACTTGAGGCGGAGTCGTCTGTGGAAGTTGGAGACGTCTTCCAAAATGGCGCGACTGTCCATGCGGGGGCGTAGAGGGACAAAACTGAGACCTTTCCCTAACACAGCATGTTCTTCAGGAGACAGTGGTAGGTCAGGCGGTATGCATACCACTTTGGTGTGGTTGATAGGTGTCGAAGTGGGGGAAGGGACATGGGGACGTAGATGGCTAATTTTGTCTTTCTTACGTGAAGATAGACATTTATATAGTTCTCTATTATAATGTTGAATGATGGAGGTGATCAAATGGAAGGCAAGCTGGTTGTTGAACGTCAGTAGATGCAGAGTCTGGTACAGGTTGTGCTTGGTGTCCTTGAGTTCGGAGATATGTCGTTGATGCACAGTCACTGCCAGCTTCATGTACTTGACAGACTGCTCCTGTGCCAGGCGATTGAAGAGTCGTGTCTCAGCAGGAACCAGTTTGCCTAACGAGAGATGAATGTTGCTCCGGAAGCCTTTGGGTGTAATTTTAAGCCGGAGACAGTTGTTCAGGAAATTCAAATGGCAGGAGAAGCGAGTGATCAACCATTTCAATTCCTCCAACCACAATGGAGCCGACGATGCATGTGTCACCGCATTAAAACCCTGCTTCTCAAATAGCTGTGTCAGACTTAGAATTGAATGCCAGCTAATCAACAATCTGGGATGCATCCACCCGGCAGGAATTAATACTGTCGTGGACGCTACAGTATAACTGTGGCATCTTCCCCAATTGTTTACATTACCTATTACCGTGCTGTTCCCCCCCCCCCCCCCCCCCCCCCCCGCGCGATATCTAGACTTAATTGTCCCCACATTTCTATGTTTTCATAGCAGACTGTTCACATATTTTTGGCTACTCAAATCCTTTTTGGCAACCCATTTTCAATTCTGCGCCACAAGCGTTTTCGCAGCTGGCCAAGTCACATTTTCTGCCCCACATGGAATTATCAGGTTGTGCACTATAAGTGATAGGTCGTGTGTTTGTGTTTTGTCGTTGTTTGTCGTCAGCTATCTGTGTTGTCATTGACAAAGATTCTTAGAATCGAAACGTCTGTGTGTCGTATTGTATGCGTTCGTGTGTATTTTATCTTATTTTATTATTCATTTTTATATTTATTGAGTGCTTCTGATTTCGGATTTTTCACCTGTATTTCGCGACACGTGGATCTCCTTGTAAGGTATGTGCAACGTTTGTTAATGTTTAGTTCGTTTTTTCTCGCAGGAATTTAAAATACCTATTTGTTTCCATTTCATATTGTTATATCCTGCTGCAGCCGCTGCTTTTTCTCTCTATTCCATATCATTTAATTTCCTGGCTGCTACCCCTTCTCATCGTCCGTGTTCCTGTTGTCAGTTTTTTAGTTTATATATCCATTATTTCATGTTTACCGACCTGTAGCCGATCATGCCTGCTGACAGACGGACTATGTCATCTCTCCACCACACCGTCTCCGACATATTTGCCCTCATACCCCAGGACATGTCCCGTGCAGCTATCAGCCTCGCGCGCACTATGTTTAACATCACTCGCTTCTCCTGCCATTTGAATTTCCTGAACAACTGTCTCCGGCTTAAAATTACACCCAAAGGCTTCCGGAGCAACATTCATCTCTCGTTAGGCAAACTGGTTCCTGCTGAGACACGACTCTTCAATCGCCTGGCACAGGAGCAGTCTGTCAAGTACATGAAGCTGGCAGTGACTGTGCATCAACGACATATCTCCGAACTCAAGGACACCAAGCACAACCTGTACCAGACTCTGCATCTACTGACGTTCAACAACCAGCTTGCTTTCCATTTGATCACCTCCATCATTCAACATTATAATAGAGAACTATATAAATGTCTATCTTCACGTAAGAAAGACAAAATTAGCCATCTACGTCCCCATGTCCCTTCCCCCACTTCGACACCTATCAACCACACCAAAGTGGTATGCATACCGCCTGACCTACCACTGTCTCCTGAAGAACATGCTGTGTTAGGGAAAGGTCTCAGTTTTGTCCATCTACGCCCCCGCATGGACAGTCGCGCCATTTTGGAAGACGTCTCCAACTTCCACAGACGACTCCGCCTCAAGTACCACCACAGAGACAAGCCTGTCCTCAGTCCCACCCCACAGCTTCCAGACATTTTTCCATCTTCAACCAAATGCCGTTCCACATGGACCCCACCCCCCGGAGTTTCCAACGCGCTTGACCTCTACATAGCCAACACACTCCATGAGATCAAGCAACTTTCTTTCCCTCGCTTGAAACGCTCCAACCTATCCCCTTCCGAATGGCGTGCCCTGTCTCAACTACAGCGCAGACAGGACATAGTCATCAAACCGGCGGATAAAGGGGGTGCGGTAGTTGTTTGGCAAAAAGATCTATATGTCGAGGAAGTCATGTCTCAACTTAATAAACCTGACAATTATTCACCCTGCACCGAAGACCCCACTCTCTCCTACAACCGGAAGATTCAAAACACCATCAAACAGCTCATACGTGAGGATGCCTTACCACCCAGTGCCACTTCACTTCACATCCATGACTCCGACTTGGGCAAACCCACCCTCTACATGCTGCCCAAAATACATAAACTTAAAAATCCTGGACGTCCGATAGTTTCTGCCTGCTCGTGCCCGACTGAACTGATCTCAGCGTTTCTTGACAGGATTTTCCAACCTCTAGTTGCGAATCTCCCGTCATACATCAAGGATACAACGCATGCGTTACTTTCATTCAACTCTCTCCAACTGATTCCTGGGAACACATACAGACTATTCCTAATAGATGTATGTTCCCTCTATACCTCCATTCCTCATGCTGATGGCCTCGTGGCGCTACAGTTCTTTCTGGATCAACGCACAGATCAAGCCATCCCTACACGCACACTTGTGAGACTCGCTGAATTGGTCCTCACCAACAATTCCTTTGAGTTCAATGGCCACTACTTTGAACAAATCAGCGGTGTCGCCATGGGCACTAAAATGGGACCCAGCTACGCATGTGTATTTATGGGACATCTGGAACACCAGATTGAACTCAGCTATGATGGTCTTCTCCCTTCTTTTTACCGACGCTACATCGATGACGGCATAGGTCTCACTGACATGTCGGAGGCGGAACTGAACCGGTTCATTAATTATGTCAAGAACTTCCATCCATCGATCCAATTCACCTCAGAAATTTCCACCACCTCTGTCAATTTTCTTGACACCACCATTAAGTTAAACTCTACAGGCCTCACGACCTCCGTGTACTATAAACCTACTGATGCTCACGGTTTCCTCCTGTACAGCTCATCCCACCCCAAAAGCTGCAAAGATTCCATCCCATATTCCCAGCTACTCCGCCTTCGTCGCATCTGTCAGGATGATAATGACTTCCTCGAGAGAGCCCACGAAATGCTGGACTTTTTCCGCAGACGGTCCTACCCAGAGGACGTCTTGTCGACAGCTCTCTGTCGCATAACCCAGGTCTCGCGGGAAATGTCCCTCGCCAAGCATACGCGACCTCAGAACAATGAACCCAAGCTTATCCTCACCTTCCATCCACATGCCTATGCCATCAAGCACATTTTCCTGAGACACTGGTCCATCTTGGAATCGGATCCTACCACTCGTGAGGTATTCTCAAATGGCCCCAGGGTAATTTTCCGCGGTAACCAGAGCCTCAGAGACCACCTTGTGCACAGTCGCCTCCCCACGGTTACTTCATCCGTGGGCACCTTCGAATGCCGTCGTAGGAACTGTCTGACATGCCCATACGTTGTTCAGACACCAGAAATTGCATTTCCCCGAGGCACCTTCACCTTGAAAGATTCTTTCACCTGCACATCCCGCAATCTGATTTATGTTATCATCTGCAAACGATGTGACATGAAATACATTGGCCAAACGGGCAGACGTCTTGCTGATCGTTTTAGAGAACACCTCAGAGACATCAATCAGAGCGCTGACAAACCTGTCCCCAACCATTTCAATTCCTCCAACCATAATGGAGCCGACGATGCATGTGTCACCGCATTAAAACCCTGCTTCTCAAATAGCTGTGTCAGACTTAGAATTGAATGCCAGCTAATCAACAATCTGGGATGCATCCACCCGGCAGGAATTAATACTGTCGTGGACGCTACAGTATAACTGTGGCATCTTCCCCAATTGTTTACACTACCTATTACCGTGCTGTTCCCCCCCCCCCCCCCCCCCCCCCCGCGATATCTAGACTTAATTGTCCCCACATTTCTATGTTTTCATAGCAGACTGTTCACATATTTTTGGCTACTCAAATCCTTTTTGGCAACCCATTTTCAATTCTGCGCCACAAGCGTTTTCGCAGCTGGCCAAGTCACATTTTCTGCCCCACATGGAATTATCAGGTTGTGCACTATAAGTGATAGGTCGTGTGTTTGTGTTTTTGTCGTTGTTTGTCGTCAGCTATCTGTGTTGTCATTGACAAAGATTCTTAGAATCGAAACGTCTGTGTGTCGTATTGTATACGTTCGTGTGTATTTTATCTTATTTTATTATTCATTTTTATATTTATTGAGTGCTTCTGATTTCGGATTTTTCACCTGTATTTCGCGACACGTGGATCTCCTTGTAAGGTATGTGCAACGTTTGTTAATGTTTAGTTCGTTTTTTCTCGCAGGAATTTAAAATACCCATTTGTTTCCATTTCATATTGTTATATCCTGCTGCAGCCGCTGCTTTTTCTCTCTATTTTATATAGGATGTAATGAACGAATCACATTTTTTTTTAAAAACGATAAGTTAATGCGAACTATATTAAAACACGACTACAAAAAACAAAATGAACGTTGCGGCGAAAGCCTTCGTCAGCACAGAACAAACCAATACAAACTATCACAAAACTAATCGAAAAACACTACATGAGAATACAGAGGTTACTTATCTGAATCCTGTCTTGGTTGAATGCGTCTTAAGCGTTAACCGTGTGATGCTGGTGGAAAGGACCGGGTGTATGGTTTAAAACGGGTCGATGGGAAACAGGGATTAGTTAAGCCGCCCGATGGGAGAGATGGTGGGGGTGTGGGGGGGGGGGACGCCTATGTGGGCGAACGGTAAAAAGCGGATTAGCAGTGAACTATGACCGGCTCTGTGGCAAAGGATTTAGTTCTCAATTGCGCATGTAGGATGTAGACAGTTGTCTTTATGTAGGATGTAGACAGTTGTCTTTATGTAGTATGTAGATAGTTGTCGTCTGTATGTAGATTGTAGATAGTTGTCGTCTGTATGTAGAATGTAGATAGTTATCGTCTGTATGTTGAATGTAGACAGTTGTCGTCTTTATGTAGAATGTAGATAGTTGTCGTCTTTATGTAGAATGTAGATAGTTGTCGTCTGTATGTAGAATGTAGACAGTTGTCGTCTTTATGTAGAATGTAGACAGTTGTCGTCTGTATGTAGAATGTAGACAGTTGTCGTCTTTATGTAGAATGTAGACAGTTACTGTCTTTATGTAGAATGTAGACAGTTGTCGTCTTTATGTAGGATGTAGACAGTAGTCTGTATGTAGAATGTAGATAGTTGTCGTCTGTATGTAGAATGTAGATAGTTGTCGTATGTATGTAGAATGAAGACAGTCGTCTTTTTGTAGAATGTAGACAGTTGTCGTCTTTATGTAGAATGTACACAGTTGTCGTCTTTATGTAGATTTACACAGTTGTCGTCTTTATGTAGAATGTAGACAGTTGTCGTGTTTATGTAGAATGTAGACAGTTGTCTTTATGTAGAATATAGATAGTTGTCGTCTGTATGTAGAATGTAGATAGTTGTCGTCTTTAAGTAGAATGTAGATAGTTGTCGTCTGTATGTAGAATGTAGACAGTTGTTGTCTTTATGTAGAATGTAGATAGTTGTCGTCTGTATGTAGAATGTAGACAGTTGTCGTCTTTATGTAGAATGTAGATAGTTGTCGTCTGTATGTAGAATGTAGATAGTTGTCGTCATTATGTAGATTGTAGACAGTCGTCTGTATGTAGAATGTAGATAGTTGTCGTCTGTATGTAGAATGTAGATAGTTGTCGTCTGTATGTAGAATGTAGATAGTTGTCGTCTGTATGTAGAATGTAGACAGTTGTTGTCTTTATGTAGGATGAAGACATTCGTCTGTATGTAGAATGTAGATAGTTGTCGTCTGTATGTAGAATGTAGATAGTTGTCGTATGTATGTAGAATGTAGATAGTTGTCGTATGTATGTAGAATGTAGACAGTTGTCGTCTTTATGTAGGATGTAGACAGCCGTCTGTATGTAGAATGTAGATAGTTATCGTCTTTATGTAGGATGTAGACAGTTGTTGTCTTTATGTAGAATGTAGATAGTTGTCGTCTGTATGTAGAATGTAGACAGTTGTCGTCTTTATGTAGGATGTAGACAGCAATCTGTATGTAGAATGTAGATATTTGTCGTCTGTATGTAGAATGTAGATAATTGTGGTCTTTGTGTAGAATGTAGATAGTTGTCGTCTGTATGTCGAATGTAGACAGTTGTTGTCTTTATGTAGAATGAAGACAGTCGTCTGTATGTAGAATGTAGATAGTTGTCGTCTTTATGTAGAATGTAGACTTTATGTAGAATATAGACAGTTGTCGTCTTTATGTAGGATGTAGACAATTGTCGTCTTTAAGTAGAATGTAGACAGTCGTCTTTATGTAGGATGTAGACAGCCGTGTTTATGTAGAATGTAGATAGTTATCGTCTTTATGTAGAATGTAGATAGTTTCCGTCTTTATGTAGGATGTAGATAGTTGTGGTCTTTATGTAGAATGTAGATAGTTAACGTCTTTATGTAGAATGTAGATAGTTGTCGTCTGTTTGTAGAATGTAGACAGTTGTCGAATTTATGTAGAATGTAGACAGATGTCGTCTTTATGTTGAATGTAGACAGCTGTCGTCTTTATGTAAAATGTAGACAGTTGTGGTCTTTATGTAAAATATAGACAGTTGTCGTCTTTATGTAGAATGTAGACAGTTGTCTTTATGTAGAATGTAGACAGTTGTCTGTATGTAGAATGTAGACAGTTGTCGTCTTTATGTAGAATGTAGATAGTTGTCGTCTTAAGTAGAATGTAGACAGTCGTCTTTATGTAGGATGTAGACAGTTGTCTTTATGTAGTATGTAGATAGTTGTCGTCGGTATGTAGAATGTAGATAGTTGTCGTCTTTATGTAGAATGTAGACACCTGTCGTCTTTATGTAGAATGTAGACAGTTGTCTTTATGTAGAATGTAGACAGTTGTCGTCTTTATGTAGAATACAGACAGTTGTCGTCTTTATGTAGAATACAGACAGTTGTCGTCTTTATGTAGAATGTAGACAGTTGTCGTCTGTATGTAGAATGTAGATAGTTGTCGTCTTTACGTAGAATGTAGATAGTTGTCATCTTTATGTAGAATGTAGACAGTTGTCGTCTTCATGTAGGATGTAGACAGTTGTCTTTATGTAGAATGTAGACAGTTGTCGTCTTTATGTAGAATGTAGACAGTTGTCGTCTGTATGTAGAATGTAGATAGTTGTCGTCTTTATATAGAATGTAGATAGTTGTCGTCTGTATGTAGAATTTAGATAGTTGTCGTATGTATGTAGACTGTAGACAGTTGTCGTCTTCATGTAGGATGTAGACAGTTGTCGTCTTCATGTAGGATGTAGACAGTTGTCGTCTTTATATAGGATGTAGACAGTCGACTGTATGTAGAATCTAGATATTTGTCGTCTTTATGTAGGATGTGGACAGTTGTCGTCTTTATGTAGAATGTAGACAGTCGACTGTATGTAGAATCTAGATATTTGTCGTCTTTATGTAGGATGTAGACAGTTGTCGTCTTTATGTAGGATGTAGACAGTTGTCGTCTTTATGTAGAATGTAGACAGTTGTCTGTATGTAGAATGTAGATAGTTGTCGTCTTTATGTAGGATGTAGATAGTTATCGTCTTTATGTAGGATGTAGACAGCAGTCGCCCACCGCTTGGTGATGTTAATTTCTGCCGTTCATGAACCCTTTTGACTGTGTCAGCGTGTGTCTGTTTGTGTCAGCGTGTGTCTGTTTGTGTCATCCACGCGTTGGGTCAACAGAGTTTTTCAAACGAGAACTTGATATTGCCTGGTTGGATAAACCAACACACAGCCAACCCGTGTCGGAGCCGAATCAACCGTCTCCCGCAGGCCAGCCTTTGTCAGCCGCTGGATGCAACAGATCTCCATGCAAATTCTCGCTTCTCACATTCCTCTTCTAGAAGAGTCTCCTGTCCTCTGGTTTGACCTGGTTATTTTGTTTATCTTTGCTCTTGTTTAAGTCTTGTTGGATTATGCAGGTAAAGTCTGTCTACGGAATGGGGGAGTGTTGGATTGTGGAGGTAAAGTCTGTCTAAGGAATGGGGGAGTGTTGGATTTTGTAGGTAAAGTCTGTCTACGGAATTGGGGAGTGTTGGGTTGTGTAGGTAAAGTCTGTCTACGGAATGGGGGAGTGTTGGATTGTGTAGGTAAAGTCTGTCTACGGAATGGGGGAGTGTTGGATTGTGTAGGTAAAGTCTGTCTACGGAATGGGGGAGTGTTGGATTGTGCAGGTAAAGTCTGTCTACGGAATTGGGGAGTGTTGGATTGTGTAGGTAAAGTCTGTCTACGGAATGGGGGAGTGTTGGATTGTGCAGGTAAAGTCTGTCTACGGAACGGGGAAGTCTGCCTTACCGTCAACCCTTGATCGTCGCTTAATACGCCCTGATGGTGGGTCGCAGTGTGATACTTTTGCTTATGGTGGGTCATAGTTTGATACCATTGCTGATGGTGGGTCATAGTTTAATACCATTGCTGATGGTGGGTCATAGTTTGATACCATTGCTGATGGTGGATCATAGTTTGATACCATTGCTGATGGTGGGTCATAGTTTGATACCATTGCTGATGGTGGGTCACAGTGTGATACTATCGCTGATGGTGTTGTGGCTGCTGTATTTGTTGTGGTTGTTGTGTGTGTTGTGGCTGTTGTATGTGTTGTGATTAATTGATTGATTGATTGAGGAACCGACATCGCAGCATTCGGGACATTCCCATAAGCGCTCCGTCCCTATCCTCAGCAGCCAGCGAAGAGTTCCAACACTAATAGTACCAGTAGCATTCTGATTATATGTCCGTTTCGTCTTTCCTCTGAGCGTCGGTCGTCGGCCAGATCCCCTCGTCACTCCTCGCTGTCTCATTCTTGCCAGACTATGGTGATCCATTTGCTCCTCCGAGGTGTACACGTGCTCCCACAAGGCCGCAACCACGTCTGCCTTGTCATGCATCAATACTCCACCAAGTTTTGCAGAGCCAGCCAATCTGTCCGCCTGTTCATTCCCCAGCACACCGGCATGCCCCGGAGAAAAGATCCAGGTGATGCTTGTCACATGTGAACTCCAAAGCGAAGCAAGCCACTCTGCCTGAAGCTTGCCTGTCCTCACCTTCCTCAGCATGCTTTCTGAGTCAGTTACAATCACGATGTGTGTGTGTGTGTGTGTGTGTGTGTGTGTGTGTGTGTGTGTGTGTGTGTGTGTGTGTGTCGTATTCTCCATCCAGCGGAAAGCTGCACTGACCGCCTCCACCTCCATTCTTAAGCTAGATGTTGTGGTATCATATGCCAGGCTCTCCTGCACCAAACGTCGACCATTAGCTTTTGCTAAGAACCCCCAGGCACTTCTCCTACCTCTCAACACCGACCCATCTGTGTTGATAATCACATCACCCGAGCGAGCATTATCCTGAATTAGTCGCTGGATTTCCACTTCCGTGGCCCCTGCTGGCCACTCCCTGCACTCCCGGCTCAATGTGATTATAACTCTGCACAAGTCTGACTGCTCCGCTGGCACTCTGACCCACTCCTCTCCTCGCCTAATGTTCTCCAAGGGGCACACCTGTCTGATTGTACCCTCCGCCTGAGCCATCCATGATTTCCCTCTTATCAGCCGCTGACCCTTAACTGCGTCCAGCGCCTCATGCAACGGGTGATCTGTGTCTGCAGCTACTCTGAGGTATGCCTTCGCCTGCATCACCTTGAGCCTACCAGCAACAGTCGGCAGACCAAGGATGTAACGCATACACACTACTGGGGTGTCTCTGGTGCATCCCAGAATGACCCGCATAGCTTCGTTCTGTATGCGCTCTAATTTCACCAGCTTACTCTTTTAGACAGTGAGCAGTCATAGTCCATGATCAATCACTGAGAGGATCAAGTGCTGGTATAGTGTGAAAAGCATTCTCTGCTCTGTGCCAATTGCAGAAATAGTTTTAAGTGCATTGAGTCCCTTTTGAGACCTTGTCACAACCGTCTCCACATGGTCCTTGAAGGACAGGCTCCTGTCAAATGTGATTCCCAGATACTTCAGTTTGTTCTCTCTGTTGACGCTTCTACCATCTATCGCGAGGCTTGGGACATCAGCTCTCACAATCCTGTTGTCCAGAGAGCACCACAAAACAGCTGCCTTTTCCGGGTGGATGACAGCACTCATTTCAGTGCACCAGTCAATCACTTTGTCTACTGTCGCCTGTAGCTCCTGGGCTGTTTGCTCCCTATCTCTCCCCTGCCTATATGCAAGAATATCATCTGCAAATGTTAGTATCCTTCCAACCCCTGGTGCTTCTAGGTTTGCAATCTTGCTCGTATATACGTTAAAGAGCACCGGTGAGATTGCAGATCCCTGTGGCAGTCCCGGGGTTAAAATATGTGGCTCTGAGGTCCATGCACCCAGACGGAGAGCAACCCGACGAGAATGCAGGACGGCTGCTATCCAGTTCACCAACCAGGGATTGACCCCCTTCTCCATCAGTGCGGTCATCAAAATATCATATCGAACTCTATTGTACGCATCCTCGAGATCAAGCGCTGCCGCCATCGTTTCCTGTCTACTCTGGAACCCCTCATAAACATCAAAGGCAAAAGTGGCTGCATTTGACCAGGTATCTTTTCCTGGCCTGTAGCTCCCCAGGCCTCTTGGAAGAACTTCCCCCTTTCCAAAAACTTTTGCAGCTTGACAGCGACTATCTTCTCTAGAACCTTCCCAAATGTATTTTGAAAGGTGATGATCCTAAAGCCGCTAAGCTTTGAATGATCCTTGAATGGTTTTGGGAGAGGGATGAGATAGCTGTGCACCCAATCCTGCGGTACTGATGCTGTCCTAATGCTCTGGTTAAAGCAGTCGGTCATCTCCTTCAGGTCTGCATCGCTCAAAGCCTTCATGTGGCCATACCTAACCCCATCGGGCCCTGGTGCCGTGTCTTTTGCCTTGTTCAAAATATGTTTAACATCTTCAACCCCTATGTCTTCATAATGCATATTCTTTATGGTGCCAGATAATTCCTCTCTAACTGCATCCCTGATGTCCGCATCATTATGATTGGTCTGCTCTAAAAATCTCTGGAGAACGCCTCCCCTTTCCCTTTGTCTGTTGCCACGCGCACACCATCATCTCTATAAATTGTTCCCACTGTCATAGGCCGATCTTTTCTTTGCAATATTCTGTGCAGTTTCCAGAATGTTCGCAGTGTTTTATCACCTCCAATTTCCTTCATGAAACATTCCCATTTTTCGTTTTTGGCCTCTGCAGCACAGCGCTTGAAAACCTCCACCTTGTCTTTCTTGACATTTTCCGCTGTGTCCACTTCCTCTCGTGAGCTTCGGGGTGTCTGTCGCACTTTCCCTAGCTGCTTCATTGCAGCTCTCTTTGCTTTCCAAGCATTGTCTACTTCTGGGGTCCACCATGGGGGTTGCAAAAATTGATGCAGACCACATCGAAGTCCACCAAGGCATCTGCAAGGGAAATTCTCTTTCGGTTTTCCCCACTACTGTCCCAACCTCTGTTCCTTGCATCGAAGTCTCCACATATGAATAGCCTATCACCTGGTAATTCCTCCAAGTCCTTAAGCCAGTCCCAGTGTTCCTTTCTGACAAAACAGTTCACTGTGGCATATACATTTATGATGTTCCAACCTAAGCCACCAATCTCCATTTGTATCCCCTGAATCTCTATTGCACTGTGATTCCACTGGCTCAAGTCAAGTACCACATGCTTCACTCCTTCCTTCACCAGCAGACCTTGCCCATGTCTCTTCTGCCCTGTAGGGTTTATATAACTTGCGTACCCAAGACAATGGTATTTGTCTGTATTTAGCTCCTGGAGCATGAGGACATCAAGATCTCTGCCTGGCACTACGACAGTTCCAGTATCCCACTCTTACAAGGTTGAAACCTAGTCTCTCCACTTTTCGTCTTGTTATCCTGGCGCCTGCCCTCCTATTTCTAGGCCTTCTTCTGACACCATTTCCAGGTCTTCTCCTCCTCACTCTCTTTTCGCTAACCTCTGAAAGATGTGTCAAGCGCAGAGCACGTTCTCCGTAGCTCCGGCGACGATTCCCGTGTTTAATTAATTCCATAAGCAAAGTTTGGATATTGCAGGAAATAACTGGTCGCCCTAGCATTGCCTGCTTGCTAGGGAAGAGGCAGGGGATGTCCCGCAGGAGTCCATACGCCTGGTGCCGCCCCGCACGCCTGTCAGACGTCCAACGTTCACGACCAGTTAACCCATGGCTATCCAGTTCCTCAGCACGCTGGTCCACCTTGAACTTGGGGGTTTATACTTGAAGTTTTCCGTCTCCTACATGGACTGCTGTCCAAAGCTAACGGGTTCCACCTACCCAGGGGAGGGGTTAGAGCGCCCCTGACTCGCTCGGTAGGCACATCTCCGAGCATATGAGGTATTTTCTAAGGAACTCAGATCCCACATTGAGATCCCGCCTCGCCCTTTGTGCCCACCGCCAGTTGGTCCGCGGCTGCTTATTGGGTATTCGCAGCTAACCTCTATATCTAGAGGCCGTTCCACGATCCGCCACCTATGGACGAGCTGGGTTGGGGATGGGCGCCCCAGCTTTACCCAGTGTGTTGTAATTGTTGTATGTGTTGTGATTGTTGCATGTATTGTGATTGTTGTATGTGTTGTGGCTTTTATATGTGTTGTGATTGTTGTATGCGTTGTGATTGTTGTACGTGTTGTGATTGTTGTATATGTTGTGATTGTTGTATGTATTGTGATTGTTGTATGTGTTGTGGCTTTTATATGTGTTGTGATTTTTGTATGTATTGTGGCTTTTATATGTGTTGTGATTGTTGTATGTGTTGTGGCTACTGTATGTGTTGTGGTTATTGTATGTGTTGTGGCTGCTGTATGAGTTGTGATTGTTGTATGTGTTGTGGCTGTTGTATGTGTTGTGGTTGTTGTGTATGTTGTGATTGTTGTGTGTGTTGTGGCTGTTGTGTATGTTGTGGTTGTTGTGTATGTTGTGATTGTTGTAGTGTCTGTTGTATGTATAGGGCTGTTGTATGTATAGGGCTGGTATATGTGTTGGCTGCCCAGGTGGCGATGATTATTTTATCATGGAATAACATACAGACATACATAACAGTGGACGTCGAGTGGAGAGAGAGAGGGAAAGAGAGAGGGGAGAAAGAGGGGGAGAGAGAGAGGGTAAGAGAGAGAGAGGGAGAGGGAGACCGAGAGGGAGAGAGAGGGAGAGAGAGGGTGTGGGGGTGGTTCTGCTACTGCTTCTGTGGCGAGATCTTGAAGCAATGAATGACAATAGAACTATTCATCCGGTGATTTATGACCGCCAAGCCGGCTGTTCCAGTTTCATTAGCTGGGTTTGGTTTCGGCTGGTGTCGGTGCGCATACACACCAACAAGCCCATGGCAGGGCGGTGTGCGTGTGCTCTGTCTCCCAGATTATTTGTACCTCCAGCTATCTACACGGAACTGTAAGTACGAGTAGTATGTCTCCAATAATATCGGTGATTATGTCTCCAACAATGTCAACGATTATACTTCTAATAATGTCAGTAATTATGTCTCCAATAATGTCAACAATTATGTCTCCAATAATGTCAATAATTATGTCTCTAATCATGTCAACGATTATGTCACCAATAGTGTCAATTATTATGTCACCAATAATGTCAATGATTATGTCACCAATATTGTCAATGATTATGTCACCAATCGTGTCAATGATTATGTCACCAATAATATCAATGATTATGTCACCAATAGTGTCAATGGTTATGTCACCAATAATGTCAATGATTATGTCACCAATAATGTCAATGATTTTGTCACCAATAATATCAATGATTATGTCACCAATAGTGTCAATGATTATGTCACCAATAATATCAATGATTATGTCACCAATAATGTCAATGATTATGTCACCAATAATGTCAATGATTATGTCACCAATAATATCAATGATTATGTCACCAATAATGTCAACGATTATGTCACCAATAGTGTCAATGATTATGTCACCAATAATATCAATGATTTTGTCACCAATGGAAGCAGTGATTATGTTAGTCACAAAGACAGTTATTATTTTACCAATAATGTCAACGATTATGTCACCAATAGTGTCAATGATTATGTCACCAATAATATCAATGATTTTGTCACCAATGGAAGCAGTGATTATGTTAGTCACAAAGACAGTTATTATGTTACCAATAGTGTCAATGATTATGTCACCAATAGTGTCAATGATTTTGTCACCAATGGAAGCAGTGATTATGTCGGTCACAAAGACAGTTATTATGTCACCAATAATGTCAATGATTATGTCACCAATAATGTCAATGATTATGTCACCAATAATGTCAATGATTATGTCACCAATAATGTCAATGATTATGTCACCATTTATGTCAATGATTATGTCACCAATAATGTCAGTGATTATGTCACCAATAGTGTCAATGAATATGTCACCAATAATGTCAATGATTATGTCACCAATAATGTCAATGATTATGTCACCAATAATGTCAATGATTATGTCACCATTTATGTCAATGATTATGTCACCAATAATGTCAACGATTATGTCACCAATAATGTCAACGATTATGTCACCAATAATGTCAACGATTATGTTACCAATAATGTCAATGATTATGTCACCAATAATATCAGTAATTATGTCACCAATAATATCAGTGATTATGTCATCAATAATATCAGTAATTATGTCACCAATAATATCAGTGATTATGTCACCAATAATATCAGAGATTATGTCACCAATAATATCAGTGATTATGTCACCAATAATGTCAATGCTTATGTCACCAATAATGTCAATGATTATGTCACCAATGATGTCAACGATTATGTCACCAATAATGTCAATGATTATGTCACCAATAATATCAGTAATTATGTCACCAATAATATCAGTGATTATGTCACCAATAATATCAGTGATTATGTCACCAATAATATCAGTGATTATGTCACCAATAATGTCAATGATTATGTCACCAATAATGTCAACGATTATGTCACCAATAATTTCAATGATTATGTCACCAATAATGTCAATGATTATGTCACCAATAATGTCAACGATTATGTCACCAATAATGTCAACGATTATGTCACCAATAATGTCAACGATTATGTCACCAATAATGTCAACGATTATGTTACCAATAATGTCAACAATTATGTCTCCAATAATGTCAGTGATTATGTCACCTATAATATCAGTAATTATGTCACCAATAATATCAGTGATTATGTCACCAATAATATCAGTGATTATGTCACCAATAATATCAGTGATTATGTCACCAATAATATCAGTAATTATGTCACCAATAATATCAGTGATTATGTCACCAATAATATCTGTAATTATGTCACCAATAATATCAGTGATTATGTCACCAATAATATCAGTGATTATGTCAGCAATAATATCAGTGATTATGTCAGCAATAATATCAGTAATTATGTCACCAATAATATCAGTGATTATGTCACCAATAATATCAGTGATTATGTCAGCAATAATATCAGTGATTCTGTCACCAATAATATCATTTATTGTGTGACAAATAATAATGTCTGATATTCACATGGCATCAACAATCTGATATTTCTGATGGCAGTTCTGCGCGTATGGAAGATGCCGTTTGTGAAGAAATGCCCCTTCGTGAGACAAAAGATAGAAGAGGATGTTAGAGTTCTGGATTACAGACACTCCAGCCTGCTTGATCTGCCCAGTGAGGTGTTCGACAGAGAGAGGACACTAGAGGAGCTGTACGCCGACTGCAATCAGATTAAGGACCTGCCAAGGGTAAGTTAGATCAAACTGTCATACATATTTGTGGCTTGTGTAGGTCTGCCCAGGGTGAGTCAGCTGTAACTGTCATACATATCAGTGGATTGTATAGATCTGCCCAGGGTGAGTCAGTTGTAACTGTCATATCAGTGGCTTGTATAGATCAGCCTAGGGTGAGTCAGTTGCAACTGTCATACATATCAGTGGCTTGTATAGACCTGCCCAGGGTGAGTCAGCTGTAACTGTCATACATATCAGTGGATTGTATAGATCTGCCCAGGGTGAGTCAGTTGTAACTGTCATATCAGTGGCTTGTATAGATCTGCCCAGGGTGAGTCAGCCGTAACTGTCATATCAGTGGCTTGTGTAGATCTGTCCATGGTTAGTCAATTGTAACTGACATATCAGTGAATTGTGTACATCTGCCTATGGTTAATCAGTTGTAACTGCCATATCAGTGGCTGTATAAATCTGACCAGATGAGTCAGCTGTAATTTTCATATGAGTGCCAGGTATGGATCTGTCTCCATCATCCATAGCAATATCACCAATCGTCCACCACCCACATCAACATCACCCATATCTCAACGATCCACATCAATATCACCTAAATTTCAACCACACACATCAACATCACCCATATTTCCATCACCCACATCAACATCACCCATATCTCCATCATCCACATCATCCACATCCACATCACCCATATCTCCATCATCCACATCGACATCACCCACACCAACATCACATCCACATAGTCAACTCCCACATCAACATCACCCACATCACAAGCACTTACATCAACGTAACGAATATCATTACGCATATCACTAATAGAAACCTCCCCACTTATCACACCATGTATTTCTGTCTCCATGGCTTATTTCAATCGAGTGCCCGAGAGTGCCAAATATCTGTAGACAACACCACACATCACATTGCTTCACGTGAGTGTCTGAGAGGGCCATCTATCTGTAGACAATACCACACACATCACATGGTTTCATGTGAGTGCCTGAGAAAGCGAACTATCTGTGGACAACACTACACACATCACATGGTTTCATGCGAGTGTCTGAGAGTCAACTAACTGTTAACAACACCACACATATCACATTATTTCACGTGAGTGTCTGAGAGAGCCAACTATCTGTATACAACACTACACACATCACATGGTTTCATGCGAGTGTCTGAGAGTCAACTATCTGTTAAAGAGCCAACTATCTGTGGACAACACCACACACATCGCATTATTTCACGTGAGTGCCTGAGAGAGCCAACTATCTGTGGACAACACTACACACATCACATGGTTTCATGCGAGTGTCTGAGAGTCAACTATCTGTTAACAACACCACACATATCACATGGTTTCACGCGAGTACATGAGAGAGCCAACTATCTGTGGACAACACCACACACATCGCATTATTTCACGTGAGTGCCTGAGAGAGCCAACTATCTGTGGACAACACTACACACATCACATGGTTTCATGCGAGTGTCTGAGAGTCAACTATCTGTTAACAACACCACACATATCACATTATTTCACGTGAGTGTCTGAGAGAGCCAACTATCTGTGGACAACACCACACACATCACATTATTTCACGTGAGTGTCTGAGAGAGCTAACTATCTTTGGACAACACCACACATATCACATTATTTCACGTGAGTGTCTGAGAGAGCCAACTATCTGTAGACAACACCACACACATCACATGGTTTCATGTGAGTGCCTGAGAAAGCGAACTATCTGTGGACAACACTACACATCACGTGGGTTTATGTGAATGCCTGAGAGAGCCAACTATCTGTGGACAACACCAGATATCACATGGTTTCATGTGAGTGTCTGAGAGAGCCAACTATCTGTGGACAACACCAGATATCACATGGTTTCATGCGAGTGTCTGAGAGAGCCAACTTTCTGTGGACAACACCACACACATCACATTATTTCACGTGAGTGTCTGAGAGAGCCAACTATCTGTGGACAACACCACACACATCACATTATTTCACGTGAGTCTGAGAGAGCCAATAATCTGTAGACAACACCACACATAACATGGTTTCATGCGAGTGTCTGAGAGAGCCAACTATCTGTGGACAACACCACACACATCACATGGTTTCATGTGAGTGTCAGAGAGCCAACTATCTGTGGACAACACCACACATCACATGGTTTCACGTGAGTGTCTGAGAGAGCCAACTATCTTTGGACAACACCACACACATCACATGGTTTCACGTGAGTGTCTGAGAGAGCCAATAATCTGTAGACAACACCACACACATCACATGGTTTCACGTGAGTGTCTGAGAGAGCCAACTATCTGTAGACAACACCACACACATCACATGGTTTCACGTGAGTGTCTGAGAGAGCCAATAATCTGTAGACAACACCACACACATCACATGGTTTCACGTGAGTGTCTGAGAGAGCCAACTATCTGTAGACAACACCACACACATCACATGGTTTCACGTGAGTGTCTGAGAGAGCCAACTATCTGTAGACAACACCACACATCACGTGGTTTCACGCGAGTGCCTGAGAAAGCCAACTATCCGTGGACAACTCAATGTCAGACTGTATGACTGGCGGTTTCTCACAACCTTGACCCAATGAGTGGAGGTGGCGGGGCTCTTATTTGTCTCCACCAGGTGAAGCCGTGGATGAAATTGCTTCAATGAAGAGATGTCATGCAAACCTGCTTGGATAGTTATGATTTGACGGGATACGACAGCGTGAGGATTCCTGCCTGGAAGTTGTGATGCATTCTATGTGTGTGAACCATCGGCAACTCGTCAACATCACGTGGCCCATAGTGCAGTCGGTGGGGGAGCGATATGCACAGGACTGTGTTACATGATGGTTGAATTAGTGCGAGGTTGTATTTACTGGCTGTGTCACATGTTGGTTGAATTAGTGCAAGGTTGTATTTATTGGCTGTGTCACAAGATGGTTGAATTAGTGCGAGGTTGTATTTACTGGCTGTGTCACATGATGGTTGAATTAGTGCGAGGTTGTATTTACTGGCTGTGTCACATGATGGTTGAATTAGTTCGAGGTTGTATTTACTGGCTGTGTCACATGTTGGATGAATTAGTGCGAGGTTGTATTTACTGGCTGTGTCACAAGATGGTTGAATTAGTGCGAGGTTGTATTTACTGGCTGTGTCACATGATGGTTGAATTAGTGCGAGGTTGTATTTACTGGCTGTGTCACATGATGGTTGAATTAGTGCGAGGTTGTATTTACTGGCTGTGTCACATGTTGGATGAATTAGTGCGAGGTTGTATTTACTGGCTGTGTCACATGATGGTTTAATTAGTGCGAGGTTGTATTTACTGGCTGTTACATGATGGATGAATTAGTGCGAGGTTGTATTTACTGGCTGTGTCACATGGTGGTTGAATTAGTGCGAGGTTGTATTTACTGGCTGTTACATGTTGGATGAATTAGTGCGAGGTTGTATTTACTGGCTGTGTCACATGATGGTTGAATTAGTGCACGGTTGTATTTACTGGCTGTGTCACATGTTGGATGAATTAGTACGAGGTTTTATTTACTGGCTGTGTTACATGATGGTTGAATTAGTGCGAGGTTGTATTTACTGGCTGTTACATGTTGGATGAATTAGTGCGAGGTTGTATTTACTGGCTGTGTCACATGATGGTTGAATTAGTGCAAGGTTGTATTTACTGGCTGTGTCACATGTTGGATGAATTAGTGCGAGGTTGTATTTACTGGCTGTTACATGTTGGATGAATTAGTGCGAGGTTGTATTTACTGGCTGTGTCACATGATGGTTGAATTAGTGCGAGGTTGTATTTACTGGCTGTGTCACATGTTGGTTGAATTAGTGCGAGGTTGTATTTACTGGCTGTTACATGTTGGATGAATTAGTGCGAGGTTGTATTTACTGGCTGTGTCACATGATGGTTGAATTAGTGCAAGGTTGTATTTACTGGCTGTGTCACATGTTGGATGAATTAGTGCGAGGTTTTATTTACTGGCTGTGTTACATGTTGGTTGAATTAGTGCGAGGTTGTATTTATTGGCTGTGTCACAAGATGGTTGAATTAGTGCGAGGTTGTATTTACTGGCTATGTTATATGTTGGTTGAATTAGTGCGAGGTTGTATTTACTGGCTGTGTCACATGATGGTTGAATTAGTGCGAGGTTGTATTTACTGGCTGTGTTACATGATGGTTGAATTAGTGCGAGGTTGTATTTACTGGCTGTGTCACATGTTGGTTGAATTAGTGCGAGGTTGTATTTACTGGCTGTGTCACAAGATGGTTGAATTAGTGCGAGGTTGTATTTACTGGCTGTGTCACATGATGGTTGAATTAGTGCGAGGTTGTATTTACTGGCTGTGTCACATGATGGTTGAATTAGTGCAAGGTTGTATTTACTGGCTGTGTCACATGATGGTTGAATTAGTGCGAGGTTGTATTTACTGGCTGTGTCACATGTTGGATGAATTAGTGCGAGGTTGTATTTACTGGCTGTGTCACATGATGGTTTAATTAGTGCGAGGTTGTATTTACTGGCTGTTACATGATGGATGAATTAGTGCGAGGTTGTATTTACTGGCTGTGTCACATGTTGGTTGAATTAGTGCGAGGTTGTATTTACTGGTTGTTACATGTTGGATGAATTAGTGCGAGGTTGTATTTACTGGCTGAGTCACATGATGGTTGAATTAGTGCAAGGTTGTATTTACTGGCTGTATCACATGTTGGATGAATTAGTGCGAGGTTTTATTTACTGGCTGTATTACATGATGGTTGAATTAGTGCGAGGTTGTATTTACTGGCTGTTACATGTTGGATGAATTAGTGCGAGGTTGTATTTACTGGCTGTGTCACATGATGGTTGAATTAGTGCAAGGTTGTATTTACTGGCTGTGTCACATGTTGGATGAATTAGTGCGAGGTTGTATTTACTGGCTGTTACATGTTTGATGAATTAGTGCGAGGTTGTATTTACTGGCTGTGTCACATGATGGTTGAATTAGTGCGAGGTTGTATTTACTGGCTGTGTCACATGATGGTTGAATTAGTGCGAGGTTGTATTTACTGGCTGTGTCACATGTTGGATGAATTAGTGCGAGGTTGTATTTACTGGCTGTGTCACATGATGGTTGAATTAGTGCGAGGTTGTATTTACTGGCTGTGTCACATGTTGGATGAATTAGTGCGAGGTTGTATTTACTGGCTGTGTCACATGATGGTTTAATTAGTGCGAGGTTGTATTTACTGGCTGTTACATGATGGATGAATTAGTGCGAGGTTGTATTTACTGGCTGTGTCACATGTTGGTTGAATTAGTGCGAGGTTGTATTTACTGGCTGTTACATGTTGGATGAATTAGTGCGAGGTTGTATTTACTGGCTGTGTCACATGATGGTTGAATTAGTGCAAGGTTGTATTTACTGGCTGTGTCACATGTTGGATGAATTAGTGCGAGGTTTTATTTACTGGCTGTGTTACATGATGGTTGAATTAGTGCGAGGTTGTATTTACTGGCTGTTACATGATGGTTGAATTAGTGCGAGGTTGTATTTACTGGCTGTGTCACATGATGGTTGAATTAGTGCGAGGTTGTATTTACTGGCTGTATCACATGATGGTTGAATTAGTGCGAGGTTGTATTTACTGGCTGTGTTACATGATGGTTGAATTAGTGCGAGGTTTTATTTACTGGCTGTGTCACATGTTGGATGAATTAGTGCGAGGTTGTATTTACTGGCTGTGTCACATGTTGAATGAATTAGTGCGAGGTTGTATTTACTGGCTGTGTCACATATTGGTTGAATTAGTGCGAGGTTGTATTTACTGGCTGTGTCACATGTTGGTTGAATTAGTGCGAGGTTGTATTTACTGGCTGTGTCACATGTTGGTTGAATTAGTGCGAGGTTGTATTTACTGGCTGTGTCACATGTTGGTTGAATTAGTGCGAGGTTGTATTTACTGGCTATGTTATATGTTGGTTGAATTAGTGCGAGGTTGAATTTACTGGCTGTGTCACATGATGGTTGAATTAGTGCGAGGTTGTATTTACTGGCTGTGTTACATGATGGTTGAATTAGTGCGAGGTTTTATTTACTGGCTGTGTCACATGTTGGATAAATTAGCGCGAGGTTGTATTTACTAGCTGTGTCACATGTTGGATGAATTAGTGCGAGGTTGTATTTACTGGCTGTGTCACATATTGGTTGAATTAGTGCGAGGTTGTATTTACTGGCTGTGTCACATGTTGGTTGAATTAGTGCGAGGTTGTATTTACTGGCTGTGTCACATGTTGGTTGAATTAGTGCGAGGTTGTATTTACTGGCTGTGTCACAAGATGGTTGAATTAGTGCGAGGTTGTATTTACTGGCTGTGTCACAAGATGGTTGAATTAGTGCGAGGATGTATTTACTGGCTATGTTACATGATGGTTGAATTAGTGCGAGGTTGTATTTACTGGCTGTGTCACATGTTGGTTGAATTAGTGCGAGGTTGTATTTACTGGCTGTGTCACAAGATGGTTGAATTAGTGCGAGGTTGTATTTACTGGCTGTGTCACATGATGGTTGAATTAGTGCGAGGTTGTATTTACTGGCTGTGTCACATGATGGTTGAATTAGTGCGAGGTTGTATTTACTGGCTGTGTCACATGATGGTTGAATTAGTGCGAGGGTGTATTTACAGGCTGTGTCACATGTTGGATGAATAAGTGCGAGGTTGTATTTACTGGCTGTGTCACATGATGGTTTAATTAGTGCGAGGTTGTATTTACTGGCTGTTACATGATGGATGAATTAGTGTGAGGTTGTATTTACTGGCTGTGTCACATGTTGGTTGAATTAGTGCGAGGTTGTATTTACTGGCTGTTACATATCGGATGAATTAGTGCGAGGTTGTATTTACTGGCTGTGTCACATGATGGTTGAATTAGTGCAAGGTTGTATTTACTGGCTGTGTCACATGTTGGATGAATTAGTGCGAGGTTTTATTTACTGGCTGTGTTACATGATGATTGAATTAGTGCGAGGTTGTATTTACTGGCTGTTACATGTTGGATGAATTAGTGCGAGGTTGTATTTACTGGCTGTGTCACATGATGGTTGAATTAGTGCAAGGTTGTATTTACTGGCTGTGTCACATGTTGGATGAATTAGTGCGAGGTTGTATTTACTGGCTGTTACATGTTTGATGAATTAGTGCGAGGTTGTATTTACTGGCTGTGTCACATGATGGTTGAATTAGTGCGAGGTTGTATTTACTGGCTGTGTCACATGATGGTTGAATTAGTGCGAGGTTGTATTTACTGGCTGTGTCACATGTTGGATGAATTAGTGCGAGGTTGTATTTACTGGCTGTGTCACATGATGGTTGAATTAGTGCGAGGTTGTATTTACTGGCTGTGTCACATGTTGGATGAATTAGTGCGAGGTTGTATTTACTGGCTGTGTCACATGATGGTTTAATTAGTGCGAGGTTGTATTTACTGGCTGTTACATGATGGATGAATTAGTGCGAGGTTGTATTTACTGGCTGTGTCACATGATGGTTGAATTAGTGCGAGGTTGTATTTACTGGCTGTTACATGTTGGATGAATTAGTGCGAGGTTGTATTTACTGGCTGTGTCACATGATGGTTGAATTAGTGCGAGGTTGTATTTACTGGCTGTGTCACATGATGGTTTAATTAGTGCGAGGTTGTATTTACTGGCTGTGTTACATGATGGTTGAATTAGTGCGAGGTTGTATCTACTGACTGTGTCACATGTTGGTTGAATTAGTGCGAGGTTGTATTTACTGGCTGTGTCACATGATGGTTTAATTAGTGCGAGGTTGTATTTACTGGCTGTGTCACATGATGGTTGAATTAGTGCGAGGTTGTATTTACTGGCTGTTACATGATGGATGAATTAGTGTGAGGTTGTATTTACTGGCTGTGTCACATGATGGATGAATTAGTGCGAGGTTGTATTTACTGGCTGTTACATGATGGTTGAATTAGTGCGAGGTTGTATTTACTGGCTGTTACATGATGGATGAATTAGTGCGAGGTTGTATTTACTGGCTGTGTACATGATGGTTGATTAGTGCGAGGTTGTATTTACTGGCTGTTTACATGTGGTAATTAGTGCGAGGTTGTATTTACTGGCTGTGTCACATGATGGTTGAATTAGTGCGAGGTTGTATTTACTGGCTGTGTCACATGTGGTTAATTAGTGCGAGGTTGTATTTACTGGCTGTGTCACAGATGGTTGAATTAGTGCGAGGTTGTATTTACTGGCTGTGTCACATGTTGGATGAATTAGTGCGAGGTTGTATTTACTGGCTGTGTACATGATGGATAATTAGTGCGAGGTTGTATTTACTGGCTGTGTTACATGTTGGATGAATTAGTGCGAGGTTGTATTTACTGGCTGTGTCACATGATGGTTGAATTAGTGCGAGGTTGTATATACTGGCTGTGTCACATGTTGGATGAATTAGTGCGAGGTTGTATTTACTGGCTGTGTCACATGTTGGATGAATTAGTGCGAGGTTGTATTTACTGGCTGTGTTACATGTTGGATGAATTAGTGCGAGGTTGTATTTACTGGCTGTGTCACATGATGGTTGAATTAGTGCGAGGTTGTATTTACTGGCTGTGTCACATGTTGGATGAATTAGTGCGAGGTTGTATTTACTGGCTGTGTCACATGATGGTTTAATTAGTGCGAGGTTGTATTTACTGGCTGTGTCACATGTTGGATGAATTAGTGCGAGGTTGTATTTACTGGCTGTGTTACATGATGGTTGAATTAGTGCAAGGTTGTATTTACTGGCTGTGTCACATGATGGTTTAATTAGTGCGAGGTTGTATTTACTGGCTGTGTCACATGATGGTTGAATTAGTGCGAGGTTTTGTTTACTGGCTGTGTCACATGATGGTTGAATTAGTGCAAGGTTGTATTTACTGGCTGTGTTACATGATGGTTGAATTAGTGCGAGGTTGTATTTACTGGCTGTGTCACAAGATGGTTGAATTAGTGCGAGGTTTTATTTACTGGCTGTGTCACATGAGGGTTGAATTAGTGCAAGGTTGTATTTACTGGCTGTGTCACATGATGGTTGAATTAGTGCGAGGTTGTATTTACTGGCTGTGTCACATGATGGTTGAATTAGTGCGAGGTTTTATTTACTGGCTGTGTCACATGATAGTTGAATTAGTGCAAGGTTGTATTTACTGGCTGTGTCACATGTTGGATGAATTAGTGCGAGGTTGTATTTACTGGCTGTTTTACATGATGGTTTAATTAGTGCGAGGTTGTATTTACTGGCTGTGTCACATGATGGTTTAATTAGTGCGAGGTTGTATTGACTGGCTGTGTTACATGATGGTTGAATTAGTGCGAGGTTGTATTTACTGGCTGTGTCACATGATGGTTGAATTAGTGCGAGGTTGTATTTACTGGCTGTGTCACATGTTGGATGAATTAGTGCGAGGTTGTATTTACTGGCTGTGTCACATGTTGGATGAATTAGTGCGAGGTTGTATTTACTGGATGTGTCACATGATGGTTGAGTTAGTGCGAGGTTGTATTTACTGGCTGTGTCACATGTTGGATGAATTAGTGCGAGGTTGTATTTACTGGCTGTGTCACATGATGGTTGAGTTAGTGCGAGGTTGTATTTACTGGCTGTGTCACATAATGACTAAACTACATGTGGGATTGTATTTATGGCTGTGCCAAATGGTGCTTGCAAATGCAGTGGAATTTAAAGTTGCATACGAGAGATCCCGGGTTCAGATCTGAGACTACCGTGCACATCTGTGCTGAGCCTTTGTGTTGTGTTGTCTAGCTATGTACTGGGTGACTCAGACAACGTCACAAGAAGAACAGTGGAAGTACCAAATGATTCCTGACAGGATGCCAACTCCGGGACTTATTTATGCCTACAACTCCCGGACTTATGTATGCCTACAACTCCAGGACTTATTTATGCCTACAACTCCGGTACTTATTTATGCCTACAACTCCGGGACATATTTATGCCTACAACTCCGGTACTTATTTATGCCTACAACTCCGGGACATATTTATGCCTACAACTCCGGTACTTATTTATGCCTACAACTCCGGTACTTATTTATGCCTACAACTCCGGTACTTATTTATGCCTACAACTCCGGTACTTATTTATGCCTACAACTCCGGTACTTATTTATGCCTACAACTCCGGTACTTATTTATGCCTACAAGTCTGGTACTTATTTATGCCTACAACTCCGGTACTTATTTATGCCTACAACTCCGGTACATATTTATGCCTACAACTCCGGGACATTTTTATGCCTACAACTCCGGTACTTATTTATGCCTACAACTCCGGTACTTATTTATGCCTACAACTCCGGTACTTATTTATGCCTACAACTCCGGTACTTATTTATGCCTACAACTCCGGTACTTATTTATGCCTACAACTCCGGTACTTATTTATGCCTACAACTTCGGTACTTATTTACGCCTACAACTCCGGTACTTATTTATGCCTACAAATCCGGTACTTATTTATGCCTACAACTCCGGGACATATTTATGCCTACAACTCCGGTACTTATTTATGCCTACAACGCCGGTACTTATTTACGCCTTCAATGCACACATTGTACATTTTACAGCCCAGCAATCCTGGGTCCCAGAGCCCATTCACTCTTTTCATTCTGATGAAATTCCACTATTATGACCTTGCAAAGTGGAGTGATCACTCCTTTGAAGAAATAATCCGTCGGTCTCCGTGCCCTAGTTGCCAATGTAGTCACTCTCCAAAGTTGTATAATGTCGGTTACCTATTTATTGTCTTAAGGAGGCTAACACAGATGACTTCTGACAGATGGTACCGACGTCACGATGATCGGAATGATGCCGTAAATTCAATTCTCATTCCTCTTATCATTTATTCAAATTGTAGATATGAAAATCACTCACTGTATATTAGTAGATTTCACACTCATTCGAGTCAAATCAAAGTCATGTCTGTCTTCCAAGAATGCCAACGTTCCAGTCAAATCAAAGTCATGTCTGTCATCCAAGAATGCCAACGGTTGATTGACTGTCGTCTGTCCCCTACTGTTGCTCATACATCTGTATAGCATGGCAACTTTATACGTCCACCTATTCTTGTTCTCGTGACAACTAAAATATCATTCGCGCTGACTCTCTCCGTGGAGTTATATAATCTCTCTCTCTCTCTCTCTCTCTCTCTCTCTCTCTCTCTCTCTCTCTCTCTCTCTCTCTCTCTCTCTCTCTCTCTCTCTCTCTCTCTCTCTGTGTGTGTGTGTGTTTTCCTGCTCTTATATCTTGTATGCATATAGTTTCCTGCTCTTATATCTTGTATGTATATAGTTTCCTGCTCTTATATCTTGTATGTATATAGTTTCCTGCTCTTATATCTTGTATGTATATAGTTTCCTGATCTTATATCTTGTATGTATATAGTTTCCTGCTCTTATATCTTGTATGTATATAGTTTCATGATCTTATATCTTGTATGTATATAGTTTCCTGATCTTATATCTTGTATGTATATAGTTTCCTGCTCTTATATCTTGTATGTATATAGTTTCCTGCTCTTATATCTTGTATGTATATAGTTTCCTGCTCTTATATCTTGTATGTATATAGTTTCCTGCTCTTATATCTTGTATGTATATAGTTTCCTACTCTTACATCTTGTGTGTGTATAGTTTCTTACTCACACATCTTATGTGTGTAGAGTTCCCTGCTCTAAAATCTTGTGTGTGTGTGTGTTTGTGTGTGTATAGAGTTACCTGCTCTTACATCTTGTGTGTGTGTGTATGTATGTGTGTGTGTGTGTGTCTATGCGTGCGTGCGTGCGTGCGTATGTGTGTGTGCGTATGTGTATGTGTGTGTGTGTGTGTGTGTGTGTGTGTGTGTGTGGAGTTTCCTACTCTTACATTTTATGTGTGTATAGAGTTACCTGCTCTTACATCTTGTGTGTATAGACTTACTACTCTTACATCTTGTGTGTGTAGTGTTTCCTGCTCTTACATCTTGTGTGTGTTTAGTTTCCTGCTCTTGCATCACATGTGTGTAGAGTTTCCTGCTCTAACAGCTTGTGTGTGTGTGTGTGTGTGTGTGTGTGTATCTGTTTGTGTGTGTATGTGTGTGTGTATGTAGAGTTTCCTGCTCTTACGTCGTGTGTGTGTATAGTTTCCTGCTGTTATATCTTATGTGTATATAGTTTCCTGCTTGTACATCTTGTGTATGTGTGTATAAAGTTTCCTTCTCTTACATCTTGTGTTTGTGTGTAGAGTTCTGTGCTCGTATCTTGTGTGTGTAGAGTTCCCTGCTCTAAAATCATGTGTGTGTGTGTGTGTGTGTGAGTGAGTGTGTGTGTGTGTGTGATGCGTGCGTGCGATCGCGCGCGCGCGCGTGTGTGTGTATGTGTGTGGAGTTCCTACTCCTACATTTTGTATGTGTAGTTTTCTGCTCTCAGATCTTGTGTGTATAGTTTTCTGCTCTTAGATCGTGTGTATATAGTTTTCTGCTCTTACATCTTGTGTGTATAGTTTTCTGCACTTACATATAGTGTGTATAGAGTTTCCTGCTCTTAAATCTTGTGTGTATAGAGTTTCAAGTGTATCCGAGCACTAATTTGTTGTATATTATTGTGTATACTAATCTGTTGTATGTGAATCCGTGCACTGATCTCTGAAACTCACTGTTATTTAGGAACTGTTCTACTGTCAAGGCCTGCGAAAGCTGTCTATAAGTGACAACGAAATCACCAGCATCCCACCGGCGATATCCAGCCTGACCAATCTCCAAGAGCTGGACTTCAGCAAGAATGGTGAGTGTGTTCACACATGGCCGTCACTGGTCTGTCACACCAATCTGTTTATATCTCATCTCATCACCAATCTATCACACCAGAGACAGTTCTCACCTCATCACTAATCTATCACACCAGACAGATCTCATCTCATCACTAATCTATCACATCAAACATAACTCACCTCATCACTAATCTATCACATCAAGAATATCTCACCTCATCACAAATCTATCACACCAGACAGATCTCATCACATCACTAATCTATCACACCAGACAGATCTCATCGCATCACTAATCTATCACACCAAGCATATCTCACCTCATCACTAATCTATCACACCAGACAGATCTCATCACATCACTAATCTATCACACCAGACAGATCTCATCGCATCACTAATCTATCACATCAAGCATATCTCACCTCATCACTAATCTATCACACCAGACAGATCTCATCACATCACTAATCTATCACACCAGACAGATCTCATCACATCACTAATCTATCACACCAGACAGATCTCATCGCATCACTAATCTATCACACCTGACAGATCTCATCGCATCACTAATCTATCACAGCAAACAGATTCACCTCATCATCAATCTATCACACCAGACAGATCTCACCTCATCACTAATCTATCACACCAGATAGTTCTCACCTCATCATCAATCTATCACACCAGACAGATCTCACCTCATCACTAATCTATCATATAAATATTAATTACTTCTACAGAAGTTTTTCTACAGAACATTTTGATACACCGAGAGCCCCATAGCGCAGTTACTTCTATAGTTAAAGACTGTTGCATATCCTGTACAGGACGCTGACATCATCCCCAGCGTTATTAGATCTTCGTGACCTCTTGACACGGTTACGTTTATTAGTTCGCCATTGCGTTCTGAATGACTGGCACCTTTACTATTTTAACAGAAACACCCAACGCAAGGCGTTCTGCTGCCAAATCATCCGCATTATGTTGTGTTAACGCGTTACGCGAGATTACGAACTGCCTCCGTAACTTCTTCTCACGGAACTGGCTACTTCTACAGAACTCATTGATACAATGAGAGCCCCCGTGACGCAGACACTTCTACAGAACCCATTGATATATCGAGAGTCCCCGTGTGGCGCAGTGAATGGCACATTTGATTATCGGTCGGTGGTTATGTGTTCGAATGCATCTGATAAAGAAAGTGCTGTGGGGGGGGGGGGGGGGGGGGGGGGGGGGGGGGGGGGGCGGAGGAATTGATGACAAATTGATCTGGGCTTCCGGCTGTAGGCAGCCTGCATTGGGTGCCATGGTATGTTCTGGCCAGGGAACACGGCCGTCACTATACTGACCACATGGTATGTTCTGGCCACGGAACACGGCCATCGCTATACTGATCACATGGTATGTTCTGGCCAGGGAACACGGCCGTCGCTATACTGATCACATGGTATGTTCTGGCCAGGGAACACGGCCGTCGCTATACTGATCACATGGTATGTTCTGGTCAGGGAACACGGCCGTCGCTATACTGATCACATGGTATGTTCTGGCCAGGGAACACGGCCGTCGCTATACTGATCACATGGTATGTTCTGGCCAGGGAACACGGCCGTCGCTATACTGATCACATGGTATGTTCTGGCCAGGGAACACGGCCGTCGCTATACTGATCACATGGTATGTTCTGGCCAGGGAACACGGCCGTCGCTATACTGATCACATGGTATGTTCTGGCCAGGGAACACGGCCGTCGCTATACTGATCACATGGTATGTTCTGGCCAGGGAACACGGCCGTCGCTATACTGACCACATGGTGTGTTCTGGCCAGGGAACACGGCCGTCGCTATACTGACCACATGGTATGTTCTGGCAAGGGAACACGGCCGTCGCTATACTGATCACATGGTATGTTCTGGCAAGGGAACACGGCCGTCGCTATACTGATCACATGGTGTGTTCTGGACAGGGAACACGGCCGTCGCTATACTGATCACATGGTGTGTTCTGGACAGGGAACACGGCCGTCGCTATACTGATCACATGGTATGTTCTGGCTAGGGAACACGGTCGTCGCTATACTGATCACATGGTATGTTCTGGCAAGGGAACACGGCCGTCGCTATACTGATCACATGGTGTGTTCTGGACAGGGAACACGGCCGTCGCTATACTGATCACATGGTGTGTTCTGGCTAGGGAACACAGCCGTCGCTATACTGACCACATGGTATGTTCTGGCAAGGGAACACGGCCGTCGCTATACTGATCACATGGTATGTTCTGGCAAGGGAACACGGCCGTCGCTATACTGATCACATGGTGTGTTCTGGACAGGGAACACGGCCGTCGCTATACTGATCACATGGTATGTTCTGGCTAGGGAACACGGCCGTCGCTATACTGACCACATGGTATGTTCTGGCAAGGGAACACGGCCGTCGCTATACTGATCACATGGTGTGTTCTGGACAGGGAACACGGCCGTCGCTATACTGATCACATGGTATGTTCTGGCCAGGGAACACGGCCGTCGCTATACTGATCACATGGTATGTTCTGGCCAGGGAACACGGCCGTCGCTATACTGACCACATGGTATGTTCTGGCCAGGGAACACGGCCGTCGCTATACTGACCACATGGTATGTTCTGGCAAGGGAACACGGCCGTCGCTATACTGATCACATGGTGTGTTCTGGCCAGGGAACACGGCCGTCGCTATACTGATCACATGGTGTGTTCTGGACAGGGTACACGGCCGTCGCTATACTGATCACATGGTGTGTTCTGGCCAGGGAACACGGCCGTCGCTATACTGATCACATGGTGTGTTCTGGCCAGGGAACACGGCCGTCGCTATACTGATCACATGGTGTGTTCTGGCCAGGGAACACGGCCGTCGCTATACTGATCACATGATGTGTTCTGGCCAGGGAACACGGCCGTCGCTATACTGATCACATGGTGTGTTCTGGCCAGGGAACACGGCCGTCGCTTTACTGATCACATGGTGTGTTCTGGCCAGGGAACACGGCCGTCGCTATACTGATCACATGGTGTGTTCTGGCCAGGGAACACGGCCGTCGCTATACTGACCACATGGTATGTTCTGGCCAGGGAACACGGCCGTCGCTATACTGACCACATGGTATGTTCTGGCCAGGGAACACGGCCGTCGCTTATACTGACACATGGTGTGTTCCTGGCCAGGGAACACGGCCGTCGCTATACTGATCACATGGTGTGTTCTGGCCAGGGAACACGGCCGTCGCTATACTGATCACATGGTGTGTTCTGGCCAGGGAACACGGCCGTCGCTATACTGATCACATGGTGTGTTCTGGTCAGGGAACACGGCCGTCGCTATACTGATCACATGGTGTGTTCTGGCCAGGGAACACGGCCGTCGCTATACTGATCACATGGTGTGTTCTGGCCAGGGAACACGGCCGTCGCTATACTGATCACATGGTGTGGTTCTGGCCAGGGAACACGGCCGTCGCTATACTGATGACATGGTGTGTTCTGGCCAGGGAACACGGCCGTCGCTATACTGATCACATGGTGTTGTTCTGGCCAGGGAACACCGGCCGTCGCTATACTGATCACATGGTGTGTTCTGGCCAGGGAACACGGCCGTCGCTATACTGCTACATGGTGTGTCTGGCAGGAACACGGCCGTCGCTTTACTGATCCACATGGTAGTGTCTGGCCAGGAACACGGCCGTCGCTATACTGACCACATGGTATGTTCTGGCTAGGGAACACGGCCGTCGCTATACTGACCACATGGTATGTTCTGGCCAGGGAACACGGCCGTCACTATACTGACCACATGGTATGTTCTGGCCAGGGAACACGGCCGTCACTATACTGACCACATGGTGGTATGTTCTGGCCAGGGAACACGGCCGTCACTATACTGACCACATGGTGTGTTCTGGGTAGGGAACACGGCCGTCGCTATACTGACCACATGGTCTGTTCTGGCCAGGGAACACGGCCGTCACTATACTGACCACATGGTGGTATGTTCTGGGTAGGGGACACGGCCGTCACTATACTGACCACATGGTGGTATGTTCTGGCCAGGGAACACGGCCGTCACTATACTGACCACATGGTGGTATGTTCTGGCCAGGGAACACGGCCGTCACTATACTGACCACATCGTGGTATGTTCTGGCCAGGGAACACGGCCGTCACTATACTGACCACATGGTGTGTTCTGGGTAGGGAACACGGCCGTCGCTATACTGATCACATGGTATGTTCTGGCTAGGGAACACGGCCGTCGCTATACTGACCACATGGTATGTTCTGGCCAGGGAACACGGCCGTCACTATACTGACCACATGGTGGTATGTTCTGGGTAGGGGACACGGCCGTCACTATACTGACCACATGGTGGTATGTTCTGGCCAGGGAACACGGCCGTCACTATACTGACCACATGGTGGTATGTTCTGGCCAGGGAACACGGCCGTCACTATACTGACCACATGGTGGTATGTTCTGGCCAGGGAACACGGCCGTCACTATACTGACCACATGGTGGTATGTTCTGGCCAGGGAACACGGCCGTCACTATACTGACCACATGGTGGTATGTTCTGGGTAGGGAACACGGCCGTCACTATACTGACCACATGGTGGTATGTTCTGGCCAGGGAACACGGCCGTCACTATACTGACCACATGGTATGTTCTGGGTAGGGAACACGGCCGTCGCTATACTGACCACATGGTATGTTCTGGCTAGAGAACACGGCCGTCGCTATACTGACCACATGGTGTGTTCTGGGTAGAGAACACGGCCGTCGCTATACTGACCACATGGTATGTTCTGGGTAGGGAACACGGCCGTCGCTATACTGACCACATGGTGTGTTCTGGGTAGAGAACACGGCCGTCGCTATACTGATCACATGGTATGTTCTGGGTAGGGAACACGGCCGTCGCTATACTGATCACATGGTATGTTCTGGGTAGGGAACACGGCCGTCGCTATACTATCGACATCACCATCGAATGCCTAGTGGTCTATACAATATAATCTTAGCTCCATGAACCCATACGGTCCATGTCGTGAAAACACGATCCTGCACAGTACTGATTTGTCACGCCACACTCTTAAATCTGGACACTTGATTATTCCGTTAGTGAATACATTGACGTAAATTCAATTGGTCTATGCAAATTAGTATGATTTTAAAAAAATATTAAGTAATTAATTACATTACTGTTCAGTAGACATAAAATATTCACTGAGTCAAGAATTAAATCAATACGTAACGGAAGCCAATTTAGCGCATCTAGTCCAAATTTGCGGGGACGCCAATAAATGGCCAACTGGTGATAACTGGGCGGGAGCAGCGGGGCGGGTATGCTGAAGAAAGCTAATATTAGACCGAATAATGGATGTAATAGCTGGCTGGGCGGGTCACCTTCATGGAGCCCTTATTGATTCTGTCAGTGATCTCACCCGATATAGGATTTTAACCGGGCACAAATCAATTCCAGCAGTCAATACATGTAGAGACTGACGCCGCCGACCCAACGTCTAGAGTGGCGTCTGTTGACGAGGGCGCAAACCTCATCAGCATTATCATTATGTTGTGTTTGGACAAGTCAAGTCTGTTGACGAGGGCGCAAATCTCATCAGCATTATCATTATGTTGTGTTTGGACAAGTCAAGTCTGTTGACGAGGGCGCAAACCTCATCAGCATTATCATTATGTTGTGTTTGGACAAGTCAAGTCTGTTGACGAGGGCGCAAATCTCATCAGCATTATCATTATGTTGTGTTTGGACAAGTCAAGTCTGTTGACGAGGGCGCAAATCTCATCAGCATTATCATTATGTTGTGTTTGGACAAGTCAAGTCTGTTGACGAGGGCGCAAACCTCACAAGCTCTATGTTGTGTGTGGACAACAAGTCAAGTCTGTTGACAAGCACGCAAACCTCATCAGAATTATCATCAAAGGGTCCTGGTCAAAGAGGAATGGCTACACAGCTACTTGTTACCACCGCCAAAACCTAACAAAGACCATTCCAAGATATGCGGCTACAGAATCATAACGATGCAGAACACTGCTGGCAAGCTACTGGAGAAAATTATAGCACACATACTTGCTCGTGATTTGGAACAATTCGGCTGTATCCCGTCCACACTTGGAGGATACAGATGCAACAAACAGTCATGGCTGAATGCGGCAGTCTTTGCTCAGGACGTTTATGAAGGGTTTCAGGTCAGAGAAGAGACATGTGAGGCCGCCATAGACTTAGAGGACGCATATAACAGAGTATCTTTCGAGCACTTGATACAAACCCTTCTCAGACTGAAAGTGTACCCTCACCTTATATGATGGATAGCTGTAGTCCTGTTCCAGAGGAAGGTGGTGCTAAGATGTGGGAGTTGGTCTTCTGAGCCGATAACGATATGTCCAGGATTGCCGCAGGGTTCACCACTGTCACCAGTACTATTCAACGTGTATACGGTGCCGATCACTGAACAATAGTTGGACGGGAGGGTGGACTCTTTGTCATTTGCTGACGACATTCTTGTGTATCGAAGGGTCGAGATAGACAGGCGGTTGCCATCGTACGCAGGGCGAACTAGATCGAATTCCCTCATGGTGTGCTGATGCCAGTGACCTTGTCAACTCTGCAAAGGCATCGGTTACATGGTTCTCCCTAAACAACCATATTGTGAACACAGACCTGCCGGCAGTGAGAATGGATGGGAGCATTTTGAGTAGAACCCAGTCGATGACATATTTTGGCGTGAGGTTTGATCGTAGCCTGTCATTCAGAGATCACGTTGATTATGTCATAAGGAAAGCTCGAAAAGATTTGTCAGCAATGAGAGTCATGGCAACTGCCAATATTGAGCAAAGACTGTTAATACTTCTATTCCAAGGACTGGTGCTTTCACCAATCGAGTATGCCCTGGCCATCCTCACTGTCAGCCCTACACAGATTGGAAGACTTGAAAAGGTACAAAACGAAGCCATGCGCATCATTTTGGGCTGCACGAGAGACACCAGCTGTGTAGCAGTGAGATACCTCCTTGACTTCCCGACCATGAACCACAGGATCAAGATGCATACTTAAAACATAAGTGCAGAAGAGAAGCACCCTCTGCGTGAAGCTATATTCAGAGAAAAGGGTGACAGGCTAAAGAGGGGCAAATCATGGATGGGTCGGGTGGAAGGTGTCATCAGACTGGTCTGCAGTCCTACCAGTATCAACCCCGGCAAGGAATGGGTGCCTGTGCCTCCATCTTTTAAGTGCACCTTCTCCTGCATTATCACACTCGACAGACGGTGCAGAGAGCAGAACCCTGTCGCTGTCAACGCAGAGGTCAACGCGCTTATGAATGAACACAGACAACCCCAAAGTGCTCATCTATACAGATGGATCTGTTGTAAAGCAGCAGAGAAGTGCGTGGGCATTTACAGCTCGTTCAGCGGGCCGAACCGTTCAAGAATCCAACGGTGCCCACTCCATGACCACGAGCAGCATGACGATGGAGGTGATGGCAGTAACACAGGCTTTCTTATGGCTAGAATAACAGCATTATACCAACGTGTGTGTACTAAGTGATTCAATGAGCATGATTCGGAAGGTCGAGGCAGGATCTGTGCATAGACAGTGGACTGATTCGCTGCGGAAGTCCGTTGTCCGTAAGGTCACCTTCATCTTCGTCCCGCGACATGCGGGAGTCGAGGGAAATGAACTAGCTGATAAACTGGCTGGCTCTGCATCCCCTGCAGTTGGCCAGCCCATGGATCGTGCCGATGTTATTAACATCCTTAAAGAGATGTCGAGAACAGAGGACTTTGACGTCAGTGAATTCACATCGTTATTCAGGATGAGAGACTTGGGAGTAAGAATTGGCACGGCCAGACACGAGAGGTACATCGGAAAAGCGAGGGGCCTCGTCAACCAACACAGAATAAGCACTATTAGCCACCGGACGCTGATGCATATGCTGGGGGGGGGGGGGGAGGATCTGAGCACCTATGGACCTGTCCGGAGTGCAATGACGATATCCCAACTGATAACTGATAACTGATCTACTGTATGTGCTGTTTTTGTTATCTACTGTGTTATCTCTTGTGTAACTGACCTGCTAGTTCCCAAACATAATGTATCACTTATGCCTGTGCAGGGATCATCGAGGTGCCCGACAACATCAAGTCCTGTAAATATCTAAGATCTGTGGATGCCAGCGTCAACCCATTGGGCAAGTAAGTCCTGTAAATATCTAAGATCTGTGGATGCCAGCGTCCACCCACTGGGCAAGTAAGTCCGGCCACCTCGAGCAGTTCACAACCTATACAGTTGCATTCCACAAGCATGTGGGTGTGCGTACGTTCATGTGTGTATGTTGGCATGTGTGTGTGCGTGCATGCCTCCACCTGGAATAGTTGGAGACAATCTAGAACCCCACTCGTAAAATCTTTGAGCTGATGGAGACATTCTAGGACCCCACTCCCTGTAACATCTCTCAGCTGACGGAGATAATTTAGGACCCCAATCCTTGCAAGGGTGGCGGGGTAGGGGTATCCCCTATCAAAGGAGAAGTAATGTACCTCCTTCCCTCCGCTAGCCTACGGGACAACCTTGGGCAAGATGGGGTACCCGCTTAGCCCCCTTATCAGGGTATAGTAAAGCCGTGGGTGCAGATTGTGGATGAAGTTGAAGAGCAGTCAACAGAGAGTTGTAGGTTATGGTCTCCAACTTCACGACGGTAGGCAGAGGATCTCTGTTTTGGGAGAAAACGGCCACGGTCATCGACCAGTGTGGTCACTGCTAGGAAGGAAAGCAATGGCAAACTACCTTCTTTACAGATACCAAGAAAATCATGTTTTGCAGTCTCATAGAAAATAAGAGAAACAGAATAAATGGGTGCTCAATAGGGGTAGCCTCGCCCGGTAGGGGTAGTCATGTGCACCAGGTGACTCCAGACCGTCATGAGGCGACTGAGTGCAAAAGAATATCAACAATGAAAGTAGGAACTTGGAATGTAAGAACTACGAATGGGGATGGAAAATTTGATAACATTAAGAATGAAATTAGAAGACTGAATATTAACATGTTAGGTATATGTGAGACCAGATGGACAGGAATGGGCATTATAACATCTGAAGAATATAGAATAATATATTCTGGTGGAGAGATACAATAGCGAGGAGTAGCAATTATAATGGATACAGAGAGATCACAATCGATCAAAGGATATTGGATTGTATCAGACTGAGTGTTACTGGTGAAGTTGAGTGGAAGACCTTTTGATGTCAATGTCATACAAGTTTATGCACCAACAGCAAACAGCAGTGATGACAGCATCGATGAATTTTATAACGATTTGGAAAATGCCTTCAAGAAATGCAAGAAGTAAGATTTAAATATAATGGTTGACTTTAATGCTAAAGTTGGAAATCAACAAGACAGATGCATAGTAGGCAAGTATGGACTAGTGACTAGGGGAACAGAATGAAAGAAGTTGCAGACTTGTACAGTGGGCAAAAGAGCATGATATGATTATTGGAAACACCTGGTATCAACATCACCCAAGGAGATTATGGAAGTGGAGGAGTCCAGATCATAAGATCAAAAATCAGAATGATTACATTCTCATCAACAGAAGATTTTGAAAAGCCTTAAAAGTCGCATAACTATACCAAGCGCACACTGCTACATCAACCATAGATTAATCATAAGCAATATACATATATAATATATACCATTAGAGAAAGTTCAATATACACCAAGAAACACCAAACGTGATCTACGAGCACTGAAGAGTGAAGAGATAAAAGATAAATTCAACGTAGAGGTAAAGAACAGATTTACCCAGGAAGATTAACCCGGTCAAGAAACACCTGCAGAAGTTGAATGTGTCGGCCTAAAGACTCAGAAGAAGAAGAACAGATTTGATGCATTGTTCGATATAGAAATATCATTTCAAGATGTCAGCGACCAATGGGAAATATTAAAGAAATCAGTCAACCAAGCTGCAGAAACAACCATCCAAAAAAATAAAGATGATGGGACGTAGGAAATGGATGAAGGTAGACATCTTAAAACTCATGGGAATAAGAAGAAATAACACAAATAACCATGAAAAATATGAAGAGATTCACAGGAAAATTAGGAAACTATGCAAAGAGGCAAAAGAAGCATGGCTTGAGGAAAATTGAGGGAAACTGAAAACCAACACAACACCCGGAATACTAAATTAATGAACAAAAGAATTAATGACATTACTAAGAAAAGAACACACAGAATGCTCTTAACCATATGAAAACTGGCAAGACCCTGGGTCCAGATAACATCACAATAGAAATGATCAATGCCTTAGCCTTAGAAGAATATGGAATAGATCAAGTCACCAGGCTGCTGAAAGCAATATATGATACTGGAGATATGCCTCCTGAATTATGTAATTCTATATTTATTGCAATGCCAAAGAAATCAGGAGTCTTGGAATGTGGTCAACATTTAACAATTAGTATAATGAGCCACATCACAAAGATTTTGCTAAGAGTTATCATGCAAGTAGTTAGGAAGAAAATAAAACCCAAAATAGGAGAGTAACAATGTGGGTTTGTAGAAGGCAAGGGTACAGTAAATGCTGTGTATATACTGAGAAGATTAATTGAACGTTCTTTAGAAGTAAACAAAACCTTTGCTTTTTTGACTACACAAAGGCTTTCGATAAAGTGAGACATGTCAACATGGTAAAGATGCTTGCAGATCTACAAATTGATGGGAAAGATCTTAGACATAAAAAAACATATATTGGAAACAACAAGCTGTCATAAGGATTGATAATGAAGTATGTCTAAATCAGCCTATTAAAAGAGGTGTGAGACAGGGATATGTAGTGTCTCCAGATTTATTTTTACCTGTACAGTGAAAATATCTTCAGAAATGTAGATCTGAAAAGGGATCATCATTGGAGGACGAAGCATCAATAACATTAGAAATACTGATGATATAGTATTGATTGCAAACATTGAGCAGGATCTGCAACATTTAGTAGATGCGGTTGTTGCACACAGTGAACAGCTAGGGTTAGAATTGAATTGTTAGAAGACACAGATTATGGTCGTCACTAGGAAGGAGGAAATACCACAATGTAATATACAGGTAAGTGGGAATATTCTTAAACAAGTGAATTGGTACAATTATCTCGGAACAGTCATAACATCTGATGGGAGATGCCTTGTTGAGATTAGAACAAGAATCGCCATGGCGAAGGAAGCCTTTAGCAAGATGGAAAACATACTGACCTATAAAAAGATGTCAGTTGCAACGAGAAAAGGATATAAGGGTGCTACATAGAACATGTGCTTTTGTATGGATGTGAAGCGTAGACAATGAGAAAACAGGCTGAAAAACATCTGTGAAAATGTGGTTTCTGAGAAGAATACAAAGAATACCGTGGACAGGCAGAAAAACATCTGTGAAAATGTGGTTTCTGAGAAGAATACAAAGAATACCGTGGACAGGCAGAAAAACATCTGAGAAAATGTGGTTTCTGAGAAGAATACAAAGAATACCGTGGACAGGCAGAAAAACATCTGAGAAAATGTGGTTTCTGAGAAGAATACAAAGAATACCGTGGGCAGGCAGAAAAACATCTGAGAAAATGTGGTTTCTGAGAAGAATACAAAGAATACCGTGGACAGGCAGAAAAACATCTGTGAAAATGTGGTTTCTGAGAAGAATACAAAGAATACCGTGGACAGGCAGAAAACATCTGTGAAAATGTGGTTTCTGAGAAGAATACAAAGAATACCGTGGACAGGCAGAAAAACATCTGTGAAAATGTGGTTTCTGAGAAGAATACAAAGAATACCATGGACAGGCAGAAAAACATCTGTGAAAATGTGGTTTCTGAGAAGAATACAAAGAATACCGTGGACAGGCAGAAAAACATCTGTGAAAATGTGGTTTCTGAGAAGAATACAAAGAATACCGTGGACAGGCAGAAAAACATCTGTGAAAATGTGGTTTCTGAGAAGAATACAAAGAATACCGTGGACAGGCAGAAAAACATCTGTGAAAATATGGTTTCTGAGAAGAATACAAAGAATACCGTGGACAGGCAGAAAAACATCTGTGAAAATGTGGTTTCTGAGAAGAATACAAAGAATATCGTGGACAGGCAGAAAAACATCTGTGAAAATGTGGTTTCTGAGAAGAATACAAAGAATACCATGGACAGGCAGAAAAACATCTGTGAAAATGTGGTTTCTGAGAAGAATACAAAGAATACCGTGGACAGGCAGAAAAACATCTGTGAAAATGTGGTTTCTGAGAAGAATACAAAGAATACCGTGGACAGGCAGAAAAACATCTGTGAAAATGTGGTTTCTGAGAAGAATACAAAGAATACCGTGGACAGGCAGAAAAACATCTGTGAAAATATGGTTTCTGAGAAGAATACAAAGAATACCGTGGACAGGCAGAAAAACATCTGTGAAAATGTGGTTTCTGAGAAGAATACAAAGAATACCGTGGACAGGCAGAAAAACATCTGTGAAAATGTGGTTTCTGAGAAGAATACAAAGAATACCGTGGACAGACAGAAAAACCAATGACCAAGTCCTACAAGAAACAAAAAAACATCGTAAACTGATTAGAGAAATGAAATGAAAGTCAAAATTTGTTGGTTATGTTATGAGAAGAAATAAATTGGAGAACATTGTAACAACTGGCAAGATCAAGGGGAAGACAACAAGGGAAAGGCAGTGAAGTAAATACCTGGATGGCTTGGCCACGTGACATATTTGAAACAAGAACACTGAGCTGATCCACAAATCTGGAGATCGAGTGAGATGGTGAAACCTGACCGCCCACGCTTATCGGCATGGCACATGATGATGATGAATCCTTGTAAAATCTTTCAGCTTATGAAGACATTGTATCACCCTACTCCCCACCTGCTATTAGAGCAGAGATAATTATGGGATGGGGCAGTCATGTTCATACATTGTCACACTGTTATTAGAGCAGCGATAATTATGAGATGGACACAATCATGTTCATACATTGTCACACTGTTATTAGAGCAGAGATAATTATGAGATGGACACAATCATGTTCATACATTGTCACACTGTTATTAGAGCAGAGATAATTATGAGATGGACACAATCATGTTCATACATTGTCACACTGTTATTAGAGCAGAGATAATTATGGGATGGACACAATCATGTTCATACATTGTCACACTGTTATTAGAGTAGAGATAATTATGGGATGGGACAGTCATGTTCATACATTGTCACACTGTTATTAGAGTAGAATAATTATGGGATGGACACAATCATGTTCATACATAGTCACACTGCTATTAGAGTAGAGATAATTATGGGATGGGACAGTCATGTTCATACATTGTCACACTGCTGTTACTTGAGTTGAGTTGAGTTAAGAACCGACATCACTGCACTCAGGACATTCACACACTGCTATTAGAGCAGAGATAATTATGGGATGGACACAATCATGTTCATACATTGTCACACTGTTATTAGAGCAGAGATAATTATGAGATGGACACAATCATGTTCATACATTGTCACACTGTTATTAGAGCAGAGATAATTATGGGATGGACACAATCATGTTCATACATTGTCACATTGTTATTAGAGTAGAGATAATTATGGGATGGGACAGTCATGGTCATACATTGTCACACTGTTATTAGAGTAGAGATAATTATGGGATGGACACAATCATGTTCATACATAGTCACACTGCTATTAGAGTAGAGATAATTATGGGATGGGACAGTCATGTTCATACATTGTCACACTGTTATTAGAGCAGAGATAATTATGGGATGGGGCAGTCATGTTCATAAATTGTCACACTGCTATTAGAGCAGAGATAATTATGGGATGGACACAATCATATTCATACATTGTCACACTGCTATTAGAGTAGAGATAATTATGGGATGGGACAGTCATGTTCATACATTGTCACACTGTTATTAGAGCAGAGATAATTATGGGATGGGACAGTCATGTTCATACATTGTCACACTGCTATTAGAGCAGAGATAATTATGGGATGGGGCAGTCATGTTCATACATTGTCACACTGCTATTAGAGCAGAGATAATTATGGGATGGGGCAGTCATGTTCATACATTGTCACACTGCTATTAGAGCAGAGATAATTATGGGATGGGGCAGTCATGTTCATACATTGTCATACTGTTATTAGAGCAGAGATAATTATGGGATGGGGCAGTCATGTTTATACATTGTCACACTGCTATTAGAGCAGAGATAATTATGGGATGGACACAATCATGTTCATACATTGTCACACTGTTATTAGAGTAGAGATAATTATGGGAAAGACACAATCATGTTCATACATTGTGACACTGTTATTAGAGCAGAGATAATTATGGGACGGACACAATCATGTTCATACATTGTCACACTGTTATTAGAGCAGAGATAATTATGGGATGGACACAATCATGTTCATACATTGTCACACTGTTATTAGAGCAGAAATAATTATGGGATGGGGCAGTCATGTTCATACATTGTCACACTGCTATTAGAGCAGAGATAATTATGGGATGGGGCAGTCATGTTCATACATTGTCACACTGTTATTAGAGCAGAGATAATGATGGGATGGACACAATCATGTTCATACATTGTCACACTGTTATTAGAGTAGAGATAATTATGGGATGGGACAATCATGTTCATACATTGTCACACTGTTATTAGAGTAGAGATAATTATGGGATGGGACAGTCATGTTCATACATTGTCACACTGTTATTAGAGCAGAAATAATTATGGGATGGGGCAGTCATGTTCATACATTGTCACACTACTATTAGAGCAGAGATAATTATGGGATGGGGCAGTCATGTTCATACATTGTCACACTGCTATTAGAGCAGAGATAATTATGGGATGGACACAGTCATGTTCATACATTGTCACACTGTTATTGGAGTAGAGATAATTATGGGAAAGACACAATCATGTTCATACATTGTCACACTGTTATTAGAGCAGAGATAATTATGGGATGGACACAATCATGTTCATACATTGTCACACTGTTATTAGATCAGAGATAATTATGGGATGGACACAATCATGTTCATACATTGTCACACTGTTATTAGACTAAGCACTAGTTAATGACACCGCTTCTTGATTACACACATTTATCTTTGCAGGTTACCAGAAGGTTTTACACACCTGCCTAACTTGACACACCTGTGCCTGAATGATACCTTCCTCGACTACCTGCCAGGCAGCTTTGGGAGGTCAGTCAGATGTTACACAGCACACATAACTGATATATGATACACAGCACACACCAGTGATAGATGATACACAGCACACAGAACTGATAGATGATACATAGTACACACAACTGATAGATGATATGCAGCACACACAAATGATAGATAATACACACCACACACAACTGATAGATGACACACTGCACACACCACTGATAGATGATACACATCACACACAACTGATAGATGATACACACCACACACAAATGACAAATGATACACTGCAAACACAACTGATATATGATACACAGCATACACAACTGATAGATGATAAACAGCACACACAACTGATAGATGATACACAGCACACACAACTGATAAATGATACATTGTACACACAACTGATAGATGATACACAGCACACACAACTGATCGATGATACACAGCACACACAACTGATAGATGGTAAACATCTCGCACAACTGATGTGTGATACACAGCACACACAACTGATATGTGATACACAACACACACAACGGATGGATGATACACAGCACACACAACTGATAGATGATACACAGCACACACAACTGATATATGATACATGACACACATAACTGATAGATGATACACTGTACTCACAACTGATAGATAATACACAGCACACATGACTTATAGATGATAAACATCTCACTCAACTGATATATGATACACTGCACACACAACTGATAGATGATACACAACACACCCAACAGCTTGATGATACACATCACTGATGTATGATACACAGCACACACAACTGATAGATGATACACAGCACTCACAACTGATAGATAATACACTGTACTCACAACTGATAGATGATAAACCACACACATGACTTATAGATGATACACAGCACATACAACTGCTAGATGATGCACAGCACACACAACTGATAGATGATAAACATCTCACTCAACTGATATATGATACACTGCACACACAACTGATAGATGATACACAGCACTCACAACTGATAGATAATACACTGTACTCACAACTGATAGATGATAAACCACACACATGACCTATAGATGATACACAGCACATACAACTGCTAGATGATGCACAGCACACACAACTGATAGATGATAAACATCTCACTCAACTGATATATGATACACTGCACACACAACTGATAGATGATACACAACACACCCAACAGCTAGATGATACACATAACTGATGGATGATACACAACACACACAACTGATAGATGATACACATCACTCACAACTGATAAATGATACACTGTACTCACAACTGCACACACCGCACAATGACTTATAGATGATACACAGCACAAACTACTGATAGATGATACACAGCACACACAACTGATAGATGATACACATCACACACAACTGATAGATGATACACCACACACATGACTTATAGATGACATAATCACATACAATTGACAGATGATACACTGCGCACATAACTGATAAATTATACACAGCACACATTACTGATTGATGATACCTTGCACACATTACTGATTGATGATACCCTGCAAACACAACTGACAGATGATACACATCACAAACAACTGATAGATGATACACATCACACACAACTGACAGATGATACACTGCACACACAACTGATAAATGATACACAGCACACATTACTTATTGATGATACTATGCACACACAACTGATAGATGATACACAGCACAAAGAACTGATTTATGATGCACAACTGATAGATGATACACAAAACACAAAACTAATAGATAATTAAACTTTTAATTATACACTAAAGGATCTTTATTTATACATGAAAGAACATTTAATTATACAAGAACAACTTTTAATTGGACAAGAAAGAACCGTAAATTATACAAGAAAAAAACTTTGATTATACAAGAAATAACCTTTAATTATACAGGAAAGAACCCTTAGATTATAAAAGAAAGCACCATAGGTTATACAAGAAAGAACCTTAAATTATACAAGAAAGAACTTATAATTATACAAGAAAGAACTTTCTATTACACAAGAAATAACCTTTAATTATGCAAGAAATAACCTTAGATTATAAAAGAAAGCACCTTAGATTATACAAGCAAGAACCTTAAATTATACAGGATAGAATCTTACATTATTAAAAAAAACGCTTTAGATTATACGAGCTTGAACCTTAAACTATACAAAAAAATGACATTTGATTATACAAGAAAGAACTTTTGATTATATGTGAAAGAACTTATAAACAACCATTAATTATACATGAAAGAACCATTGATTATACAACAAAGAACTTATAATTATACAAGAAAGAACCTATAATTATATGATAAAAGCCTATAATTATACAAGAAAGAACCTATCATTATATGATAAAAGCCTATAATTATACAAGAAAGAACCTATCATTATATGATAAAAGCCTATAATTATACAAGAAAGAACCTATAATTATATGATAAAAGGCTATAATTATGTAACAAAGAGCCTTTAATTATGTAAGAAACCAACATTGATTAAACAAGGAAGGATCTCACATTATACAGGAAATGCCATAAAATTATACAATTCATAATCTTTGATATTAAATGAAGCAGTCTCCATAAACCATAGAATCTGATTAAATAAGAAATAATCTTTCATTTACAAGACATAACCTTTGATTTAATGACAAACATCCTGTGATTAAACAACAATTATGTTATAAGAATAAAACTGTGATTAAATCAGAAACAACCTGAGATTGTATAAGAAACAACCTGTGATTATATTTAAAAACAAACAACCTGTGATTATATGAAAAACAACCTGTGATTTTATGAGAAAGAACCTGTGATTATACAAGAAACAACCAGTGATATACAAGAAACAACATGTGGTTTCACAAGAGACAACCTGTGATCACACAAGAAACAACCTGGGATCACACAAGAAACAAACTGTGATCACACAAGAAACAACCTGGGATCACACAAGAGACAACCTGTGATATACATGAAACAACCTGTGATATACATGAAACAACCTGTGATAGACATGAAACAACCTGGGATCACACAAGAAACAACCTGTGATCAACAAGAAACAACCTGTGATATACATGAAACAACCTGTGATCACACAAGAAACAACCTGTGATCATACAAGAAATAACCTGTGATATACAAGAAAAAAACCTGTGATCACACAAGAAACAACCTGTGACATACAAGAAACAACCTGTGATATACAAGAAACAACCTGTGATCACACAAGAAAAAACCTGTGATCACATAAGAAACAACCTGTGATCACACAAGAAACAACTTGTGATATACATGAAACAACCTGTGATCACACAAGAAACAACGTGATCACACAAGAAACAAGCTGTGATATATAAGAAACAAGCTGTGGTATACAAGAAACAACCTGTGATCACAAAAGTAGCAACATGTGATATACAAGAAACAACATGTGATCATACAAGAAATAACCTGTGATATACAAGAAACAACCTGTGATCACACAAGAAACAACTTGTGATCACACAAGAAATAACTTGTGATCATACAAGAAACAACCTGTGATCACACAAGAAACAACCTGTGCTCACACAAGAAACAACCTGTGATATATAAGAAACAATCTGTGATATACAAGAAACAACCTGTGATCACACAAGAAACAACCTGGGATCACACAAAAAACAACCTGTGATATACAATAAACAACCTGACATCACACAAGAAACAACCTGTGATCACACAAGAAACAACCTGAGATCACACAAGAAACATCCTGTGATCACACAAGAAACAACCTGTGATATATAAGAAACAATCTGTGATATACAAGAAACAACCTGTGATCACACAAGAAACAACCTGTGATATACAAGAAACAACCTGTGATCATACAAAAAACAACCTTTGATATACAATAAACAACCTGACATCACACAAGAAACAACCTGTGATCATACAAGCAACAACCTGTGATCACACAAGAAACAACCTGTGATATATAAGAAACAATCTGTGACATACAAGAAACAACCTGTGATCACACAGTAAACAACCTGTGATATACAAGAAACAAACTGTGATCACACAAGAAACAACCTGTGATATACAAGAAACAACCTGTGATCACACACAAAACAACCTGTGATATACAAGAAATGACCTGAGATCACGCAAGAAACAACCTGAGATCACACAAGAAACAACCTGTGATCACACAAGAAACAACCTGAGATCACACTAGAAACAACATGTGATCACACAAGAAACAACCTGTGGTATACAAGAAACAACCTGAGATCACACAAGAAACAACCTGAGATCACACAAGAAACAACCTGAGATCACACAAGAAACAACCTGTGATCACACAAGAAACAACCTGTGATATACAAGAAACAACCTGCGATAAACTAGAAACAACCTTTGACATACAAGAAACAACCTCTGATCATAGAAGAAGTAACCTGAGATCACACAAGAAACAACATGTGATATACAGGAAAAAACATGTGATATACAAGAAACAACCTGTGATCACACAAGAAACAACATGTGATATACAAGAAACAACATGTGATATACAAGAAACAACCTGTGATCACACAAGAAACAACATGTGAAATACAAGAAACAACATGTGATATACAAGAAACAACATGTGATATACAAGAAACAACCTGTGATCACACAAGAAACAACCTGTGATACATAAGAAACAATCTGTGATATACAAGAAACAACCTGTGATCACAAAGAAACAACATGTGATATACAAGAAACAACATGTGATATACAAGAAACAACCTGTGATCACACAAGAAACAACTTGTGATATATAAGAAACAATGTGTGATATACAAGAAACAACCTGTGATATACAAGAAACAACCTGTGATCACACAAGAAACAACCTGTGATCACACAAGAAACAACCTGTGATATACAAGAAACAACCTGTGATCACACAAGAAACAACCTGTGCTCACACAAGAAACAACCTGTGATATATAAGAAACAATCTGTGATATACAAGAAACAACCTTTGATCACACAAGAAACAACCTGGGATCACACAAAAAACAACCTGTGATATACAATAAACAACCTGACATCACACAAGAAACAACCTGTGATCACACAAGAAACAACCTGAGATCACACAAGAAACATCCTGTGATCACACAAGAAACAACCTGTGATCTATAAGAAACAATCTGTGATATACAAGAAACAACCTGTGATCACACAAGAAACAACCTGTGATATACAAGAAACAATCTGTGATCATACAAAAAACAACCTTTGATATACAATAAACAACCTGACATCACACAAGAAACAACCTGTGATCATACAAGCAACAACCTGTGATCACACAAGAAACAACCTGTGATATATAAGAAACAATCTGTGATATACAAGAAACAAGCTGTGATCACACAGGAAACAACCTGTGATATACAAGAAACAAAATGTTGTCACACAAGAAACAACCTGTGATATACAAGAAACGACCTGAGATCACGCAAGAAACAACCTGAGATCACACAAGAAACAACCTGAGATCACACAAGAAACAACCTGTGATCACACAAGAAACAACCTGAGATCACACAAGAAACAACATGTGATCACACAAGAAACAACCTGTGGTATACAAGAAACAACCTGAGATCACACAAGAAACAACCTGAGATCACACAAGAAACAACCTGAGATCACACAAGAAACAACCTGTGATCACACAAGAAACAACCTGTGATCACACAAGAAACAACCTGAGATTACACAAGAAACAACTTGTGATCACACAAGAAGCAATCTGTGATCACACAAGAAGCAATCTGTTATCACACAAGAAACAAACTGAGATCACACAAGAAACAACCTGTGATATACAAGAAACACCTGTGATATACAAGAAACACCTGTGATGAAAGTCACTAATGTTTTAGAATTATTGCCTTGATCCCCTGTGTGTGCACCAGTGTTTCTGGTTATTGCTGACATGCAGATTTCCATGTTGAGTAAAATAATGAATGCCTAAATGTTCATATACCTGTTCACTTTCATCTTTAGGATGGTGACCTTGACAACGTTGGAATTGCGTGAGAACCATCTGAAGACTTTGCCTCGCTCCTTCAATCGTTTGGTTCACTTAGAACGACTGGACATTGGCAACAATGAGTTTACTGAACTGGTAAGGAAGACTGAAGTTCTTTTTTGTTGACTAAAGAACATAAAAAGAATAATTCGTTGACTGAAGAGCACACAGAATAATTTGTTGACTGAAGAACACACATAAAATAATTTGTTGACTGAATAGCACACATAGAATAGTTTATTGAACACTGATGATGCACACCCAATGCACTTAAAATTGAACACTTGCTGTATCACACTCACAGTATCACATTCAAAGTGTCACATTCAACACATATCATTTAATATAATATATGTGACAACACAGATCATGTAGTGTACTATGTGAGACAACACAGATCATGTAACATAATATATTTTACAACACAGATTATGTGGTGAAATATGTGAGACAAGATAAATTATGTAATATGATATATGTGTCTGCACATATCATGTAATGTAATATAATATATGTGACAACACAGATCATGTAATGTAATATAATATATGTGACAACACAGATCATGTAATGTAATATAATATATGTGACAACACAGATCATGTAATATAATATATGTGGCAACAAAAAACCATGGGAATACTGATACATGAAGCCCATAAGTGGGCACTATCCCGCTGTTTATACTTCACCTCGACACCGCAAGGTACAAGAGGAACATCATGAGATGAAACACAGATCATGTAGTGTAATATGTGAGACAATACAGATCGTGAATTATAATTTATTTTACATCACAGATCATGTAGTGAAATATGTGAGACAAGAAAATTATGTAATATAATATATATATATATATATATATATATATATATATATATAATATATATATATATATATATATATATATATATAATATATATATATATGACAGTATAATATCATATGTGAGACAAGACAAACCATGTAATATAATATGTGTGACACCATTTGGCACCTTGCCATCTTGACAGACGATAGTTTGTTACATTGTGCTTCAAAAAGGCAACCCATGGCGGTGGCGAATGTGACTGATAAGGCCAATTTGCGCTGTAAATGTTCATCTACAGTGGATGCATGTGAACATATGGTCATTTTCACCATAATGCACCATATTACATCTCACACGCTTGGTGTGTGACTTATCTGCAATAATTTTCTCCTTTGTCTTTATTCCATTTCTGATATTTGTCCTCCATGCAACACGTTCAGCGGCGACTTGCTCCCAATGTGAATTTTCAATACCTGTATAATGTGTGACACCACAAATCATGTAGGCATGTAATGTAATATAAAATATAAAGTCGCTTAAAAGCCAACAGGATTGACATCAATGCATCGGGTGTGTATCCCATATGGCACAAACTCCTTAGTTCCAGCAACAACCCTCGGGAGTCTCTGAAAAATGCACTCGTAAACCGAAGGGCGGGGCCCGGAATCGAATCCACAACCTTCAGAACCCGAGGCAGATGGCTTGAACACTTCGCCATGGAGACTCCCTAATATATACAAATCATGTAATATATATGTGACAACACAGATCATGTAATGTAGTGTGACAACACAGATTATGTAATATATGTGATAACACAGATCTTGTAATATATGTGACAACACAGATCTTGTAATATATGTGACAGCACAGATCATGTAATATATGTGACAACACAGATTATGTAATATAATGTAACAACACAGATCTTGTAATATATGTGACAGCACAGATCTTGTAATATATGTGACAGCACAGATCTTGTAATATATGTGACAGCACAGATCTTGTAATATATGTGACAGCACAGATTATGTAATATAATGTGACAACACAGATCTTGTAATATATGTGACAACACAGATCTTGTAATATATGTGACAACACAGATTATGTAATATAATGTAACAACACAGATCTTGTAATATATGTGACAGCACAGATCTTGTAATATATGTGACAGCACAGTTCTTGTAATATATGTGACAGCACAGATCTTGTAATATATGTGACAGCACAGATTATGTAATATAATGTGACAACACAGATCTTGTAATATATGTGACAACACAGATCTTGTAATATATGTGACAACACAGATTATGTAATATAATGTAACAACACAGATTTTGTAATATATGTGACAACACATATCTTGTAATATATGTGACAACACAGATCTTGTAATATATGTGACAGCACAGATCTTGTAATATATGTGACAACACAGATCTTGTAATATATGTGACAACACAGATCTTGTAATATATGTGACAACACAGATTATGTAATATATGTGACAACACAGATTATGTAATATATGTGACAACACAGATCTTGTACTGTAATGTGACAACACAGATTATGTAATATATGTGACAGCACAGATTATGTAATATATGTGACAACACAGATTATGTAATATATGTGACAACACAGATCTTGTACTTTAATGTGACAACACAGATCATGTAATGTAGTGTGACCACACAGATCATGTAATGCAATGGGACAACACAGATCTTGTACTGTAATGTGACAACACAGATCTTGTACTGTAATGTGACAACACAGATCATGTAATGTAATGTGACAACACAGATATTGTACTGTAATGTGACAACACAGATCATGTAATGTAATGTGACAACACAGATCTTGTACTGTAATGTGACAACACAGATCGTGTAATGTAATGTGACAACACAGAACATGTAATGTAATGTGACAACACAGATCTTGTACTGTAGTGTGACAACACAGATATTGTACTGTAATGTGACAACACGGATCTTGTACTGTAATGTGACAATACAGATCTTTACTGTAATGTGACAACACAGATCTTGTACTGTAATGTGACAACACAGATCTTTTACTGTAATGTGACAACACAGATCTTGTACTGTAGTATGACAACACAGATTATGTAATGTAATGTGACAACACAGATCTTGTAATGTAATATATGTGACAACACAGATCTTGTAATGTAGTGTGAAAACAGATCATGCAATGTAGTGTGACAAAACAGATCATGTGCTATAGTGTGACAAAACAGATCATGTGCTATAGTGTGACAAAACAGATCATGTACTGTAGTGTGACAACACAGGTCATGTTATGTAGTGTGAAAACACAGATCATGTAATATAAAATATGTGACAACACAGATCATGTAATATAAAATATGTGATAACACAGATCATGTAATATAAAATATGTGACAACACAGATCATGTAATATAAAATATGTGACAAAACAGATCATGTACTGTAGTGTGACAACACAGGTCATGTAATGTAGTGTGACAACACAAATCATGTAATATAATATATGTGACAACACAGATCATGTAATATAAAATATGTGACAACACAGATCATGTAATGTAATATATGTGACAACACAGATCATGTAATGTAATATATGTGACAGCACAAAATCATGTAATGTAGTGTGACAACACAGATCATATAATATAATATATGTGACAGCACAGATCACGTAATATAATACATGTGACAACACAGATCATGTAATATAATATATGTGACAACACAGATCATGTAATGTAATATATGTGACAGCACAGATCATGTAATGTAATATATGTGACAACACAGATCATGTACTGTGGTGTGACAACACAGATCATGTAATATAAAATATGTGACAAAACAGATCATGTACTGTAGTGTGACAACACAGATCATGTAATATAAAATATGTGACAACACAGATCATGTACTGTAGTGTGACAACACAGGTCATGTACTGTAGTGTGACAACACTGGTCATGTACTGTAGTGTGACAACACAGATCATGTAATATAATATATGTGACAACACAGATCATGTACTGTAGTGTGACAACACAGATCATGTAATGTAATGTGACAACACAGATCTTGTAATGTAATATATGTGACAACACAGATCATGTAATGTAATATATGTGACAGCACAGATCTTGTACTGTAGTGTGACAACACAGATCATGTAATATAAAATATGTGACAATACAGATCATATAATGTAATATATGTGACAACACATATCTTGTACTATAGTGTGACAACACAGATCTTGTACTATAGTGTGACAACACAGATCATGTAATATAAAATATGTGACAACACAGATCTTGTACTATAGTGTGACAACACAGATCTTGTACTATAGTGTGACAACACAGATCATGTAATGTAATATATGTGACACCACAGATCTTGTACTATAGTGTGACAACACAGATCATGTAATATAAAATATGTGACAATACAGATCATATAATGTAATATATGTGACAACACAGATCTTGTACTATAGTGTGACAACACAGATCATGTAATATAAAATATGTGACAATACAGATCTTGTACTATAGTGTGACAAAACAGATCTTGTACTATATAGTGTGACAACACAGATCATGTAATGTAATATATATGACAACACAGATCTTGTACTATAGTGTGACAACACAGATCTTGTAATATAATATATGTGACAATACAGATCATGTACTGCAGTGTGACAACACAGATCTTGTAGTATAGTGTGACAACACAGATCTTGTAGTATAGTGTGACAACACAGATCATGTACTGCAGTGTGACAACACAGATCTTGTAGTATAGTGTGACAACACAGATCTTGTAGTATAGTGTGACAACACAGATCTTGTAGTATAGTGTGACAATACAGATCATGTACTGTGGTGTGACAACACAGATCATGTAAGGGTATATATGTGAAACAAAGCTCATTCTTGAGCACTACGTCCAGTGTCACCTAAAACTAATACTGCTTTTATTGTTTCCCCTGAATGCACCCAACAGTCAGATGTGATTGGAGGATTGACTAGTCTCCTAGAGCTGTGGTGTGACAACAATCAAATTACTACTCTTGCTAATGTAAGTTCTGTCATATTCTTTATTACAACAGCTGCTGTAAGTTCTTGCATATTCTCTATTACAACAGCTGCTGTAAGTTCTCACATATTTTCTATTAAAACAGCTATAATAAGTTCTCTCATATTCTCTATTACAACAGCTATTGTAAGTTCAAATGCATCCATACTTCAAGAGCTGAATATTGAAGTGGTTTAGCTATTAAAGACGGTAAAACAAAGAAAATTGATATATTTCGGTCACTTGAAATGTCATGAAAGTTTTGAGAGATCAATAATGGAGGGGTATATGCCTGGGAAGAGAGGAAGAGGAAGGCCAAAGAGAAGATGGGTGCAGGATGTGGTGGATGATCTCCAGATGGGTGTATCGGATGCAGGACATCTTTCTAGTGATCGAGAAGTTTTACGGATGCTGAAATTGAGGCAATCAAAATAGCAATAGAGAAATTACAAAATATCAGCCGTGGTAGACAACCTGTGGTTATATTGACAGATGCAAAATCATAATAGAGGCACTTCTGTCTGGGAAATTACCAGTTCTAAGGACACTACTTTCTGAACTTACCAATCAGCATAAGGTCACCATACAGTGGATACCATCCCACTGTGGAGTACCCGGAAACGACAGAGCTGATCGATTGGCTAAGGAAGGAGCAAATAAAGAACAGCCTGATGTGCCCATTACATTCCACCAAAAGAAAAGAATGATCAAATCAGTCAGAAGGCCACCAAACCCTACTCAAGACGACTACCATGTTATGGAAAGACCAGAACAGGTCATTATTCTGCGCCTCAGAACAGGACACAATAGATTACGCAACCACATGTATACAAAATTCAAGATTGGTGACTCAGCCATGTGCACATGTGGTTTGGCGTCGCAGACAGCAGAGCACATATTCCAGGACTGCCCAAACTACAACATATCCAGGCGAACCTTCTGGCCTAGAGAGACAACACTGGAAGATAAACTCTATGGACCGCTGAGTGAACTAAAAAAGACTGTTAGATTCATACAAGAGACAACATTGCAGTTATAGACATATTTCAAGCTAACGAAAGAAGAAGAAGAAGAAGAAGAAGAAGAAGAAGAAGTTTTCCGGAAGGTTGTTATGGGAGAGAGGTTCTGCAAAGGACATGGTACTGAATGAATGAATGAATGAATGAATGAATTTTAAGTTCTGTCATATTCTCCATTAAAACAGCTATTGTAAGCTCTGTCATATTCTCTATTACAGTTGCTATTGTTAATGTTAGTCATGTCATGCTGTCTACTAAACTTTTCATAAATCATATAATACTCTCTAATAAACTTGTTATCATAAATCATGTAATTGATTCATTCATTCAGTTCCTTTGCATGTCCTTTGCAGAATCTCGCTCTCAGAACAACATTCTGGAAGACTTCTCGGACGTAAACATGATGTCTCGTGTCCGATACACACGTCTGCCACATTCTGAACTCATCTTCTCTTTGGCCTCTTCTTCCTTTCTTTCCAGGTGTATACCCCTCTATTATAGTTCTCTCCAAACTATCATGACATTTCATGTGACCAAAATATTTCAATTTTCTTTGTTTTATCGTCTTTAGTTGCCAACCTTCTTCAATATTCAGCTCTTGGAGTATGGATGCATTTGTTTTTTTCTGTTTCCAAGATATTATTAGAACCTTAGAACTTTAGTAGCCAACCTTCTTTAATATTCAGCTCTTGAAGTATGGATGCATTTGTTCTTTTCTGTATCCCAGATATTATTAGAACCCATCTATGACAATTATATTCAAATGCATTTATACGCTGATCGGCTTGTTTAGTAAGTGTCCAGGTCTCACAGGCGTATAGCAGTGGGAAAGATGTATGCTTTTAAAAGTCTAATTTTTGTAGGTTTATCTGCTCAACCCCACAATTTATTTAGTTGGTTTAGGTTTTGAATGCAATAGATATTCCCTTTTAACTTCTTTCATTGCGTCACCATTTTAGGTAATCAATGACCCAAGATATTCAAAATTTCCAAACACCTCCAAATTGTCCTCATTAACATATATTTATGTCTCCATATTAGTTTTATCTGTATGCATTATCTTTGTTTTTGCTATGTTAAGATATAAGTTGTTATTTTCTCTATTCTTTTGGGTTGAGGTTATTAGGTTTTGTATACCATTATGTGATGTAGATAGTAATATTGTATCATCAGCATATAAAATCTCTGGTATTTCGTGACCACCGATATTTAGGGTATCATGTTGCTCTCTGGTTATATCATCTCTGACATTTCTCTTTCATCGTACAGATTAAACAAATAGGGGGACAGCACACAACCTTGACGGACTCAATGTTTCAGTGTTGATTGTTTATTAGTATATAATCGGTTTGATTATGAACATTGTTTACATGACTTTTCCATGCCCAAAGGCGCCTAGGATGTCGCTGAAAGACGATGTTTCCGATTATCATATTACATGCCCTTGCCCAATTAACCAGTTATTTGACTTATTTCCCCTCTCTCATTTCTCGCTCTCCAAGGCTGTATCCGCCAGTAAAATCTTCTTTTTCTTCTCCAACATATGAGTTGAGACCTAACAGATAATAGTTGTTTCAGAGTTTTTACATTGTGCTTTAGCCGTGTTCAGTTTATACATTGTGCTTTAGCCGTGTTCAGATTTTACATTGTGCTTTAGCTATGTTAAGTTGTTAATAGAAGTTATAACTTTCTTCGTCTGTGCTAACAGAACTTGTTCTGAAATAGACATATATCCTTTTACTGTCTTCGCTTGATCTCTGTCCAAGGTTATACTCATACACCTTTCATATTTATGCCCTCCTGAGTGAATGATTCTTTATTGGTCTTCGTATATTTCTCCTGCTTTTAACTGTCTTGTCTCACATAATCGCAGGATGTCAGCATTCATTCTTTTCATTTCAAGCTTCATGTTTTTCAGCTTACCAACTTTCATCAGTGTTCTCACATTTCAAGCTTCATGTTTTTCAGCTTACCAACTTGCATCCGTGTTCTCACATTTCAAGCTTCATGTTTTCCAGCTTACCAACTTGCATCAGTGTTCTAACATTTGAAGTTTCATGTTTTCCAGCTTACCAACTTGCATCAGTGTTCTAACATTTGAAGTTTCATGTTTTCCAGCTTACCAACTTGCATCAGTGTTCTCACATTTCAAGCTTCATGTTTTTCAGCTGACCAATTTGCATCAGTGTTCTCACATTTCAAGCTTCATGTTTTTCAGCTTACCAACTTGCATCAGTGTTCTCACATTTAATGTAACTATGACAAAAGTGTTACTTTGTGATTTGCATATGGTAGTCAGTTGAGAGTCAGGTAGCACTTGTAGCACTTGCTGTTCCCTACCGGACATATGGTAGTCAGTTGAGGGTCAGGTAGCACTTGTAGCACATGCTGTTCCCTACCGGACATATGGTAGTCAGTTGAGAGTCAGGTAGCACTTGTAGCACATGCTGTTCCCTACCGGACATATGGTAGTCAGTTGAGGGTCAGGTAGCACTTGTAGCACTTGCTGTTCCCAACCGGACATATGGTAGTCAGTTGAGAGTCAGGTAGCACTTGCTGTTCCCTACCGGACATATGGTAGTCAGTTGAGGGTCAGGTAGCACTTGTAGCACTTGCTGTTCCCTACCGGACATATGGTAGTCAGTTGAGAGTCAGGTAGCACTTGTAGCACATGCTGTTCCCTACCGGACATATGGTAGTCAGTTGAGGGTCAGGTAGCACTTGTAGCACTTGCTGTTCCCTACCTGACATATGGTAGTCAGTTGAGAGTCAGGTAGCACTTGTAGCACTTGCTGTTCCCTACCGGACATATGGTAGTCAGTTGAGAGTCAGGTAGCACTTGTAGCACTTGCTGTTCCCTACCGGACATGACCGTTCTTAAAGTCCCCTTGTCATCGGTCATGGTGACTAAGTTGTGAAAAGTTCTCTTGCAACCTGAAATATGTGGTATTTCATGTCCTATCAGAACATTGGCAACCTGAAACAACTGATGTTTCTTGATGCAAGTTACAATCAGCTTCAAACTCTGCCCATGGAAATAGAAGGATGCTCTTCGCTGGCTGACCTACACCTTACGTCCAACAATCTGGTCAAGCTTCCTCCTTCCATTGGTAAGTTATTCCACATTCCACATTCCTGTAAACACTCCTTGAGACTGTTTTCCTTAGACACCTCTTGAGACTGTTTTCTTTAGACACTCCCTGAGACTGTTTTCCTGTAGACACTCCTTGAGACTGTTTTCCTGTAGACACTCCTTGACACTGTTTTCCTGTAGACACTCCTTGAGACTGTTTTCCTGTAGACACTCCATGACACTGTTTTCCTGTAGACACTCCTTGAGACTGTTTTCCTTAGACACTCCTTGAGACTGTTTTCCTGTAGACGCTCATTGAGACTGTTTTCCTGTAGACACTCCTTGAGACTGTTTTCCTTAGACACTCCTTGAGACTTTTTTCCTGTAGACACTCCTTGAGACGGTTTTCCTGTAGACACTCCTTGAGACTGTTTTCCTGTAGACACTCCTTGAGACTGTTTTCCTGTAGACACTCCTTGAGACTGTTTTCCTGTAGACACTCTTTGAGACTGTTTTCCTTAGACACTCCTTGAGATTGTTTTCCTGTAGACACTCCTTGAGACTGTTTTCCTTAGACACTCCTTGAGACTGTTTTCCTGTAGACACTCATTGAGACTGTTTTCCTGTAGACACTCATTGAGACTGTTTTCCTGTAGACGCTCATTGAGACTGTTTTCCTGTAGACACGCCTTGAGACTGTTTTCCTGTAGACGCTCATTGAGACTGTTTTCCTGTAGACACTCATTGAGACTGTTTTCCTGTAGACACTCATTGAGATTGTTTTCCTGTAGACACTCATTGAGACTGTTTTCCTGTAGACGCTCATTGAGACTGTTTTCCTGTAGACACTCATTGAGACTGTTTTCCTGTAGACACTCCTTGAGACTGTTTTCCTGTAGACACTCCTTGAGACTGTTTTCCTGTAGACACTCCTTGAGACTGTTTTCCTGTAGACACTCATTGAGATTGTTTTCCTGTAGACACTCATTGAGACTGTTTTCCTGTAGACGCTCATTGAGACTGTTTTCCTGTAGACACTCATTGAGACTGTTTTCCTGTAGACACTCCTTGAGACTGTTTTCCTGTAGACACTCCTTGAGACTGTTTTCCTGTAGACACTCCTTGAGACTGTTTTCCTGTAGACACTCCTTGAGGCTGTTTTCCTTAGACACTCCTTGAGACTGTTTTCCTGTAGACACTCCTTGAGGCTGTTTTCCTTAGACACTCCTTGAGACTGTTTTCCTGTAGACACTCCTTGAGACTGTTTTCCTGTAGACACTCCTTGAGACTGTTTTCCTGTAGACCCTCCTTGATACTGTTTTCCTGTAGACACGCCTTGATACTGTTTCCCTTAGACACTCCTTGAGACTGTTTTCCTGTAGACATTCGTTGAGATTGTTTTCCTGTAGACACTCCTTGAGACTGTTTTCCAAGTTCATGTCCAGTCTTGACTGTTGTTTCCAACCATGTCTTTTCTTTTTGAGTCATGTCTGTTTTTGTTTGGTCTTCTTTGTTTTTGTCCAAGTCTATCTATTCGTGTCCATTCTTGTCTGTTCATATTCAGAATTAAATGTGAGGATACAACACATAAAATCCATAATAAATTAATTAATATCACATGAATACATAACGTATGAAAACATAGCACAAGAATGCATAATAAACTAATACATAAGCACATTAATACATAACACATGAAAACATAACATGAATGCATAACATATTATGATATAACATATGAATATATAATACATGAAAACATAACACATGAATACATAACACCTTCACCATAAGATCCGGAGTACGACAAGGTGTATCCTGTCCCCTCTCTGGTTCATAACCTGTATAGACAACATACGTAAAGAAACCAGCCAAACAGAGACTGCAAGAACACCACATGACAAGAACACAGAAGAAGAACCATCTGCAAATTACACCATTAGAGAACTCCTGTTTGCGGATGATCAAGCACTTATAGCAAAATCAGAAGATGAATTACAAGACCACGTGAATAGTCTAAAAGAAATGTGTAGGGAACATAACATGAAAATTAGCACAAGTAAAACAGAGGTATTGACTATAACTAAAGAAGAACAAACAACAAAAATTCACCTATACGAACATCCCTTGAAACAAGTAAAGAGTTTCAAGTACCTAGGAAGTATAATATCATCAAGTCGCAAATCAGAAGACCCAATTGTTCGGTCTGGCATTAGTAGCATAGAGTTGGTAGGAAGATTGTGTTGTAAAGTACTTTCTTAGTAGTTATTGATTCATGTTTATTCTTCAGTATTGGTGCCATTTGTCCCATGAGTTGGTTTGCCTTATTGCATCTATTTTCGATCTCGTCTTCTGATTTCCCATTTTGTTAGTCAGTCAGTCAGTCAGTCAGTCAGTTAGTTTAGTTAGTTAGTTAGTCGACAGATCATCCTCATTGCACATTGAACCATAAGTAGACTTCCCCTCCTCAGCAAATACCGCAGCATGTAGCGGCCCACAACACCAGTTCTATGTTGGTTTATTACTCTTCTTTGGCTTCCTACGTAGTGTTCTTGTTTGGCCACACCCTCTTTTAACTTGCTGTTCTCGCACCCTGACCATGGTTGTAGATTTACAGTCATCGCTTGGTTCTTGTAGACAACTTACTTCTCGTAGAGCAGTGCTTCTTAACCGATGGGGAATTCTCCCTCCCCCCATAGGGGGAAATTTTAGGGTTTCCATGGGGGGGGGGGGGGGGGGGGGGGGGAATTACGATTATTTCAAGATCGCGTTAGTACAAGAACCGATTACTTGATATTGTTTTTCCCTTCATATTTTATGGTTCTGTACGTCTCACCATTCTGAAATTAATTTTATAACGTAAGTAGACCCACAAATCACGTTTTATGCAGACGTCTAGACTTGTTCTAGTATATGTTATTAAATTTAGCTTCCATTATTGCGTATACTGTGTAGGGGGGCGGGGTGGGGGAATTCTTAGGTAGGAAATACGAAAGAGGGGAGATGACGTTCTGAAAATATGGTGACGGGGGGCACGGGCCAAAAAAGGTTGAGAACCACTGTCGTAGCGCATTCAAAATGTCTACGTGGTTCATGGCTCGTCCGCCTGCCACAGTAGCCCTACCTGCAAGCCTGTCAGCCTGCTCATTTTCTTGCACACCCGCATGCCCTGGCACGAAGATGAAACTTATCTTTGCCAACCGAGACCGCTCCAGAGACAGCAACCACTCTCTTCGGACCCACCCCATCTCTTTCTTCATGATCATGCTCCTTGAGTCACTAAGGACACATGCCCGATTGAATGTATGTGTCTCGAGCCATGTTATTGCTTTACTTACTGCCATTGACTTCCATAGTCAGGCTACTTGTGGTAAAAGCAAAAGCGCCAGACTTTTCCTTCACAATTTTCCCTCCGGCATGAGCCGTAAATGCCTATGAACTTCTCACTTCTCGAATGATCGACCCATTCGTGTAAATGACAGCATCATCCTCTAAAGAATTTTCGAAGATAAGAGCCTGTACTTCCGCATCCACAACTGCCGGATTTTCTTGTCGGCATTTTTGTCTAGTTGGATGCACACTGAAAAGGATGTACAGAACTCTGTTGGCACTTGTACCCACTCCTAGCCAGGCTCTAAGTACTCAAGTTAACACACCTTTGAAGAATGTCTTCGGCTTGACCCATCCACGACTTTCCTCTTTTTAACCTGCTGCCCTTTACCTTCTTAATCTTGCTATGCAGTGGATGTTGTGTGTTTTGCGTTGTCTTTGAGGTAGGCACATGCTCGGCACATTTGTATTCCGTCCCTCATGGTTGGAAAATCAAGAAGGTAGCGCATCGTCCTGCATGCTGTATCTCTTGTACATCCAAGAATAATGCGCATAGCTTCATTCTGTACCCCTTCCATCCTTTCTATATGTTTATGGCTGAGAGTCAGGATCGCCATCGCATATTCCAAAACAGAAAGGACCAGACCCTCGTAAAGAAGACATAGATGGCGCTGCTCACAGTTTGCCGCCGCCATCACCCACATTGCAGCCAAACCCCACTTGGCCTTTGTTATCACCTGGTCTACCTGCTCAATATAAGTTAGGCTTCGATTTGTCATTTAATGATATTATACTTCCTAGGTACTTGAAACTCTTTACTTGTTTCAGGGGATGTTCGTTTAGGTGTTATTTAACGCTTATGAAATATTGACCCATTTAACCATTTGTTTGGACCCCGATATTGTGTACATCAGTGTGTGGATGTGTTTGCAAATGTGTGCACTTATGAGTGAGTAAGTAGTGTGTTTGCTCATTTGTGTGAATAGTTGTGAGAGTATGTTTTATTTTTGTGTATATAAGTTTGTAAATCTCTTTGCTCATTTAAACGTTGTATATAATTCCTTCACGACCAGGTAATTTAGTGCACCTGACCACTCTGAAAGTGGATGACAATCACCTGACATGTTTGCCACCAACCTTGGGAGGGTGAGTATCATTTACAAACTGTAGCGGCAGTACGCTGTATATATTATACATCCAGAGCGTCTAGCGTCTCATAAGAGCAGTGTTCTGCCCCATCTTCTAACAGCAAGGTTCACCCCCATCCTCTGTTAGCAGCTTCTCTCCCATCGTCTATTAGCAGGTTCTCCCCCATCCTCTATTAGCAGGTTCTCCCCCACCCTCTATCAGCAGGTTCTCCCCCACCCTCTATCAGCAGGTTCTCTCCCATCCTCTATCAGCAGGTTCTCTCCCATCCTCTATTAGCAGGTTCTCCCCCATCCTCTATTAGCAGGTTCTCCCCCACCCTCTATCATCAGGTTCTCCCCCACCCTCTATCAGCAGGTTCTCTCCCATCCTCTATTAGCAGGTTAAACCCTCATCCTCTATTAGCAGGTTCTCTTCCATCCTCTATTAGCAGGTTCTCTCCCATCCTCTATTAGCAGGTTCTCTTCCATCCTCTATTAGCAGGTTCTCCCCCATCCTCTATTAGCAGGTTCACCTGCATCCTCTATTAACAGGTTCTCTCCCATCCTCTATCAGCAGGTTCTCTCCCATCCTCTATTAGTAGGTTCTCTCCCATCCTCTATTAGCAGGTTCTCTCCCATCCTCTGTTAGCAGGTTCTCTCCCATCCTCTATTAGCAGGTTCTCTCCCATCCTCTGTTAGCAGGTTCTCCCCCATCCTCTATTAGCAGGTTAAACCCCCATCCTCTATCAGCAGGTTCTCCCCCATCCTCTATTAGCAGGTTAAACCCTCATCCTCTATTAGCAGGTTCTCTTCCATCCTCTATTAGCAGGTTCTCCCCATCCTCTAAAAGCAGGTTCTCCCCCATCCTCTAAAAGCAGGTTCTCCCCCATCCTCTATTCGCAGGTTAAACCCTCATCCTCTATTAGCAGCTTCTCTCCCATCCTCTATTAGCAGGTTCTCCCCCAACCTCTATCAGCAGGTTCTCTCCCATCCTCTATTAGCAGGTTCTCCCCCACCCTCTATCAGCAGGTTCTCCCCCACCCTCTATCAGCAGGTTCTCTCCCATCCTCTATCAGCAGGTTCTCTCCCATCCTCTATTAGCAGGTTCTCCCCCATCCTCTATTAGCAGGTTCTCCCCCACCCTCTATCAGCAGATTCTCCCCCACCCTCTATCAGCAGGTTCTCTCCCATCCTCTATTAGCAGGTTAAACCCTCATCCTCTATTAGCAGGTTCTCTTCCATCCTCTATTAGCAGGTTCTCTCCCATCCTCTATTAGCAGGTTCTCTTCCATCCTCTATTAGCAGGTTCTCCCCCATCCTCTATTAGCAGGTTCACCTGCATCCTCTATTAACAGGTTCTCTCCCATCCTCTATCAGCAGGTTCTCTCCCATCCTCTATTAGTAGGTTCTCTCCCATCCTCTATTAGCAGGTTCTCTCCCATCCTCTGTTAGCAGGTTCTCTCCCATCCTCTATTAGCAGGTTCTCTCCCATCCTCTGTTAGCAGGTTCTCCCCCATCCTCTATTAGCAGGTTAAACCCCCATCCTCTATCAGCAGGTTCTCCCCCATCCTCTATTAGCAGGTTAAACCCTCATCCTCTATTAGAAGGTTCTCTTCCATCCTCTATTAGCAGGTTCTCCCCATCCTCTAAAAGCAGGTTCTCCCCCATCCTCTAAAAGCAGGTTCTCCCCCATCCTCTATTCGCAGGTTAAACCCTCATCCTCTATTAGCAGCTTCTCTCCCATCCTCTATTAGCAGGTTCTCCCCCATCCTCTATCAGCAGGTTCTCTCCCATCCTCTATTAGCAGCTTCTCTCCCATCCTCTATTAGCAGGTTCTCCCCCATCCTCTATTAGCAGGTTCTCTTCCATCCTCTATTAGCAGGTTCTCCCCCATCCTCTATTAGCAGGTTTAACCCTCAGCCTCTATTAGCAGCTTCTCTCCCATCCTCTATTAGCAGGTTCTCTCACATCCTCTATTAGCAGGTTCTCCCCCATCCTCTATTAGCAGGTTCTCTCATCCTCTATTAGCAGTTTCTTCCCCATCCTCTAAAAGCAGGTTCTCCCCCATCCTCTGTTAGCAGGTTCTCCCCCATCCTCTATTAGCAGGTTCTCCCCCATCCTCTATTAGCAGGTTCTCCCCCATCCTCTATTAGCAGGTTAAACCCTCATCCTCCATTAGCAGGTTCTCTTCCATCCTCTATTAGCAGGTTCTCCCCCATCCTCTAAAAGCAGGTTCTCCCCCATCCTCTAAAAGCAGGTTCTCCCCCATCCTCTATTAGCAGGTTAAACCCTCATCCTCTATTAGCAGCTTCTCTCCCATCCTCTATTAGCAGGTTCTCCCCCATCCTCTATCAGCAGGTTCACTCCCATCCTCTATTAGCAGGTTCTCTCCCATCCTCTATAAGCAGGTTCTCCCCCATCCTCTATTAGCAGGTTCTCCCCCATCCTGTATTAGCAGGTTAAACCCTCATCCTCTATTAGCAGGTTCTCTTCCATCCTCTATTAGCAGGTTCACCCCCATCCTCTATTAGCAGGTTCTCTTCCATCCTCTATTAGCAGGTTCTCCCCCATCCTCTATTAGCAGGTTAAACCCCCATCCTCTATTAGCAGGTTCTCCCCCATCCTCTATTAGCAGGTTTAACCCTCATCCTCTATTAGCAGGTTCTCTTCCATCCTCTATTAGCAGGTTTCTCCCCCATCCTCTAAAAGCAGGTTCTCCCCCATCCTCTATTAGCAGGTTAAACCCTCATCCTCTATTAGCAGCTTCTCTCCCATCCTCTATTAGCAGGTTCTCCCCCATCCTCTATCAGCAGGTTCTCTCCCATCCTCTATTAGCAGTTTCTTCCCCATCCTCTAAAAGCAGGTTCTCCCCCATCCTCTTTTAGCAGGTTCTCCCCCATCCTCTATTAGCAGGCTCTCCCCAATCCTCTATTAGCAGGCTCTCCCCCATCCTCTATTAGCAGGCTCTCCCATCCTCTAATAACAGGTTCTCTCCCATCCTCTATTAGCAGGTTCTCTCCCCTCCCTCTATTAGCAGGTTCTCTCCCGTCTCCTCTAATTAGCATCGTTCTCCCCCATCCTTCCTATTAGCTCAGTTCTTTTCCCACATCCTCTATTAGCAGGTTCTCCCCCATCCTCTAAAAGCAAGGTTCTCTCCCATCCTCTAAAAGCATGGTTCTCCCCCATCCTCTATTAGCAGGTTCTCCCCCATCCCTCTTAAAAGCAGGTTCTCCCCAATCCTCTAAAGCCAGGTTCTCACCCATCCTCTCAAAAGCAGGTTCTCCCCCATCCTCTATTAGCCAGGTTCTCACCACAATCCTTCTAACAGCAGTTCTCCCCCCTCCTCTAAAAGCAGTTTCTCCCCCACATCCTCTCAAAGCAGGTTCTCCCCCATTCCTCTATTAGCATTTTCTTCCCCATCCTCTAAAAGCAGGGTTTCCTCCCCATCCTCTTTTAGCAGGTCTCCCCCATCCTCTATTAGCCAGGCTCTCCCCCATCCTCTATTAGCAGGCTCTCCCATCCTCTAATAACAGGTTCTCTCCCATCCTCTATTAGCAGGTTCTCTCCCATCCTCTATTTGCAGGTTCTCTCCCGTCCTCTATCAGCAGGTTCTCTTCCATCCTCTATTAGCAGGTTCTCCCCCATCCTCTAAAAGCAGGTTCTCCCCCATCCTCTATTAGCAGGTTAAACCCTCATCCTCTATTAGCAGCTTCTCTCCCAACCTCTATTAGCAGGCTCTCCCCCATCCTCTATTAGCAGGCTCTCCCATCCTCTAATAGCAGGTTCTCTCACATCCTCTATTAGCAGGATCTCTCCCATCCTCTATTAGCAGGTTCTCTCCCGTCCTCTATTAGCAGGTTCTCTCCCATCCTCTATTAGCAGGTTCTCTCCCATCCTCTATTAGCAGGTTCTCTTCCATCCTCTATTAGCAGGTTCTCCCCCATCCTCTATTAGCAGGTTTAACCCTCAGCCTCTATTAGCAGCTTCTCTCCCATCCTCTATTAGCAGGTTCTCTCACATCCTCTATTAGCAGGTTCTCCCCCATCCTCTATTAGCAGGTTCTCTCATCCTCTATTAGCAGTTTCTTCCCCATCCTCTAAAAGCAGGTTCTCCCCCATCCTCTGTTAGCAGGTTCTCCCCCATCCTCTATTAGCAGGTTCTCCCCCATCCTCTATTAGCAGGTTCTCCCCCATCCTCTATTAGCAGGTTAAACCCTCATCCTCCATTAGCAGGTTCTCTTCCATCCTCTATTAGCAGGTTCTCCCCCATCCTCTAAAAGCAGGTTCTCCCCCATCCTCTAAAAGCAGGTTCTCCCCCATCCTCTATTAGCAGGTTAAACCCTCATCCTCTATTAGCAGCTTCTCTCCCATCCTCTATTAGCAGGTTCTCCCCCATCCTCTATCAGCAGGTTCACTCCCATCCTCTATTAGCAGGTTCTCTCCCATCCTCTATTAGCAGGTTCTCCCCCATCCTCTATTAGCAGGTTCTCCCCCATCCTGTATTAGCAGGTTAAACCCTCATCCTCTATTAGCAGGTTCTCTTCCATCCTCTATTAGCAGGTTCACCCCCATCCTCTATTAGCAGGTTCTCTTCCATCCTCTATTAGCAGGTTCTCCCCCATCCTCTATTAGCAGGTTAAACCCCCATCCTCTATTAGCAGGTTCTCCCCCATCCTCTATTAGCAGGTTTAACCCTCATCCTCTATTAGCAGGTTCTCTTCCATCCTCTATTAGCAGGTTCTCCCCCATCCTCTAAAAGCAGGTTCTCCCCCATCCTCTATTAGCAGGTTAAACCCTCATCCTCTATTAGCAGCTTCTCTCCCATCCTCTATTAGCAGGTTCTCCCCCATCCTCTATCAGCAGGTTCTCTCCCATCCTCTATTAGCAGTTTCTTCCCCATCCTCTAAAAGCAGGTTCTCCCCCATCCTCTTTTAGCAGGTTCTCCCCCATCCTCTATTAGCAGGCTCTCCCCAATCCTCTATTAGCAGGCTCTCCCCCATCCTCTATTAGCAGGCTCTCCCATCCTCTAATAACAGGTTCTCTCCCATCCTCTATTAGCAGGTTCTCTCCCATCCTCTATTAGCAGGTTCTCTACCGTCCTCTATTAGCAGGTTCTCCCCCATCCTCTATTAGCAGGTTCTCCCCCATCCTCTATTAGCAGGTTCTCCCCCATCCTCTAAAAGCAGGTTCTCCCCCATCCTCTAAAAGCAGGTTCTCCCCCATCCTCTATTAGCAGGTTCTCCTCCATCCTCTAAAAGCAGGTTCTCCCCCATACTCTATTAGCAGGTTCTCCCCCATCCTCTATTAGCAGGTTCTCCCCCATCCTCTATTAGCAGTTTCTTCCCCATCCTCTAAAAGCAGGTTCTCCCCCATCCTCTTTTAGCAGGTTCTCCCCCATCCTCTATTAGCAGGCTCTCCCCCATCCTCTATTAGCAGGCTCTCCCCCATCCTCTATTAGCAGGCTCTCCCATCCTCTAATAACAGGTTCTCTCCCATCCTCTATTAGCAGGTTCTCTCCCATCCTCTATTAGCAGGTTCTCTCCCGTCCTCTATTAGCAGGTTCTCCCCCATCCTCTATTAGCAGGTTCTCCCACATCCTCTATTAGCAGGTTCTCCCCCATCCTCTAAAAGCAGGTTCTCTCCCATCCTCTAAAAGCAGGTTCTCCCCCATCCTCTATTAGCAGGTTCTCCCCCATCCTCTAAAAGCAGGTTCTCCCCCATCCTCTAAAAGCAGGTTCTCCCCCATCCTCTAAAAGCAGGTTCTCCCCCATCCTCTATTAGCAGGTTCTCCCCCATCCTCTAAAAGCAGGTTCTCCCCCATCCTCTAAAAGCAGGTTCTCCCCCATCCTCTAAAAGCAGGTTCTCCCCCATCCTCTATTAGCATTTTCTTCCCCATCCTCTAAAAGCAGGTTCTCCCCCATCCTCTTTTAGCAGGTTCTCCCCCATCCTCTATTAGCAGGCTCTCCCCCATCCTCTATTAGCAGGCTCTCCCATCCTCTAATAACAGGTTCTCTCCCATCCTCTATTAGCAGGTTCTCTCCCATCCTCTATTTGCAGGTTCTCTCCCGTCCTCTATCAGCAGGTTCTCTTCCATCCTCTATTAGCAGGTTCTCCCCCATCCTCTAAAAGCAGGTTCTCCCCCATCCTCTATTAGCAGGTTAAACCCTCATCCTCTATTAGCAGCTTCTCTCCCAACCTCTATTAGCAGGCTCTCCCCCATCCTCTATTAGCAGGCTCTCCCATCCTCTAATAGCAGGTTCTCTCACATCCTCTATTAGCAGGATCTCTCCCATCCTCTATTAGCAGGTTCTCTCCCGTCCTCTATAAGCAGGTTCTCCCCCATCCTCTATTAGCAGGCTCTCCCCCATCCTCTATTAGCAGGTTCTCCCCCATCCTCTAAAAGCAGGTTCTCCCCCATCCTCTAAAAGCAGGTTCTCCTCCATCCTCTATTAGCAGGTTCTCCCCCATCTTCTAAAAGCAGGTTCTCCCCCATACTCTATTAGCAGGTTCTCCCCCATCCTCTATTAGCAGGTTCTCCCCCATCCTCTATTAGCAGTTTATTCCCCATCCTCTAAAAGCAGGTTCTCCCCCATCCTATTTTAGCAGGTTCTCCCCCATCCTCTATTAGCAGGCTCTCCCCCATCCTCTATTAGCAGGCTCTCCCCCATCCTCTATTAGCAGGCTCTCCTATCCTCTAATAACAGGTTCTCTCCCATCCTCTATTAGCAGGTTCTCTCCCATCCTCTATTAGCAGGTTCTCTCCCGTCCTCTATTAGCAGGTTCTCCCCCATCCTCTATTAGCAGGTTCTCCCCCATCCTCTATTAGCAGGTTCTTCCCCATCCTCTAAAAGCAGGTTCTCCCCCATCCTCTAAAAGCAGGTTCTCCCCCATCCTCTAAAAGCAGGTTCTCCCCCATCCTCTATTAGCAGGTTCTCCCCCATCCTCTAAAAGCAGGTTCTCCCCCATCCTCTAAAAGCAGGTTCTCCCCCATCCTCTAAAAGCAGGTTCTCTCCCATCCTCTATTAGCAGGTTCTTCCCCATCCTCTAAAAGCAGGTTCTCCCCCATCCTCTAAAAGCAGGTTCTCCCCCATCCTCTATTAGCAGGTTCTCCCCCATCCTCTAAAAGCAGGTTCTCCCCCATCCTCTAAAAGCAGGTTCTCCCCCATCCTCTAAAAGCAGGTTCTCCCCCATCCTCTATTAGCAGGTTCTCCCCCATCCTCTAAAAGCAGGTTCTCCCCCATCCTCTAAAAGCAGGTTCTCCCCCATCCTCTAAAAGCAGGTTCTCCCCCATCCTCTATTAGCAGGTTCTTCCCCATCCTCTAAAAGCAGGTTCTCCCCCATCCTCTTTTAGCAGGTTCTCCCCCATCCTCTATTAGCAGGCTCTCCCCCATCCTCTATTAGCAGGCTCTCCCATCCTCTAATAACAGGTTCTCTCCCATCCTCTATTAGCAGGTTCTCTCCCATCCTCTATTTGCAGGTTCTCTCCCGTCCTCTATCAGAAGGTTCTCTCCCATCCTCTATTAGCAGGTTCTCCCCCATCCTCTATTAGCAGGTTCTCCCCCATCCTCTATTAGCAGGTTCTCCCCCACCCTCTAAAAGCAGGTTCTCCCCCATCCTCTAAAAGCAGGTTCTCCCCCATCCTCTATTAGCAGGCTCTCCCATCCTCTATTAGCAGGTTCTCTCCCATCCTCTGTTAGCAGGTTCTCCCCCATCCTCTAAAAGCAGGTTCTCCCCCATCCTCTATTAGCAGGTTCTCCCCCATCCTCTATTAGCAGGTTCTCCCCCATCCTCTATTAGCAGGTTCTCCCCCATCCTCTATTAGCAGGTTCTCCCCCATCCTCTATTAGCAGTTTCTTCCCCATCCTCTAAGAGCAGGTTCTCCCCCATCCTCTTTTAGCAGGTTCTCCCCCATCCTCTATTAGCAGGCTCTCCCCCATCCTCTATTAGCAGGCTCTCCCATCCTCTAATAACAGGTTCTCTCCCATCCTCTATGATGCAGGTTCTCTCCCATCCTCTATTAGCAGGTTCTCTCCCGTCCTCTATTAGCAGGTTCTCGCCCATCCTCTATTAGCAGGTTCTCCCCCATCCTCTATTAGCAGGTTCTCCCCCATCCTCTAAAAGCAGGTTCTCCCCCATCCTCTATTAGTAGGTTCTCCCCCATCCTCTAAAAGCAGGTTCTCCCCCATCCTCTAAAAGCAGGTTCTCCCCCATCCTCTAAAAGCAGGTTCTCCCCCATCCTCTTAAAGCAGGTTCTCCCCCATCCTCTAAAAGCAGGTTCTCCCCCATCCTCTAAAAGCAGGTTCTCCCCCATCCTCTAAAAGCAGGTTCTCCCCCATCCTCTAAAAGCAGGTTCTCCCCCATCCTCTAAAAGCAGGTTCTCCCCGATCCTCTATTAGCAGGTTCTTCCCCATCCTCTAAAAGCAGGTTCTCCCTCATCCTCTTTTAGCAGGTTCTCCCGCATCCTCTATTAGCAGGCTCTCCCCCATCCTCTATTAGCAGGCTCTCCCATCCTCTAATAACAGGTTCTCTCCCATCCTCTATTAGCAGGTTCTCTCCGATCCTCTATTTGCAGGTTCTCTCCCGTCCTCTATCAGCAGGTTCTCTCCCATCCTTTATTAGCAGGTTCTCCCCCATCCTCTATTAGCAGGTTCTCCCCCATCCTCTATTAGCAGGTTCTCCCCCACCCTCTAAAAGCAGGTTCTCCCCCATCCTCTAAAAGCAGGTTCTCTCCCATCCTCTATTAGCAGGTTCTCTCCTAGCAGGTTCTCTCCCATCCTCTATTAGCAGGTTTTCTCCCATCCTCTATTAGCAGGTTCTCTCCCATCCTCTATCAGCAGGGTCTCTCCCATCCTCTATCAGCAGGTTCTCTCCCATCCTCTATTAGCAGGTTCTCTCCCATCCTCTATTAGCAGGTTCTCTCCCATCCTCTATTAGCAGGTTCTCTCCCATCCTCTATTAGCAGGTTCTCTCCCATCCTCTATTAGCAGGTTCTCTCCCATCCTCTATTAGCAGGTTCTCTCCCATCCTCAATTAGCAGGTTCTCTCCCATCCTCTATTAGCAGGTTCTCTCCCATCCTCTATTAGCAGGTTCTCTCCCATCCTCTAATAGCAGGTTCTCTCCCATCCTCTATTAGCAGGTTCTCCCTCATCCTCTATTAGCAGGTTCTCCCCCATCCTCTATTAGCAGTGAGTGTTGAGTTCATTGTTTCACCTGTTAGTGTTGAGTTCATTGTTTCACCTGTCAGTGTGGAGTTCATTGTTTCACCAGTGAGTGTTGAGTTCATTGTTTTACCAGTGAGTGTTGAGTTAATTGTTTCACCAGTCAGTGTTGAGTTCATAGTTTCACCAGTCAGTGTTGAGTTCATAGTTTCACCAGTCAGTGTTGAGTTCATAGTTTCACCAGTCAGTGTTGAGTTCATTGTTTCACCAGTGAGTGTTGAGTTCATAGTTTTACCAGTGAGTATGGAGTTCATTGTTTCACCAGTCAGTGTTGAGTTCATAGTTTCACCAGTCAGTGTTGAGTTCATAGTTTCACCAGTCAGTGTTGAGTTCATTGTTTCACCAGTGAGTGTTGAGTTCATAGTTTTACCAGTGAGTGTGGAGTTCATTGTTTCACCAGTCAGTGTTGAGTTCATAGTTTCACCAGTCAGTGTTGAGTTCATAGTTTCACCAGTCAGTGTTGAGTTCATAGTTTCACCAGTCAGTGTTGAGTTCATAGTTTCACCAGTCAGTGTTGAGTTCATTGTTTCACCAGTCAGTGTTGAGTTCATTGTTTCACCAGTGAGTGTTGAGTTCATTGTTTCACCAGTCAGTGTTGAGTTTATAGTTTCACCAGTCAGTGTTGAGTTCATAGTTTCACCAGTCAGTGTTGAGTTCATAGTTTCTCCAGTCAGTGTTGAGTTCATAGTTTCACCAGTCAGTGTTGAGTTCATAGTTTCACCAGTCAGTGTTGAGTTCATAGTTTCACCAGTGAGTGTTGAGTTCATTGTTTCACCAGTCAGTGATGAGTTCATAGTTTCACCAGTCAGTGTTGAGTTCATTGTTTCACCAGTCAGTGTTGAGTTCATTGTTTCACCAGTCAGTGTTGAGTTCATTGTTTCACCAGTCAGTGTTGAGTTCATTGTTTCACCAGTGAGTGTTGAGTTCATTGTTTCACCAGTGAGTGTTAAGTTCATTGTTTCACCAGTCAGTGTTAAGTTCATTGTTTCACCAGTGAGTGTTGAGTTCATTGTTTCACCAGTGAGTGTTAAGTTCATTGTTTCACCAGTCAGTGTTAAGTTCATTGTTTCACCAGCGAGTGTTGAGGTAATTGTTTCACCAGTGAACTTATATGAATAGTGTGTTGACATACATGACAGGTGTTGAATATCTGGATATGTTATGGTCCCCAGCCTGTCCTCGCTGTCAGAATTAAACATCAGCTCCAACAGCCTGCAGGAGTTGCCACTGAGTATCGGTCTTTTGAGGAATCTGCGAACATTTTATGCAGATGAAAACATGCTGCAACGGATACCAGCAGAGGTGAGCTTGTCTGTGTTGAGCGTGTCTGTGTTATGTTATGTAATGAATGTTAGGTTGTATAAAGTTATATTATGTTGTTAGGTCATGTTATGTTGAACAACATCATTTCACAGTGAGCATTCCTGTGTGTACGTATGAAGCCCGCATATAATCATGTTATTGTGTAAATGTTGGTATGCATATTTAATCATTAATAGAGAGCTAGAATTATGCATTTGACAGTGCATGCACGTTTCTTATAGTAGTTTAGTTACGTATACGTAGTTACTACTGTTACAACTACAACCACTACTACTACTAATAGCATCACTACTACTATTATTACTGTTGCCGCCTCTGCTGCTGATACTACTACTACTATTGCTAATACAACTACCACCACCACCACTGCTGTTGCTACTACTACTACTACTACTACTACTACTACTACTACTACTACTACTACTACTACTACTACTACTACGACGGCGGCGGCGGCGGCAGATCAACCTCAGCATCGTAATCAACCCCAGCCTTATCCCCCCCCCCCCCCACTCGATTCATTGTTTTATATATCAGTCTATGTGCTTTTTTCGGTCTCTGTGGCTAAGGGCTTGCGAACATGGTTTGTGAGCCCGTATACCCGGGTTCGAAGCACGGCGGTGCTGGTTTTTTCGAAAAAGGTATAGGGGCCGGTCGTTCAGAAAGCAATGGCAAACTGCTGAACGTAACACTTACCTAGTACATCAACAGCAGCTGAAAATGCTGGTGTTGACTGCAACGTCCCATAAGGGATATGCAACAAAAATATTTTTAATGTGCTTTTTACTGGTTTTCATTTGAAGCTTCTTTGCACCCGTTCCCAACCACTGGTCCTATACCACCCCGACCATTAGTCTTATCCAGATACCTCTGTACCCTAACCTCTCAACACACACCTGTACCCTAACCTCTCAACATACACCTGTACCCTAACCTCTAAACACACACCTGTACCCTAACCTCTAAACACACACCTGTACCCTAACCTCTCAACACACACCTGTACCCTAACCTCTCAACACACACCTGTACCCTAACCTCTCAACACACACCTGTACCCTAACCTCTCAACACACACCTGTACCCTAACCTCTCAACACACACCTGTACCCTAACCTCTCAACACACACCTGTACCCTAACCTCTCAACACACACCTGTACCCTAACCTCTCAACACACACCTGTACCCTAACCTCTCAACACACACCTGTACCCTAACCTCTCAACACACACCTGTACCCTAACCTCTCAACACACACCTGTACCCTAACCTCTCAACACACACCTGTACCCTAACCTCTCAACACACACCTGTACCCTAACCTCTCAACACACACCTGTACCCTAACCTCTCAATACACACCTGTACCCTAACCTCTCAACACACACCTGTACCCTAACCTCTCAACACACACCTGTACCCTAACCTCTCAACACACACCTGTACCCTAACCTCTCAACACACACCTGTACCCTAACCTCTCAACACACCTGTACCCTAACCTCTCAACACACACCTGTACCCTAACCTCTCAACACACACCTGTACCCTAACCTCTCAACACACACATGTACCCTAACCTCTCAACACACACCTGTACCCTAACCTCTCAACACACACCTGTACCCTAACCTCTCAACACACACCTGTACCCTAACCTCTCAACACACACCTGTACCCTAACCTCTCAACACACACCTGTACCCTAACCTCTCAACACACACCTGTACCCTAACCTCTCAACACACACCTGTACCCTAACCTCTCAACACACACCTGTACCCTAACCTCTCAACACACACCTGTACCCTAACCTCTCAACACACACCTGTACCCTAACCTCTCAACACACACCTGTACCCTAACCTCTCAACACACACCTGTACCCTAACCTCTCAACACACACCTGTACCCTAACCTCTCAACACACACCTGCACCCTAACCTCTCAACACACACCTGTACCATTGGAGATCACAATTTGTGGAGAAGCATGCTCGCCCACGCCAGCTGACAGATCTCTTGCTGATGATGATGACTACTACTACTACTACTACTACTACTACTACTACTACTAACTACTACTACTACTACTACTACTACTACTACTACTACTACTACTACTACTACTAACTATTACTACTACTACTACTACTACTACTACTACTACTACTACTACTACTACTAACTACTTCTACTGCTACTACTACTACTACTACTACTACTACTACTAATACTACTACTACTACTAACTACTGCTACTACTACTACTACTAACTACTACTACTACTACTACTACTACTACTACTACTACTACTACTACTACTACTACTACTACTACTACTACTACTACTACTACTACTACTACTACTACTACTACTACTACTAACTACTACTACTACTACTATTACTACTAACTACTTCTACTACTACTACTACTACTACTACTACTACTACTACTACTACTACTACTACTACTACTACTACTACTACTACTACTACTACTACTACTACTACTACTACTACTACTACTACTACTACTACTACTACTACTACTACTACTACTACTACTACTACTACTACTACTACTACTACTACTACTACTACTACTACTACTACTACTAACTACTACTACTACTACTACTACTACTACTACTACTACTACTACTACTACTACTACTACTACTACTACTACTACTACTACTACTACTACTACTACTACTACTACTACTACTACTAACTACTACTACTACTACTACTACTACTACTACTACTACTACTACTACTACTACTACTACTACTACTACTACTACTACTACTACTACTACTACTACTACTACTACTACTACTACTACTACTACTACTACTACTACTAACTACTACTACTATACTACTACTACTACTACTACTACTACTACTACTACTACTACTACTACTACTACGACATAGAGACAAGAATATTGTGTTGGCAAATGATATTAATTGCGTAATAGGAGACCAATTCATAATATATAAGGGGCGTTAATCTGAAACCTCTTCGTGCCGCACCGCGCGTATTGCATACGTTGAACATGATAATGTCATAGTCATGTGATAAGTACTGACTAATGAATAAAAGAGCAAGTGCTTATAGTCCCATGATGCATAGGTGCAATTGAGAAAATGGCCGGGTTGATCCAAAATCCGTTCAAAGAAGCTCAAAGAGCGGTGATTCAGTTTCTTTCATTTGAAGGATGTCGACCAGTATACATTCATCAAAGAATGCAGGCAGCATACGGTAACAAATTTTTTAAAGGACGTCAGTTCATGACAGATCTTTGATGGCCAGGTCAAGCTGATATTGTTGCAACACAAAACAAAAACATCGCCCAAACTGATGCAGCAGTACAGATGAACCGTTGTCAAAGCATGCGTTCGCTAGCGAAAGAATTTGATATGTCGCTTAAAAAGTCGCTTAAAAGTCGACAGGGTCGACTTCATCGCACCGGGTTTTATCCCATATGGCTCGGTCTCTTTCCGCAGTGCGGAAAGCGTCGCACAAAGCACGAACTCCGTAGCTTTTAGTGACGACCCACAGGAGTCTCCGAAACATTTAACTCGTAAACCGAAGGGTGCGGCCCGAAATTGAACCCACAACCTTCGGATCACAAGTCAAACGGCTTGACCACTTCGCCACAGAGACTCCCATTTTTGATGTATGTCAATTGGGACAATTCAAAAGGTCATTTGTAAGAAACTGCAATATCGGAAGTTGTGTTCACAGTGGGTACCAAGGATGTTGACCGACCACTAAAAGGAGGAACGCATGTTTTGGTGTTTGAACCACTTGCTGCTTTACAGAGTGAAGGGTGATGCATTTCTCTTCCGCATAATGGCAGGCGATGAATTATGGTGTCACAAGTTTGAGCCGAGCACCAAAAGAGAGAGCATGCAATGGAAGCATGCTGGATCACCAAAAGCCAAAAACTTCAAGTTACAGGTTTCCGCTAGTAAGGTTATGATGAGCGCATTTTCTGACGATGAAGGGCTATTGTTGACCGACTTTAAAGAACCAGGTGTCAACATCAACTCTACCCACTACTTGCAAACTCTAGACACGCTGCAAAAAGTCATCAAGAATAAACGACCCAGCATGCTTTCTCGCAGCGTGATTTTGTTGCACGATAATGCTCGTCTGCGCGTTGCAAAGATTATGAAGGAAGCATTAGCAAGGAAGAAGTGAGAAATTCTGCAACATCCAGTCTATAGTCCTGATTTGTCACTATGTGATTTTCATTTATTTGGACCTCTAAAAAAAAGCTGTCAAGTGGCAACGATTTCACTCATATGCAGACGCAATGAACGCGGTAAACACTTGGTTCAGTGAGCAACCACAATCCTTTTTTGCGTCGGCATTTGCCGCCAACCTAAGAAATTGGATGCTTGCCTGGATGCCTATGGCGATTTCTTCTGACCAACCCATGGTGCCTAATTCATTCAAAAAGAATGCTTTGTTTAATTCTACCACACCTGTTAATGTCTCTTTCATGCTTTTGTATTAAAGCTATTGGAACGGGTTTCAAATGAATGCCTCTAATAGATACGAAGAACTGGTAAGACACAAAACACTCATACAAGAAAAGACATACTGTGTGATATAACTACATGACTAACACACACAAACGCAGCACAAATCTAAGAACGCATGGTAGAATCGATTTATCTCACTAACACTTTCTTTGAAATAAAACCATGCTGACAACACAGTCAATTAAAAAGCGGTATAAGAAATCCATCTGGTTCGATCATAATGTATACAGGATTTTATACCCCACTCATCACACCACATTAATGACCGTTACCTTCTTTGACTACCTGATCATATTTATACCCCACTCACCACACCACATTAATGACCGTTACCTTCTTTGACTACCTGATCATATTTATACCCCACTCACCACACCACATTAATGCCCGTTATCTTCTTTGACTGCCTGATCAAATTTATACGCCACACCAATGCTCAGTTCTGAGCTCTAGTAGTGTCCATACTGGTAGTTGTCTACGATTATATCGATAAAACTGACTTGATTCGATATAACTCTAAGGAACGAAAAATTGTGATGCTGTTTAAACATCGAACATGCCACACACACACACACACACACACACACACACACACACACACACACACACACACACACACACACACACACACACACACACACACACACACATTTCTTCTTCTTCTTCTTCTTCTTCTTCTTCTTCTTCTTCTTCAGCGTTCCGAGCCATTGAGGTTCTTTGCTGCAGATACAATCCGACTCCATTCGTCTCTCTGGTGGACCTTCTCTTGCCAGTAGTTGATTCCAAGTGTATATATATATCACTGTGCTCTGTGCTCTGTGTGTGTGTGTGTGTGTGTGTGTGTGTGTGTGTGTGTGTGTGTGTGTGTGTGTGTGTGTGTGTGTGTGTGTGTGTGTGTGTGTGTGTGTGTGTGTGAAAATGTGCTCTGCAGGGAGCCATACTTTATTATAGTTTTCATTTTAAGATAGAACGCGGGTCACTATACATCACCCAACAAGACACCCTACCCCTCTTAAGTAATGAATGCCACGTCCTTTTCATATATTTAAATAAATGCTTGTTCCCCCGTCCATCTTACAGCGCATGCTGTCTTTTCTAAACAAGTATAAGGTCACCACCACACATCTCCTATTTAATGTTCAGTGTATTCTATATATGTTTTTCCCATTATTAAAAGTATATATAGTATTTGCTCGTTTGTTAATTCAATGTTTTATGTTGTACACATCACCTAACTAGACCATGCCAACTTTTTCAATTACTTACAACCTCTTACGTCATCGCTCACTTTACCCACCGCCACATCACTAGCCGTACCCTTCTCTACACCCGCACCACCACCAAGACACCCCACCATGGACACCACGTCTACTACACCACACCCACGTTTTAAAAAATATAATGGATAACGGTCGTCAAAGAGTTATCACCCCTTTGAGAGAAAAATCGATACATAGTAATAATATAACACCCTTATCCAACTCCTCCTTAAAAAGGGGCAGCTTTTGCGCCTACTATACTACTCATATATCTATATGCTCTTTACTTGTTTCAGGGGGTGTTGTTTTTATATGAATCTTTGTTGTTTTCCTTCTTTGGTTATAAGTCATTGCCACTGTTTTACATAATCGAATGTTCATGTTATGTTGCTTACACACTTCGCTTAGATCAGTGGTTCTCAACCTTTTTTGGCCCGTGCCCCCCTTCATAGCATTTACAGAACGTCATTCCCCCCTTTCGTATTTCTTACCTAAAAAGCCCCCCCCCCCCCGCCCCCTCCTACACAGTATACGTAATAATGGAAGCACATACTAAAACAAGTCTAGACGTCCACATAAAATGGGATTTGTGCGGCTACTTACTTTATAAAATGAATTTTAGAAGGGTGAGACGTACAGAACCGTAAAGTATGAAGGGAAAAACAATATCAAGTAATCGGTTCTTGTATTAACGCGATCTTGAAATAATCTTCATCTCCCCCCCCCCCCGACCCCCCCCCCCCCCCCGGAAACCTAAAATTCCCCCCTGGGGGAATTCCCCACCGGTTGAGAACCACTGGTTTAGATTATTCACATGGTCTTGTAAATAAGCTTCTTATTTCGCTCTTAGTGCTTGATCATCCACAAATAGTTCTGTGTTCTGTTCGTCATGCGGTGTTCTTACGATCTCTATTTAGCTGGCTTCTTTACATATGCTGTCAAAATAGATTATGAACAAGAGGGAGGACAGGTATTGCAGAGTGACGAGACTCAAAGTAACGGTAGATATGAAGTCAAGCCAGCGATGACTATAAAATTCAGTTTATTAGATCTTCAGCAATATAAAAATGCGTACAGCAACTACTAAAGTCAAAGCATCTTGCTGGCTGGGCGGCAAAGTCACAACTGAAACCTTGTTTACCCCCTACGTCAGTCCGTGAGCCTCCCTAACTCCCTATCTATGGTGCTCAGCCGTGCATCAACTAGTTATTTCTTTTCTCCTTGCACGCCGTACCAGCTAACTAAACCCCATATAACAGCCTACACTGTTATATTACCTTCCTACCCTAACAAGACTTTTCCCCGAAAAGTCTTAATTCCACAACTCATTTACCCCAAATCCATGACCCCAGACACTTAACCCAATAATCCCACAAAATTAAAGTTACTTCTTCTTCGTTTCTATAAATCATAAGCAATCCGCTTACCTATCTAGTACTAAACAATCTGAACCTATCTCGACTACCACTACAAGATTCATATACCTCCAACCTGGAACTCTTATTCATTACACACCTCTCTCTATCCCCACAATTCATCTCATAGCCAGCCGCCACGACCCCTACTCTACACTTCTACATACTTTATTTACATATCGTAAATCGATATCTCAAAAACTCATTTTATAATATTCTTCACAAAGCAACCCGCTTTATTTCATTGGTACAATGTCGATCGAAATTATGGTTAACAAAAATTGAAGATTCTTATGTATTCTATAAATTATCATACTCTCACTAACATCAACAACACAGGATAGACAGGAAAGATAGACAGGAAAGTGGTTGGTGCGCACCGAAGAGTAGTAAAAAGTAGTCACACTTATCACATTTATCCTCCCATGCACTATCAAAACTTTATAAAATAAAGTTTTCAAAAACCCAAGTCACATAATTCGCTAATCTTCATTTTTGTTAATAATAAATGCTCTTGTCAAAAGTTACATCGATCTAAAACTCCAGCCTTCTACACTCAGTAGAAATATTATTCTACTCTCCAATCTGTATTATTTGCGCTGCCAACAGCCAGCAATATACGACTGCACTTTCTATCTGTAACACACCTTCCCAACCTCCTATATTTTAATTTCTACTTCTTCTTTCATGCTGTAAGCACAGCATCCCCCAATTACTATTGCCCATGAATATACTTGTTTATTTTATGCTGATAAGCACAGCCGCCCCCTTTTTGAGTTAAACCACTCTCTTCCCATGGCATTCAATCTATGTATTAACGCTGTTCAATACAGCTCCTATTTTGACCCCCACATCCATGTAACGCTGTCTAATGCAGCTCCTATTTCATCCCCCACATCCATGTATTTCTATTAACTCATAGCGAGCAACTGGCAACAACTTAAAAATTTCTATATTGAACAATGCAAAACGATTGAACATGATAAACAATCGTAAATTATAACAAACCACTTTTCTCCCATGTTATGGACTTGCCTACTTAATCTACCCCTCATGGCTCTCAGTCCACGTGTATTCCAATCGTTGCTGACAACCGCAGCCATTTCCAATGAAAACTATATCTCTCCATGGCTCTCAATCCATGTGATTCTCTGTACCCCATGAAGATCATTTCTTAAAGTTGCCTCATATTTTCTGAACGTGACTCTGCATCAAGAACTCTCAAGGACCCTATTAACAAGTCTCTTTAATATGGACCAGTTCATATTTTATAATTCCCCACAACTGAACGCCAAAAGAAAAACTATTTTAAACATGATCAGGGCAACTCAAGAAACAAAATCATTATAAGTTTTGCAAGTGAAATAACCAACCCAAGTAACATACTAGCTAAATAAAACCACAATTCATAAATAACTGAAGTCAAGACAAATCAAAATACAACAATATCACACCCCCCCCCCCCCCCCCCCTTCTTTTGGTTTTCAAATATGTTTTCATAAATTCCCACATTTTTCAAAATAAATATACATAATAAAAAAAATAATCAAGTTCAAATAAAATCAACTACTTATTGTAACCAAACAACATTAGTCTCTTATATGGACCAATGTAATATATATCTATTCACTACAAAGAACAAGTCATGCCTATTCCACTACTCTAAAACAAGTTTAACAATTATATGCACTGCAAACTACAGGTATTATTACTATAAAAGTCTTAACACAATCACCTATATGTTAAACCATCATTAAGTCAAAACCAATTTTCTCTGCTGCTATCTGCAGAATTTTTCGTCCATGTAAATATGAAATGAAATGAAATAAGCAACACAAATCGATAATGACGACTTTTAACAGATTCTCTGGAAGTTGACAATTATTTCCACTTATTATAGATAAGCTTGACCCAGCCTATCTGTTTTCTCACTTGCCACTAGTCTTCTCTGGACTATCACAACTTACATCTTATTCTCCAGCATTACTATATTCAATCTCCTGAACAACATTCCATTCTGACGAATGAATACCCGCATATTTACCCATCTTTTTTGCACCATCTTTTACTCATAACCGTCTCACGCTTAACTGGTTATTTACACAGACTTTTCTATTCTTCCAAGCAATCTCCATCAACTTCTCATCTCTCGTCTGACACATCAACTCCCTCTTAACTTCGTTCAAGCATACAACGTTGGCGGCTATATTTCTCATATCTTCCGGACTACGTTCGAATCAAACAACAACCAGAAACACATCCGGCCAAGAATCATTTCAGCACACATAATCTAGCAAACTATATCTCTTTTACACACTAACCATAACTATCAACGATCTCTCACAATAAACCTCATTCCGCTGAGCCACTAACCTCGTAACCATCATTCCATACTTCTCCACACAACAACTTTCTCAGATTTAGTCGCCTCTTCTTTCTCCACAACCATCACGTAATTACTTCATCCCGCTCACCAAGAACTCGCATTCTTCAAGCATCAGCTTCCACAGTCTTCTACTCTTAATACTCTCTCACGCTCAGCTGGCTATTTTACACAGGATACTCAATTCCTCCTCAATCTACATCTCCTCATCAGACACGCTCGGTTCATCTTACCTCTGCCAATGCTACTATATCTGCTTCTCAAACCAACAAGCGAAACTTTAATTCTATCTCAGACATCACGTCATAGCATTTTCATACTCCAGTAACTCTTCCAAAAGCTCTGAGTCAAGCCATCTCAAACAACGCGTCAACTCTAGTACGCACATTCATAATTAGTTTATCTCTCTCCGGGCAAATTCTGTGTTGAGTCTACCCTACTTTAACCACACCAGTTATAAATCACTCAACGTGATCAACCCACTCCATCCGGCCATTCCTGACAAGGGGCATTTCAATTTCCACATTGTCTATTCTCCCCGCACCACAACCAAACACAAGATATTCTTTATAGCGTACCCACGTAGAATATTCCACCACTCACCAGCTTTAAAATTATCTATCACTTGCTTTGACTCTCTACCCAAAATAACACTATTGCCTATTTTAGACAGAAAAATATGTATATGCTCAAACCACAATTCATCTCGTAAGCCAAAACAATGCACTATGCCATTCATCATCCTCAGAATTCTAACAGCTATAGAGCGTATCTAACCCAAATATTTCATTGTTTCCTACTACTAGTGTGTGACTCTCTTCATCTATCTCATCTTCAGTATCTATAACTGTCAGACTGTCATTGAAGTATTTAGGTCTTATGGTCATATATTCTCTGATCTTTCTTATGTCATCTTCCGTAGTCGAGTAAATTTCTGCTATCTGTCTATTACTATTCTTCTTCTTAAGTGCTTTCTTTCTATTTCTTCTATTTGCTATTTCTGTCTTTACTGCGTCGGTCTGCTCACTATTTTCAGTATGCGTCCGATATATTTTATATCTTCCTCCCTCGTCTTCAGAATAATCACTGTATATGGTCGTTCCCTCAACAGGCTTATTATAGTTGACTGCAGACATGGCAATAATATCCCTATGGTCGGCACTAGAACGTCTGACCCTCTTCTTATTTATACCTCTACGTTTCATACTTCGGTCAGGAATAATTTCAATGTCTCTATCTGAGGAAGCTGACCCATCAGTCGTACCTACATTGACTAGTAGACTATTTGTATTCCTATCCTTAATTTTTCTAACCTGTCTTCTGACATCTTGGTCTTTGCCTGTCCGTCCCTCCCAATCTCAACAGCCTCTCCTTTCTCCAATTTCACATAAGGAGTTTCGCCAATTTCCAGTAACTCGGTCTGACTTCCCTTCGATATCTTGCTGCCTGGTTGTACCTGGGTTTTCCTTTCCACGGTATCAATTTGTGTCTGTGTGCCACCATCTACCACTTCAATTATCTGCGTCTGTGTCTCTCTTTCCTGTCTGCCTCTAACAACTTAAAACACCTGTCGATCATCAGCTAAGGTTCTATTAGTCTGATGCTGATTTTCTCTTTTGTTTGACTTTGCGAGTGCATATCTCAACATTCTATCTCAAACCATTGACTTCGCAATGTTCTCAGCTCTTCATTATTAGATGGCCAGTTCCAGTTCCATCTTTTCTTATAAAAATTCTGTCTCTGCCAAGCATTGACTTCTGGCCTGCTATGTTGTCTCTCTTCATACCTTCGTGTTCTCGTCACGTCGTTTACATCCCGTCTGTGGTAGTTTCTGTCGTTGTTATAAAACGGTTGTCTTCTAAAGCAGGTTGAACTTTGACGTGGCCTTAGCGTAATGGTATCATACTGGCCATTCGATTGGAAACCTCGACTACGTTGTCTTCTATAATTTCTTACCAGTGTCAGTATTTCTGCGCTGGTCTGATTAACTCCGCGTCTTCTTTGCATTTCTCCAAAATTCCTATTTGATCTACTATTCACACTTCCATTCGGTGCACTAACCTGAGCACATCTGTTACCACAAAATCTAAAAGTGTGTCCCCTCTGTCCACAATTCCAACAGACCATATTTGTACTAGCTATTGTCTCTCTTATAGGATTTCTCATATGTCTTCCTCCATCTTGATTACTTTCGTTATTATTTCCCTGCAGTGTTTGTATTTCTCCCCGTCTTCTCCATCCGTACCTTGCTTGTCCTATCTCCATAGGTTCCTCAATTCTCTCTTCTCTATTGCTTCCTATTTCTCGTCCTACCCTTAATCTAAATCTCCTTCTCAAACTTTCTTCCTGTACAGCTATATCCACAGCCAGTGATAATCTTGCGGGATTTTCCCTCATAAGCTTGAATTTAAGTCCATCCGACTTTATCCCGTCATCAAATATTCCAACTAACATCCTTTCCACCTCTTCACCCTGTACGTTCTGTCCTAGAAACGCCTCCTCAGCTAAATTAATTAACCTGTCGCTGTATAGTTGAACACTTTCTCCATTGTTCTGCTTAGATTGTCTTAACACTGAGAAAGCGTGTTGTGGATCTGTGATCTCCGCATACTTGTGAGCTAAATCATCTTTAAAATGTTCCCAAGTCTCATCTGCCCCAGCTTCTAATTTCCTCCTAATATGATCCGAGACCGGTGATACAGTAGCCTGGTAAGCAATTTTTTTTCTTTTCTTCGTCCGTGGCTCCTACTAAGAAAGAGTGTTTTTCTACCGCTGTCATCCATTTCTTAAAATCTCTGGCTTGTCCACTGAATTTTTCAATGTCTGTACTTACTCCTTGTTGTTTTATTGCTGTGTTAAGTCTGCCTATTGCTCTACCTACTCCACCTAAAATTTGTGTCAACTGACGCCTCATCCTGTGCCATTTTAGTGTCTTTGTTAATTACTCAAATAAGTTCAATCAATGAAAAAAAATTATTGCACAGTTACAATTAAAATCAGATATAATCAATACAGTTTTTATGTAAGGATACACTTGAGGCTGTAACTTTCCAAGCGAGTAGTGTCCTTCAAGGTACTTCCAATTGAGGAGAGCTTAGTATTTGCTTCTGTTCTGTTAGTTTCGATCCTGGAAAACCTCTGGATTTAGTTATCTGGCTTCGCTAGTGTGATGAGCAACTTCACCCGTGGTTGGGCACGTCTGACTTCACCCGTGAAAGGGCACTTCTGACTTTCACCCGTGAAAGGGCACTTCTGATTTACGTGGTTCTTCTGTATCGTTTTGGTCTGGAAACGCCTCGAGCTCAACTTCGGTCAGAGGAACAAGGCGATTGGAATAGGCTCTCCTCTTTAGCAGGGCCGGCAACCATTATGCCCACCCGCCTCAGAGGAGCCCAATGCAGCTGGATCGCACTTTATGATAAACATCTTCATGAGCTGGACATTTTCCTCTCAAACTTGAGTAAGCTTCAGCGTTGTTGCGGCTGCCCAATTAGACCAGTTTTCAAATCAGCAAAACGATTTACGGCTGCAGGTAGACCTTGCATTGGTAGCAATTCAGGTTCGTAACATTGAGATACTCGGTTAGATGATGTATCCAGTATCCAACAGCAGCGTATAGGAGTGACCCAACAGAGCCTGGGGCTGACTTGACAACGAGCTCTTATAGCCGCCCTTTGCAAATGACGATATGGAGCAGCAGCCTCTTGAGAACGACCGTTTCAAGCCACGGCTATGGTAATAGAAGCCTCCATCTTTTCCAACTGCGTTCAGCTATAGTTTAGAAACGTAGCATGCCTTTCTTTAAACTCACTTCGGAAAATTCCTGCCGTGGTCAATACTTCGCGTTTTCCTCAACAACCCATGATTCAGGATCCTGGTCAATGAGGCTCCAATTTGAGTCTATTGCAGAGTGACGAGACTCAAAGTAACGGTAGATATGAAGTCAAGCCAGCGATGACTATAAAATTCAGTTTATTAGAAGATCTTCAGCAATATAAAAATGCGTACAGCAACTACTAAAGTCAAAGCATCTTGCTGGCTGGGCGGCAAAGTCACAACTGAAACCTTGTTTACCCCCTACGTCAGTCCGTGGGCCCCCCTCACTCCCTAGCTACGGTGCTCAGCCATGCATCAACTAATTATTTCTTTTCTCCTTGCACGCCGTGCCAGCTAACTAAACCCCATATAACAGCCTACACTGTTATACAGGATACAACCTTGTCGTACTCCAGATCTTATTATGGTGAAGGGTTCTGAATGTCCTCCATTCATTCTCAATATACATTCACTGTTGTTGTAAAGCTTCTACATAAGTTTGTTAGGTGTGTACTCATTCCATATCATTTAAAGATTTCCCATAGCTTGTTTCTATCTACTCTATCAAATGCCTTTTCTTGGTTGAAAAATTCTAAGAGTTTCATTAAATTCGATTTATTTTTCTGTAAGTTATCTAAGAGCACAGATGGCATCTGTGCACCGTTTGCTTTTCCTAAATCCAAGTTGTGTTTCGCTTAGCTGGTGTTCTATTGTAGTTTGTAATCTTTTATCAAGCATTTTGCACAATATGTTTTCCAGTATGACTCAAAAGTGAAATACCTCTGTATTATGTCCAGTCTCTTTTATTGCCTCTGTTTTTCCAAATTGGAATAATTACGGCATTTCTCCAGTCTCGTGGTGTCTGTTGTTCCACCCAAACATGGTTAAATAGTCTATGTAGCCATGCTTTTCCTACTTCTCTTGCTGCTTTAATTAGTTAATTTGGTATTTCATCTTGCCCCTGTGATTTATTCAATGGGGCTAATCTGACGGCTTCTCCAATTTCTTCTTTTTGTATGTCTGGTTCTAGTTCTTCGATGACATCTGTGTCAGTTTCCCGAATTCCTGTGATATCTGATGGAATGTTGAGAAGTTGTTCAAAGTACCTGCCTCTATCTTTTTATGATTTGCGTTTCTTATACGAGGGTAAGTTAATAAGTAAGTCACAAATAGCTGTAGAAAAATAACTAAAGATTATAACAACTTGAAACCAGTTTATTTGTATACATACATTGTCCCTTTATTTCTCAACATAATTTCCACCAACATTGATGCACTTATCCCATCGTTTTATCAGTCCCCCCAAACCGGCTGCATAGAACTGCGTGCTCTGTTGTATAAACCACGTTTTCACTTCACATTCAACTTCGGCGTCATTAGCGAAATGTCTCCCGGCAAGGTGGGTTTCCTTTTTATGCTGACAAATGTTTGTCCCGTAAATCGGTACATAGCGTGGTAGAAAACGTTACGGGGATGAATCAATAAGTAAGTCACACAGTTCTGTGGGATGGTAGGTCAATGAAACCAAAGTACGCAATTCTACGCCACAGATTTTAGAGTACTTATCAAACGATGGGATAAATGCATCAATGTTGGTGGAAATTATGTTGAGAAATAAAGGGACAATGTATGTGCAAATATCAACTGGTTTCAAATTGTTATCATCTTCAGTTATTTTTCTACAGCCATTTGTGACTTACTTATTAACTTACCCTCGTAGTTTATGAAATTATGTTGAGAAATAAAGGGACAATGTATGTGCAAATATCAACTGGTTCAAATTGTTATCATCTTCAGTTATTTTTCTACAGCCATTTGTGACTTACTTATTAACTTACCCTCGTAGTTTATGAAATTATGTTGAGAAATAAAGGGACAATGTATGTGCAAATATCAACTGGTTCAAATTGTTATCATCTTCAGTTATTTTTCTACAGCCATTTGTGACTTACTTATTAACTTACCCTCGTAGTTTATGAAATTATGTTGAGAAATAAAGGAACAATGTATGTGCAAATATCAACTGGTTTCAAATTGTTATCATCTTCAGTTATTTTTCTACAGCCATTTGTGACTTACTTATTAACTTACCCTCGTAGTTTATGAAATTATGTTGAGAAATAAAGGAACAATGTATGTGCAAATATCAACTGGTTTCAAGTTGTTATCATCTTCAGTTATTTTTCTACAGCCATTTGTGACTTACTTATTAACTTACCCTCGTAGTTTATGAAATTATGTTGAGAAATAAAGGGACAATGTATGTGCAAATATCAACTGGTTTCAAGTTGTTATCATCTTCAGTTATTTTTCTACAGCCATTTGTGACTTACTTATTAACTTACCCTCGTAGTTTATGAAATTATGTTGAGAAATAAAGGAACAATGTATGTGCAAATATCAACTGGTTTCAAATTGTTATCATCTTCAGTTATTTTTCTACAGCCATTTGTGACTTACTTATTAACTTACCCTCGTAGTTTATGAAATTATGTTGAGAAATAAAGGGACAATGTATGTATACAAATAAACTGGTTTCAAGTTGTTATCATCTTCAGTTATTTTTCTACAGCCATTTGTGACTTACTTATTAACTTACCCTCGTAGTTTATGAAATTATGTTGAGAAATAAAGGGACAATGTATGTATAAAATTAAACTGGTTTCAAGTTGTTATCATCTTCAGTTATTTTTCTACAGCCATTTGTGACTTACTTATTAACTTACCCTCGTAGTTTATGAAATTATGTTGAGAAATAAAGGGACAATGTATGTATAAATATCAACTGGTTTCAAATTGTTATCATCTTCAGTTATTTTTCTACAGCCATTTGTGACTTACTTATTAACTTACCCTCGTAGTTTATGAAATTATGTTGAGAAATAAAGGGACAATGTATGTATAAAATTAAACTGGTTTCAAGTTGTTATCATCTTCAGTTATTTTTCTACAGCCATTTGTGACTTACTTATTAACTTACCCTCGTAGTTTATGAAATTATGTTGAGAAATAAAGGGACAATGTATGTATACAAATAAACTGGTTTCAAGTTGTTATCATCTTCAGTTATTTTTCTACAGCCATTTGTCACTTACTTATTAACTTACCCTCGTAGTTTATTCATGTATTTGACAGGGTATTGATATCTTTTACAGTATTTATGTATCTGACAGTGTATTTATGCATCTTACTGTGTCGTTATCTATTTGACAATATATTTATGTATCAAACAGTATATCTATGCAGCTGACAGTGTCTTTATGTATCGGACAGTACATTTATGTATGTGATGTTATGTTTGTATGTACATATTACCATTTCCGCACTTGTTGAAATATGTGATGGTTATGTTTGTATGTACATATTACCATTTCCGTACTTGTTGATATATGTGATGGTTATGTTTGTATGTACATATTACCATTTCCGTACTTGTTGATATATGTGATGGTTATGTTTGTATATACATATTACCATTTCCGTACTTGTTGATACTGTCATCGTTGACATTTTCTAAAATCAGAATGTATGAGTTCTGTACCTAACATATACCTAGTCTGTCTGTCTGTTGTCTGTCTGTCTGTCTGTCTGTCTGTCTGTCTGTTGTCTGTCTGTCTTTCTGTCTGTCTGTCTGCCTGCCTGCCTGCCTGCCTGTCTATCTATCTGTCTGTCTGTCTATCTATCTGTCTGTCTGTCTGTTGTCTGTCTGTCTGTCTGTTGTCTGTCTGTCTGTTGTCTGTCTGTCTGTCTGTCTGTCTGTCTGTCTGTCTGTCTGTCTGTCTGTCTGTCTGTCTGTCTGTCTGTCTGTCTGTCTGGGCGGGCGGGCGCGCGCGGGCAGGCAGGCATGCAGTTATTCTTGACATCTGAGTAGTTGACATCATAATAGTTGACTTTTGTTATTTTCCATTTTTCCAAGGTCGGTAGCTGCAGTGGAATTACAGTATTGTCGTTGCGAAGCAACAAACTGACCTACATTCCGGATGAATTGGGTCGAATCCCTGGTCTGCGAGTACTCAACTTGAGTGATAACCTCTTGCGTTGTCTCCCCTTCTCAATTGTCAAACTGAAGGATCTGCAAGCGCTGTGGCTCACTGATAATCAGGTGAGCATCTGTCATTGTCTACATGAAGAAGCTAGCGACATTGTGATTCATACAAATTAGCTATCTCTCATTGTTTAACTGATGAAACTATAGACATTGTGACACACCGACAACTCGGTATCTCTCATTGTTGAACTGCAGAAACTAAATGCATTGTGATAACCAGACAACTGGTTGTCTCTCATTGTTTAACTGAAGAATGTTGTGAAGAACATTGTGACACACAGAGAACCAGTTATCTCTCATTGTTTAACTGAAGAAGCTATATACATTGTGACACACAGAGAACCAGTTATCTGTTATCGTTTAACTGATGAAACCCTACAGGCATTGTGACACACGGAGAACTAGGTATCTCTTATTGTTTAACTGAAGAATGTTGTGAAGAACATTGTGACACACAGAGAACCAGTTATCTCTCATTGTTTAACTGAAGAAGCTATATACATTGTGACACACAGAGAACCAGTTATCTGTTATTGTTTAACTGATGAAACCCTACAGGCATTGTGACACACGGAGAACTAGGTATCTCTTATTGTTTAACTGAAGAATGTTGTGAAGAACATTGTGACACACGGAGAACCAGTTATCTGTTATTGTTTAACTGATGAAACTACATGCGTTGTGACACACAGAGAACTAGGTAACTCTCATTGTGTAATTGATGAAACTACATGCATTGTGACACACAAAGAACTAGGTATCTCTCATTGTTTAACTGATGAAACTACAAGTATTGTGACATACAGAGATTTAGGTATCTCTCATTGTTTAATTGATGAAACTACATGCCACAGAGAACTAGATATCTCTCATTGTTTAACTGATGAAACAACAGGCGTTGTGACATACAGAGAACTAGATATCTCCCATTGTTTAACTGATGAAACTACATGCCACAGAGAACTAGATATCTCTCATTGTTTAACTGATGAAACTACAGGCGTTGTGACATACAGAGAACTAGATATCTCCCATTGTTTAACTGATGAAACTACAGGCGTTGTGACATACAGAGAACTAGATATCTCCCATTGTTTAACTGATGAAACTACATGCCACAGAGAACTAGATATCTCCCATTGTTTAACTGATGAAACTACATGCCACAGAGAACTAGGTATCTCTCATTGTTTAACTGATGAAACTACAAGCGTTGTGACATACAGAGATTTAGGTATCTCCCATTGTTTAACTGATGAAACTACATGCCACAGAGAACTAGATATCTCTCATTGTTTAACTGATGAAACTACATGTATTGTGACATACAGAGAACTAGGTATCTCTCATTGTTTAACTGATGAAACAACAGGCATTGTGACACACAGAACTAGTTGTCTCTAACTGTTTCACTGATGAAACTACAGGCATTGTGACACACAGAGAACTAGGTAACTCTCATTGTGTAATTAATGAAACTACATGCATTGTGACACACAGAGAACTAGTTGTCTCTAATTGTTTCACTAATGAAACTACATCATACATGCATTGTGAGAAGAGAGTCTGTCCTTGGTTAGTGAACTGGATTGCAGCTGTCTTGTATTCTTATAGAGTGGGTCTCCGGCTGGGTACATGGACATCTGAGCCATGTATCATTGCCCCCGGACTACCACAAGGGTCAGCAATTTCACCTGTGCTTTTCAATGTGTATACGAGCAAGATTGCAAGCCTCGAAGCACCAGGGGCTGGAAAGATACTAACATTTGCAGATGGTGTTCTCGCATGCAGGCAGGGGAGGGACAGCAATCAAATAGCCCAGGAGCTGCAGGCGACAATGGACAAAGTGTATGGACTAAAGAGTATGGCAGCAAGGGACATGGAGCAGAAAACGCTATTCACACTTTATCATTTCAGTGGTAGAGTATGGACTGGGAATGTGCACTGTCTCAAAGTGTCAGCTAGTGAAAAAAGAATGCATTCCGCATGAAGCCATGAGGGTGATTCTGGGATATACAAGGGAAACCCCAATAGTGTGTATGTGATACATCCCCGCATTGCCGACCATTGCAGACAAACTCAAGGTTTTGCAGGCAAGGTCATACCTCAAGGTAGCCGCGGACAAGGAACACCTCCTGCATGATTCCCTGGATGCAGTCAAGGGCCACAGATTGTTAAGAGGAAAAGCATGGATGGCTACGGCAGAAAATACCATCAGAGAAGTGTGCACACTTGAGAAGATTGGCAGAGTCAAGAAGCTGGAACTTTTCTCCAGGACACTGGTATGGTTGGAAATAAACAGGTAGACAGATTGGCTGGTGCTGCATCATAGATGGGTGTTTAATGTATGATAAAGCGGATGTGGTGAAGGCCCCATGGGAGCATGGGATTAACGTAGAAGAACAGGCTACCATGGTCTAGAGAGAATGCCACGGCAAGAAATGGTCAGGGGATAGGGTCGACAGTCGTCACTTAGGTGTTAAACAAGACGGACATATCATCAGATTGCAACCGGCATCTTTAGTATTGGAATTCTCCGCTGGCTTTTGAAGATGAGGACTGAGCGGGAATGCCCGAGCACAATGATGTCTCTAATCAACTCTGATGTGTTCTGAATGTGATATACCATCTGTAGTTTAGTAGCCATGTATGTAGTATTTGTGTGTCATATAGCATGTATATGTTATGTCATATGTGTAATAATTTGGTTGTGCAATATGTCATGCATATAATATGCCATGTGTATGTGATATATCATGTGTGTGATATGTTGTATGTGATATATCATATGTGTGATATGTTGTATGTGATATGTTGTATATGATATGTCATGTTTGTGATATGTTGTATGTGATGTGTTGTATGTGGTATGGCATGTATATGGTATGTTATGTATGTGTCATGTGTGGGAAATGTTGTATGTGATATGTTGTATATGATATGTTGTATGTGGTTGTCATGTTTGTGATATGTTATGTGTGATGTGTCATGTGTGGGAAATGTTGTATGTCATAAATCATGAATGTGACATGATGTTTGTGTTCTGTTATGAGTGTTCTATGTTGTGTGTATGATATATCATGTGTATGTGATAAATTGTATGTAATATGTCATGAGTGTGCCATGTCATGAGTGTGCTATGTCATGAGTGTGACATGTTGTATGTGATATCACATGTGTCTGATATGTTGTATGTGATATATCATTTATTGTTTATATGATATATTATGTGCAATATGGCATGTGTGTTATGTGTCATGTGTGTCATATATTGTATGTGATATGTTATCTGTGTGATATGTGTTATGTGATATGTTATGTGTGTCATATGTTGCATGTGATATGTTATGTGTGTCATATGATATGCCATGTGTGTGCGTGTGTGATATATTGTAAGTGATATGTTGTATGTGACAGGTCATTGTGTGATATGTTGTATGTGATAAGAGTCTAATATGTTTTATGTGATATGTCATGTGTGTGATATGTCATGTGCGTGATATGTCAGGTGTGTGATATATTGTACATGAATGTCATGTGGGATATGGTGTATGTGATAGGCAATTGTGTGATATGTTGTATGTGATGTGTCATGTTTCTGATATGTTGAATATGATATGTGATATGTGTAATTTATTCTATTTGATATGTTATGTGTGTAATATGTTGTGTGTGATATGTTGTGTGTGATTTGCTGTATGTTATATGTTGTATATGATAGGTCATATGTGTGATATGTTATATGTGGCAGGTCATTGTGTGATATGTTGTATGTGATAGGTCATATGTGTGATATGTCATATGTGTGATATGTTGTATGTGATATGTCATGTGTGTCATATATTGTATGTAATATATTATATGTGTGATATGTAATTATAAGTTTTGTATGTAATATAACATGTGTGTGATATGATGCATTTTATATGTTGTCATGTGTGTGATATGTTGTATATAGGTCATGTGTATGAAATGTCATGTGTGTGATATGTCATGTGTGTAATATATCATGTGTGTGATATTTCATGTGTGTGATATTCTGTGAATATGTCATGTATGTAATATGTCATGAGTGTGATGCTGTGTTTGATATGTCATGTGTGTAATTTGTAATGTATGTGATATGTCATGTATGTGGCATGTCATGTATGTGATATGTTGTGGCTGTATGTTATATGTTTGTGTGTGTGTGTGTGTGTGTGTGTGTGTGTGTGTGTGTGTGTGTGTGTGTGTGTGTGTGTGATATTGTGTGTGTCATATGTCATTGTATGTGATATATCCTGTATGTGATGTCATTCTGTTGTGTCTCATGTGTGTGAAATGTCACGTATGTGATATGTCATTGTGTGATATGTTGTGTGTGTGTGTGTGTGTGTGTGTGTGTTATATTGTGTGTGTGATATTGTGTATGGCATATGTCATTGTATGTCATATATCATGTATGTGATATGTCATTCTGTTGTGTCTAATGTGTGTGATATGTCACGTATGTGATATGTCATTATGTGATATGTTGTGTGTGTTTGTGTGTGTGTGTGTGTGTGTGTGTGTGTGTGTGTGTGTGTGTGTGTGTGTGTGTGTGTGTGTGTGTGTGTGTGTGTGTGTGTGTGTGTGTGTGTGTGATATTGTGTGTGGCATATGCCATTGTATGTCATATATCGTGTATGTGATATGTCATTCTGTTGTGTCTCATGTGTGTGGTATGACATGTATGTGATATGTTGTGTACATGAATGGTTGTGTATGCTCTCCTCACAGACTCGGCCGCTGATCCCCCTCCAGTCTGAGTATGATGGTGAGACTGACAGAAAGATCCTCACCTGCTACCTCTTGCCTCAAGGTCACATGAAGGAGAATGGTAAGAATGAATCACTGTGCTTGTCTGTAAGTAAAACAGTCACGTGTTTGTATGTATGTGAAAAGTTACATGTGTGTATACATGTAGAAAATAAAATGTTTGTATGTACATGACAAATAACATGTTTCTATATATGTATTTAAAATCACATGGTTATATATATATATAATATTGATGTATAGTGGACACAGACCTCTGACAAACTTGGACTGTGGACAGACATAGCCTCATACAGGGATGCCACCGGTGAAAATCCTTTCCAAGATCTTGCATATTTACTTTATCTGTGCTAATTTTACCTTATTCTAATGCGGACGTGGAGCGTATTTTCAGTCAGATGGGAGTTATAAAATCAAAATTGCGGAACAGACTTAGCATAAAGAGTTTGACAGCTGTTTTGACTATTAGATATGGAATGAAAAGATATGGCGAATGCTGTCATGATTATAAACTACCTAAGAATATTCTACGAAAAATTGGATCACAGGAGGCATATATAAGTTTATTTCCATCATCATCATCATCATCATCATCATCGTCGTCGTCGTCGTCGTCGTCGTCATCGTCATCGTCGTCGTCGTCGTCGTCATCATCGCAGGAGCAAACACACCAGGAAATAGCTACAGAAACTGAGGAGGAGTTGACTGACTGGGATTTGGCAGATCTGGAATAAACTTCATTCTAATATTCAGTGATAATAATAAATTACAATGTGCTACCTTCTTACATTTGTAATAAAAACCGTTGGTGCTTTTTGATTGGTGCTTTCCAAAGAAATTTTGGTGCTTTTTGGGGTCGATTTTGGTGCGTTTTCATCAAAAGGAGATGGCAACACTGCTCGTATGTGTGTACTGAATGAAAGATAATAATATGTGTGTATAGAATGAAAGATCATCTACTGTTTGTATTTTACAACATTAAGCAAATGTTTGTGTATATTTTAAATAATTCAAACCAGTCAGCAATAACATTCACTATTTCTTTCAGATAAAGGAGACTCTGCGGGAGACAATGAGAGCTTCCACTCTTCAATGTGGGAGGAGGAGAGGCTCCGCCGACAGCAGATCCACTTTGACTTCATTGATAGCTCTGATGAACGGGTTAGGTTATTTTGTGATTACAACAACTCTCTTGTCTCCATGACACAAGTATAGTACAATGCTGGTTTATATCATCATCATCATCATCTTCCACTTCTGCCGTCAAGCGTCGTGGGGAGGAATAATTTGCGTTCCAGCGCCCGGTGGGCGGCACTGGATAGTGTCATTCCGTGTGGTTGTACAATGTCTCTGATGTCGTCAATCCATTTTCTTCTTGGACGTCCTCGTGGTCTCGTCGCAGATGATCTTTGATGTAAGGCCAGTGCTGGTAGTTGCTGATGTTGCATTCTAACAACATGGCCAAACCACTTGATCTTCTGTCTTTCAATAAATGTGGCACAAGGTGTTGATCCCACAGTCTGTCTGATAGTAACATTTCTTACTCGGTCTCGGATTGTTAAGTTGGCAGCTCTCCTCAGGCATCTCATTTCGCAGGTGTTGATTTTGCGAAGGTGTAATTTGGATAAAGTCCAGGTTTGAGATTGGTAGCATAGGGTTGGTGTGAATATGCTGTTTATTATCTGTCGTTTTGCGGACATGGGTATGTTTGGATGTTTCAGTAAGGGTGACAGTTGATATGTAAGTGCACTAGCTTTTTGACATCTGATTTCAATTTCTCTGTCTAATCTGCCATCTTCTGTGATCATACTTCCAAGGTATTTGAATTCTTTAACTTGTTTCAGAGGTGTGTTATTTATCTGTATACTTAGTGGGCCTGGCGATCTGCTAACTTGCATTACTTCGGTTTTGGCTGTGTTTATACTCATATTGTATCTGCTGCAGGTTGAACTCAGATTAGTAATATGATTTTGTAGTCTGCCCTCGTCGCTGTAAAACAGGCACTGATCATCTGCAAATAGAAGTTCATTTATTCCCTGTGGGTCAGTTGTTTCATCTGGAGTAAAGAGTTCTAAATTTTCTGAATCTGGTCTGTCGAGACTTGCTTCTTTGGAAATTCTGTCCATGTAGATATTGAATAGCAGGGGAGAGAGCACACATCCCTGCCTCACTCCTGTATTGACTGTGAACATATCTGATATACCTTCCTGTGTTCTTACTGCACTTTGGCTCGAGTGGTACATGGCTATGATGTTTTCTAGCAGTTGGCCTTCTATCCCATAGTCTTCAAGGATGGTCCATAATTTGTATCTGTCTACTCTATCAAAAGCCTTTTCCTGATCTACAAACACAATATTCTGCTGGTCACTATATTCAATAGTTTTTTCACAAATTTGTCTAAGTGTAAATAATGCATCAGTGCAACTTTTACCTTTCCGAAAACCGAACTGTGCTTTGCTTAACTGTTGTTCAACTATTGGTCTAGCTCTTTGTTCCAAAAGTTTTGCATACATTTTCCCTATATGGCTCAGGAGTGATATACCTCTGTATGTTTCGCACTCTCTCATATTGCCTTTCTTTTTCCATATTGGTAATATTATTGCCTGTTGCCAATCATCTGGGACTTTTCTTTCTTCCCATGCTATATTAAAAAGGCTTGTGAGCCATTTAACTCCTGTTTCCCCACAGGCCTGAATAGCTTCTGTGGTTATTCCATCTGGACCTGGTGATTTGTTTTTAGGACTTTTCTGTATAACTGCTTTGACTTCTGCAGGTATGAAATTTGGTTCTTGCTGTCCCTGGCGTTTAGGCACAAAAGTGAGGTTTCCTATGTTATCTGTGGGGTTAAGTAGTTCTTGAAAGTATTCTGCCCACCTTGCTAGTCTTTTTTGTGGATTAAATATTGGCATACCTCTTTTGCTGTTTATGATGGTGGTTGGGTTGTAACATGCATCTCTGTTTCTAATTGTGGTGACACGTTTATAAAATTCTCTTGGGCAGTCTTTGCTAAGGGTCGCCATCTGTTCACCGTATATTCTCCAGGATTCATCTTTAGATGCTCTGATTGTTCGTTTGGCATTACGTCGTGCTATTCTATAAGTAATATAGTCCTGTTCAGATTTAGTTGTGATCCACTTTTTGAATGCTACCTTCTTTTTGAATATGCTATCTTTAACTTCGTTGTTCCACCAGGCTGTTCTGAATCTTTTGTCCTGCCCTACTTTCTTTGTTCCACATTTATTTTTCAGTGTGTCGAGCATGGCAGCCTTGAAACATGTCCATTCCTTATCTACGCTTGAGTGGACATCAGGGATGTTCTTATGTAGGTTTTGGATTTCTTGATTGAAGTCGTCTTTAACCGTATTTTCCTGCAGCCTCCTATAATTGATGACATGTGTTGTTACCTTTTTGTTTCTTATTTTCCTGTGTGGTGAAATCTTCTTTATTATGACTGGCTTGTGATCAGTATCAACATCTGTATTTGGGAGTGCTCTTGAATCTAATAGTAGCCTTCTGTCTGATTTCCTAATTAGAATAAAGTCAATTTGGGATGCTTGGTATATGTCATTCCATTTATACCAGGTTTTGGTGTGGCTACGACGATGTTGAAAAAAACTATTTGTTATTATTAGTCCATGTTCCGAACATATGTTGAGTAGATGTTGACCATTGCTGTTACAATCAGTCTCTGTGTCGCTGAATGGCCCCATGCAATCCTCCCACGGTGTTCTTCGTGTGCCTATTCGTCCGTTAAAATCACCCATCACAACTAGTTCATCTGTCTCCTTGACATTACTTAACGTGTCTGCAAGTTTATCAAAATATTCGTCTTTGTCTTCGTCGCTGTAAGTGTCATTACATGGGGCGTATGTTTGTATAAAAGTTGTTGTTCTATTTCCTTCTTTGATCTGTACTAGTATTATCCTTTCTGATATAAATTTAGTGTTGATAATTGCTTTCGCTTTGTCTGGATGCAACAAAAAACCCACTCCATGTTTAGCTGTAGCTCGCTGGTCGACGCCACTCCATATAAGGACGTAACCTTCGTGTGTTTGTTTCGTGTTCTGCCCCTTTTTCCTAGTGTCTGCGAGTCCTAATAATTGAATATTTGATTGTTTCATAAACTCTACGAGAGCTGGTTCCTTATATCCTAGACCTGTAACATTTCAAGTTGCAAAAATCTCTTTTCTATTTGAAGTGTGTCGAAATTTAGCAGTTGTCGTCGTTAGTCGCTTGGTGTGTCGCTTCGGTGTGTAGTTTCCGGCGTGAACGCTGAAATAGCTGCGTTTTTCTCTCAATTTCCTCCATAATTCTCGAGCAATAGTTCTTGAACAAATAAATTCCCTACCGGTTTGCTGGACCTGTCGTAGGTTCATCCTTATTTGAACAAATTGATGTTAAGAAACACGCACAGAACACATAATTAATCTCCGAATCGAGCGACGCGGTTTACACCGCCATCTTGGAACCCCTTTCTGGTTTATATACCACAGCTAAATGATATAGATATAGTACAATGCTGGTTTACGTACCACAGCTAAATGACACATATATTGTACAATGATGTCAGGGCACAAATGTCGTCAATATAAGAGATAATATTAGATATGTCTGTCAGAAGCAGTCTTGTCATGCGTACAAATGTTGCGGGGGCATTCACAAGCCCGAATGGCAATTTGCACCATTCGTACAGTCCCCAGGGTGTGGCAAAAGCTGTCAGGTGTCTGCTCTGTTCGTCTACCGGTATTTGCCAGTAACCTTTTGTCATGTCCAGTTTCGTAAAGTATCGAGAGTCTGTCAGTTCAGTCAGTAGGTCTTCACAGTTGGTCATTGGTTCTAAATCCAACTGTGTGATCTTGTTCAGTTTCCTATAGTCCACACAGAGTCTTATTGTGTTGTCATTTTTACTCACAAATACAATCGGAGAACAAAAATGTGACTGTGATCGTCTGATGATGTGGTTCTTTTCTAAGTCTATAATTTCTTGGTGTAGTTTTTCTTTGTAATGTATGGGAATGGAGTATGGTCTGCATTTTATTGGTGTGTTGGATGTCAAAGTAATGTGATGATGCACTAAGTCTGTTTGTCCTGGGTGGTTAGAGAAGATGGTACTGTAGTTTTGTATAAGTTGTCTGCAACTGTCGATCTCTGTTTGCGTCAGATGAGGGTTTATTTTAATGTCTTGCAAACAGTTTGTCGTGTCAAGTGCTGGTGTTGGTATTTCGTCGGTCTCCCCATCGTCTTCATGGTCAACTATCGTTGTGCTGGCTGCTGTTTCGTCTTTTTTTCGTCTCTGTTGTAGTATGGTGTTAGCATGTTGATGTGGAATATTTTATGTTTGTCTTTGACTGCAATTTCATAGTCCACAGTTGAGATCTGTCTTAGTACCTTGAATGGTCCTTGCCATGAGTCTGTCAGTAGATGTCGGTCACTAGGTAGAAGAAGTAGAACGTCCTGTCCAGGTGTCAGTGTTATCGTCTTATTTCCTCTGTTTGCGTACTGTCTGTAGATAGCACCCGATTGTTTAAGTGCTTCTTTGGCCATGATACAAGATCTCATTATCCTTTCACGCAATGATGTTACATGTTCAGATGATGATATGGGATTATGTACAGGTGTAGTTTCAGTTAACTTGGAGTGGTATATGCACAATGGGCCGCGTAGTTTGGCACTATACACAAGTTCAAATGGTGAGAAACCTGTGCTGGAATGAGGTACTTCGCGATATGCAAATAATATGGCAGGCAAATAGGTATCCCAGTCTTCAGGATGTTCCTGGGTGACTTTAGAAAGCATATGCTTGAGATCCCCATTAATTTTTTCTATAATTCCAGTTGAGTGAGGATGGTACGGGCTGTTAAAACATTGCTTCACCCCTAACATTTTGGTGAAAGCTTGAGTTGCTGTCGCTATAAATTGACTTCCTCGGTCTGAGAGGATAGTGTCAGGAAACCCTACTCTCGAAAATATGTGGAAGAAAATTCCATCACCTCTTTGGCAGTTATGTTCTTAAGCGGAATAGCTTCAGGCCAACGGCTACAGAGATCAATTATTGTAATTATGAATTTATTTCCTCTAGATGTTACATGATTTAGAGGACCTACAATGTCGACAGAGATCTTTTCAAAGGGTCCACTAGCTAATTCTGTAATCTGTAATTCAGCTTGTGGGTGTTTACCCTTTTTTGACCAGTTTTTGGCAGATGTCACAAGTTCTGCAATATTGTTTAGTATCATTACATAATTTTGGCCAATAAAACTGTGTCAGCAATCTAGATCTGGTCTTCGAATACGCCGTATGCCCTGCGAAAGGTATATCGTGTGCAAGATGTAAGGCTTGTTTGCGGTATTCGATTGGCAACACCGTTTGCTCTATGGTGCTGTTACCTCTGGTATAGTACCTTGTGAGGATGCAATCTTTTAGAGCAAAATGCCATCTTGCATTCTTAGTCAACCTTGGCTTTTGGCCTATAAGATTAAAATATTTATGCAATGATGGATCAGCCTTTTGGGCTGTTATAAAGTTCTCCTTCATGGTTTTAGGAGGTAGTAACACTGGGCTAAACAAAGCGCCTCGTCAACCAACACAGAACTGGCACTATTCACCGGACGCTGATGCATATGCTGGGGGGAGAATCTGAGCACCTATGGACATGTCCGGAGTGCAACGAAGATACCCCAACTGATAACTGATAACTGATAACACTGGGCTTAGCATTTCTAGTGCCTCAGTTTGATCAATTTGCTCTTGCACTCTAGCAGCAGATCTAGTTACTGCGTTAACATTTTCAGTAACATTACATGGTGGTGAAACAATTAAATCAATGGATTCATGTGATGATATTACTGAATTAGCACACATGCATTCATTCGATGATAGCACACTCTCAATAATGCAATTAGATAGAGCTGATGTTACATTATCATGAGTACACTTGGCAACAGATGTTATGGTGTTATGAGGCATATCATTCACCTCAGGAAGGTTACCCACAATAATATCGCAACATGGATTGGATAATGCTGCACATTTGACCTTTCCTGTGAGGAATGGGGTGTCAATATATGCCCATGCAAGTGGATATTTCTCGATGTTACCTGAGAAAGTTCTGCATGTTACATGTTTGCCTGTATAATCTGTAGGCAATATGAAATCTCTTTTCAAACCGATAAGAGTGCTTCCGCTGTCTCGTAAGACTGTAGACTACTTGCCATTCACATATCCTTGGTGGATGTTAATCTTGCCTTTGGAGTCTATCACCAAATTAGCTTCTTCATTGGCGATAGGTATTGAGTGGCCGCATGTTAATAGGCCATCTTCATGGAACTGATCACAGATGGTACACTTTTCGAGATTAAATACATCAATAGTCTGTGCAGAGTTCACAGGGTGGTTTTCAACTAATTCCTCATCTGAGGAAGAGCTATCAAACAAGGCTGCATTAGCCTTCCTGGTCATCTGTCTACCTCTACAAGAATGGCGCCAGTGCCATACACTTTGCAAAGGAAGCATTTGGTTAGCCGTTTATAGCTTCTTCGCTCTTTATCTTGCTTATCTATGTAGTTTTGCAAGTATGAGTTGTATGCTGGATTTTTATCACACATATCAGTCTGATTGTGTGGCAGCTGGCAACATTTACATTGGTGATATTTCTCAGTAGTGGGCTTAAATTATCTTTGCCAATTGTAGGGCTCTGATCTTGATTTGTCATAGGTAGCAGCTGCTGCAAAATGTATGTCAGTCAACCCACTAGAAAAACATTGTTTGTTGGCTGTAAAATAGCCAGAACCTCGTTTCTCTATCTGTTGTACATTCTCACACTGACACTCTTTCAAAAACTTAGAAAATGGTGGTGGTAGAGATGAGATGATTTTATCTCTAAGGATGAGATCTTTCAGTTTATTAAAGTCGTTGTTAATCTTGGCTGCAGACAGCCATTTACTGAAAATATCCTGTACTACAGAAATGTAGTCAGAGAACGTTTGTGTAGGTTTTGGAGTTACCTTACTGAATTGTTCTCTGTAGCCTGCTTCATCTAACAGGAAATGTGACATAATTTTGGACTTAATGTACTGATAGTCTTTCCTAAGGTCTTTAGGGATAGTCTCTATCACTGTAAGAGGTTCCCCTGAAAGACTTTTCATGTATATCATGTTCCATTCAGTTTCTGGGATCTGATAATGCTCCATTATAGGTTCAAAGTTCTGGGTTAAGGCTGCTATGCAGTCACCCGTGATGTAATTTCTCACGATCCCTTGGTACTTTTTGTACTGATTTTCTTTTTCAAGTCTTTCTGACTTTCTAGACTCTTTGTCTACAGCTGTCTCGGCTTCCAGCTGTTTAATTTTCAGCTGGAGTTCCAGTTCTTCACGTTTACTCTGAGCTAAGATCTCGGCTTTCTTTAACTCAGCATCTAACTCTGTCTGCTTAGTTTTTGCCGACAGTTCTGATTCCACTTTTCTAGCTTCGGCCTCTACTTCTGCCTGTCTAGTTTTTGCTGACAGCTCTACTTCTGCCCTTTTTAGCTCTCTTTCAGCTGCTCTGTCCTTGCGTTCTCTAGCTTTTTCCTGTGCTAGGAGGTGCTCTGAATATTTTGCCTCACTCCATTTTGTCAACTCATCACCAGTTAACTTTAACTTTAAACCCATTTCGATGAAATCATTTAAAGTAAACATGATGGAATGTTTCAATAACAATGAATGTTCACACAAAAGATTTGGTTATATGTTGTTAGTAATTTGAACAATTTATACAGTATTTCTGAAATTACAGCGCGTGCCTAAAATTGCATACAAAAGTATATGAAAAAGATAATACTTAAGTGCTCTGGAGACACTGGAGAATGGTGGAAAACTGGACCAGAGACTGTAGGGTCGTTACTGCTCGGAAAAATGACCTCTACTGGTAACAGTTTCGGGTGACACACAAAAACCTGTTTCTTTTGGAGGAGAAAATATTAGGATCTGTGTCTTTATGAGGTGTATGCGTGTCAACTAAGTTTTGTAGGTTTGTATGCTGTCGAGTGTTATTGTTGGTCGTAATGTCGTCCGTTCAACAATTTCAACAACTTCCTTTCTTTCCAGAACGTTCTTTCCAGAACTTTCCGCTTACACCCGCTTTCTACGTTATACAACTTCTTTCACGAAGACAAGCTAGCCATTTTATCTATGGTTTAATCACTAAAGACTAGCTCACCCAACACGTTCAAATACTATGAGGATGAATCACTCACGCACATACTTATTTTATACACGGTTTAAAGTCTGACGAAGTTTCCACGCTCACACGTTCACCTATATGGTTCAAATCCACTGAGGACGAGCTACCCACGATCACACATTCACCTATATCATTCAAATCCACTGAGGACGAGCTACCCACGTTCACACATGTCAGGTTATCACATTTAAGAATGACTGGCTCGTATGACCTAACACATGTGAGACATACACAGTCACGGAATGATTTGACGTGACACACGGTAACACTAAGTTCAACACTTTATTTACAATTCACACGCAACACAATCAGATCCGGCATCTCGCCATTACAATGTTAATACAACAATACAATCAGTCAATGAATCAATACACTGGATACACTCACAGACCTATACCACAGCCGCACAGTCTTCTATCCTCTCACAAGAGTTACTATCAATTGGCATTCGGGCACAGCAGTTATACACGCCTCTCTCAAACCCGTCCGTACTGTCCGGCAACCCAAGCCTGTCTGCCGTTCCCCGCTCTGAGCACTTGCTGTTGGTTCGTCCAGCTCACCGGCGAACCTGTGGATAGGTAAATGGTATTCGCCTGGCGCCCGTAACGACGCCGCGGCACAACTATAGGGGAGATTATGACAATATACCACAGCTCAATGACACAGGTATTGTACAATGCTGGTTTATATGCCACAGCGCAATGAGATAGATATAGCACAGTGCTGGTTTATATACCACAGCTCAATGACACAGGTATTGTACAGTGGTGGTTTATAAACCACATCTCAATGAGATATAGTACAATGCTGATTTATATACCACAGTTCAATCAGATAGATATAGTACTATGGTGGTTTATATACCACAGCTCAGTGAGATAGACATAGTACTATGGTGGTTTATATACCACAGCTCAATGACACAGGTATTGTACAATGGTGGTTTATATACTACAGCTCAATGAGATAGATATAGTACTCTGGTGGTTTATATACCACAGATCAGTGAGATATAGTACTATGGTGGTTTATAAACCACAGCTCCATGGCACAGATATTGTACAACGTGGTTTATAAACCACAGCTCAATGAGATAGATATAGTACTATGTTGTTGATGGTGTGTGTGTGTGACATTATGTTGATGTCATGTGTGACATGTTGATGTCATGTGTTACATTAAGTTGATGTCATGTGTGACATTGTTGTTGATGTCATGTGTGACAGTGTTGTTGATGTCATGTGTGACATTGCTGTTGATGTCATGTGTGAAATTGTTGTTGATGTCATGTGTGACATTGTTGTTGATGGTGTGTGTGTGTGTGTGACATTATGTTGGTGTCATGTGTGACATTATGTTGATGTCATGTGTGACATTGTTGTTGATGTCATGTGTGACATTGTTGTTGATGTCATGTGTGACATTGTTGTTGATGTCATGTGTGACATTGTTGTTGATGGCATGTGTGACATTGTTGTTGATGTCATGTGTGACATTGTTGTTGATGTCATGTGTGACATTGTTGTTGATGTCAAGTGTGACATTGTTGTTGATGGTGTGTGTGACATTGTTGTCTTTTGTTGTCAGAAGCCATTTATAGGCATTGATGTGGTGGAAAGTAAACAAGTGCTTGCTCATAAAACTATGGCTACACTAATGGTGAGGTAGCCATGTCAATCTCTACATAAAACTGTGGCTACACTAATGGTGAGGTAGCCAGGTCCACCTCTCTACATAAAACTGTGGCTACACTAATGTTGAGGTAGCCAGGTCCACCTCTCTACATAAAACTGTGGCTACACTAATGGTGAGGTAGCCAGGTCCACCTCTCTACATAAAACTGTGGCTACACTAATGGTGAGGTAGCCATGTCAATCTCTACATCTCTACATAAAACTGGCTACACTAATGGTGAGGTAGACAGGTCCACCTCTCTACATAAAACTGTGGCTACACTAATGGTGAGGTAGCCATGTCAATCTCTACATCTCTACATAAAACTGTGGCTACACTAATAGTGAGGTAGCCATGTCAATCTCTACATCTCTACATAAAACTGTGGCTACACTAATGGTGAGGTAGCCAGGTCCACTTCTCTACATAAAACTGTGGCTACACTAATGGTGAGGTAGTCAGGTCCACCTCTCTACATAAAACTGTGGCTACACTAATGGTGAGGTAGCCATGTCAATCTCTACATTTCTACATAAAACTGTGGCTACACTAATGGTGAGGTAGCCATGTCAATCTCTACATCTCTACATAAAACTGTGGCTACTCTAATGGTGAGGTAGCCATGTCAATCTCTACATCTCTACATAAAACTGTGGCTACACTAATGGTGAGGTAGCCAGGTCCACTTCTCTACATAAAACTGTGGCTACACTAATGGTGAGGTAGCCAGGTCCACCTCTCTACATAAAACTGTGGCTACACTAATGGTGAGGTAGCCATGTCAATCTCTACATAAAACTGTGGCTACACTAATGGTGAGGTAGCCAGATCCACCTCTCTACATCATCATTCAGTTGGATTACAATGTTGACTTCTCTTTCAGAAAGCAATAGTAAATTACTGAACGTACAATTGCCTAGAAAATAAGCGATGGACTGATCACAATGTCCTGCAAAGAACATGCACAATGTTTAAACATAGGGATTTATGCTGCGTTTATCAAAATAATGCAATCTTGATCTTAGGGCTCTCTGATACGATGTCCCACACCCTACCCAAAGGACATGAGAGACAAGGTCAGACATGCTCACAACTTGTCCTTGAGGCGGAAAATCAATGAAGGTGACAGTGAGGCGACTGGTATCTCTGCTAATCATTCAACACCAGGAACATTTGTGCAGGTGAGTTATTGCTGTCAGATGACAAGAACATTTGTGCAGGTGAGTTATTGCTGTCAGATGACAAGAACATGTGTGCAGGTGAGTTATTGCTGTCAGATGACAAGAACATTTGTGCAGGTGAATTATAGCTGTCAGATGACAAGAACATTTGTGCAGGTGAGTTATTGCTGTCATATGACAAGAACATTTGTGCAGGTGAGTTATTGCTGTCAGATTACAGGAACATTTGTGCAGGTGAATTATAGCTGTCAGATGACAAGAACATTTGTGCAGGTGAGTTATTGCTGTCAGATGACAAGAACATCTGTGCAGGTGAGTTATTTGCTGTCATATTACAAGAACATTTGTGCAGGTGAGTTATTGCTGTCAGATGACAAGAACATTTCTGCAGGTGAGTTATTGCTGTCAGATGATAAGAACATTTGTGCAGGTGAGTTATTGCTGTCAGATGACAAGAACATTTGTGCAGATGAGTTATTGCTGTCAGATGACAGGAACATTTGTGCAGGTGAGTTATTGCTGTCAGATGACAGGAACATTTGTGCAGGTGAATTATAGCTGTCAGATGACAAGAACATTTGTGCAGGTGAGTTATTGCTGTCAGATGACAAGAACATCTGTGCAGGTGAGTTATTGCTGTCATATTACAAGAACATTTGTGCAGGTGAGTTATTGCTGTCAGATGACAAGAACATTTGTGCAGATGAGTTATTGCTGTCATATGACAAGAACATTTGTGCAGGTGAGTTATAGCTGTCAGATGACAAGAACATTTGTGCAGGTGAATTATAACTGTCAGATGACAAGAACATTTGTGCAGGTGAGTTATTGCTGTCAGATGACAGGAACATTTGTGCAGGTGAGTTATAGCTGTCAGATGACAGGAACATTTGTGCAGGTGAGTTATAGCTGTCAGATGACAGGAACATTTGTGTAGGTGAGTTATAGCTGTCAGATGACAGGGCCATGTGTGCTATTGCTATATAAGTTAATAGGAACATTTGAGTATGTGTGTTACAGTTATATAATATTATAGGAACATTTTAGTATATGTGTTACAGTTATATAATATTATAGGAACATTTGAGTATGTGTGTTAATGCTATATAAGATGATAGGAGCATTTGAGTATGTGTGTTAATGCTATATAAGATGATAGGAGCATTTGAGTATGTGTGTTAATGCTATATAAGATGATAGGAACATTTTAGTATATGTGTTACAGTTATATAATATTATAGGAACATTTTAGTATGTGTGTTAATGCTATATAATATTATAGGAACATTTTAGTATATGTGTTACAGTTATATAATATTATAGGAACATTTGAGTATGTGTGTTAATGCTATATAAGATGATATGAGCATTTGTGTATATGTGTTATAGCTATATATATATATATATATATATCTGCATGCGTGTGGGTAAGTGTGAAAGAGATGTGTGTGTGTGTGTGTGTGTGTACGCATGCGTGCACGCATGTGTGCATGCGCGCGCGCGCGCACATGCATCTGTGTACACGCTAGTGTGTGTCTATTGTAACTTGTTGACTCCGTTGCTACTCCAGGCTGGTGCAGAGAACTTGAATAACTCCACATTTCTGGAACATTCTCAAAGTCACATCAAAGAGGCTGTGATTGCTAGACCTACTTCTGGCCACCTTGCAGATACTCATCGGTTGTACATGTATGATAAAGTAAGATCATTTCCCCAATGTTGCACATGTATGATAAAGTAAGATCATTTCCCCAATGTTGCACATGTATGATAAAGTAAGATCATTTCCCCAATGTTGCACATGTATGATAAAGTAAGATCATTTCCCCAATGTTGCACACGTATGATAAAGTAAGATCATTTCCCCAATGTTGCACATGTATGATAAAGTAAGGACATTCACTTAATGTTGTACATGTATGATAAAGTAAGATCATTTCCCCAATGTTGCACATGTATGATAAGTAAGATCATTTCCCCAATGTTGCACATGTATGATAAAGTAAGATCATTTCCCCAATGTTGCACATGTATGATAAAGTAAGATCATTTCCCCAATGTTGTACATCTATATCTATAAAACAGAGTGTATGTTTGTTTGTGGGTATTGGATGCGTTCGATAACGGTACATCCGATTGAGATGAAATTTTCTACACGTCTTCCTTTCATTCATTTGCAACTGACTATAATAATTTCTTAATGTAAAATCTTTGACTTATTTAATAACATTTACTTTTCCATTTTCATTATATAATGTCTATATAGCAGGGGGACTTCACTCTAGAAAAGTTATTTCAAGGGGCATAACTTTTAATAACATTTCTATATACTTTATAGTCATATTGTTGGACTTACTTGCACTATTGTTAAACTCTTTGTCTATAGTTATTTTCAGGCATATGAGTTATAATAAATAATGATATAATCTTTAAGGCATTTTCAAAGTTTTCATAAAAATAATGCATAATGCATAACATTGTAACCCATCTTTTACTACAGTTTTCATTGAATGGTGTGTGGAAGGACATTCTTTTAAGTTACTGTGCGCCAAGAGCTGGGCGAAACCACGCCGGTCAGACAGATAGACAGACAGACAGTCGGGAACGGGAGAGCTTATATGACTACTTATATGAATTAAATTAGATGCTCCCCACCAGGGACTGGGTAAAGCCGGGCCGGGACAGACAGACAGATAGACAGACAGACAGTTGGGAACGGGAGAGCTTATATGACTACGTATATGAATTAAATTAGATGCTCCCCACCAGGGACTGGGTGAAGCCGGGCCGGGACAGACAGACAAACAGATAGTCGGGAACGGGAGAGCTTATATGACTACGTATATGAATTAAATTAGATGCTCCCCACCAGGGACTGGGTGAAGCCGGGCCCGGTCAGATAGACAGATAGTCGGGAACGGGAGAGCTTATATGACTACTTATATGAATTAAATGAGATGCTCCCCACCAGGGACTGGGTGAAGCCGGGCCGGGTCAGCCAGCCAGACAGACAAACAAGCAGACAGACAGACTGATAGATAGATAGATCCCCTCCAGGGCCTGGGCGAAGCCGGGCCGGGTCAGCTAGTGTATGATAAAGTAAGATCATTTCCCCAATGTTGTACATGTATGATAAAGTAAGATCATTTCCCCAATGTTGTACATGTATGATAAAGTAAGATCATTTCCCCAATGTTGCACATTTATGATAAAGTAAGATCATTTCCCCAATGTTGTACATGTATGATAAAGTAAGATCATTTCCCCAATGTTGTACATGTATGATAAAGTAAGGACATTCACTTAATGTTGTACATGTATGATAAAGTAAGATCATTTCCCCAATGTTGCACATTTATGATAAAGTAAGATCATTTCCCCAATGTTGCACATGTATGATAAAGTAAGATCATTTCCCCAATGTTGTACATGTATGATAAAGTAAGGACATTCACTTAATGTTGCACATGTATGATAAAGTAAGATCATTTCCCCAATGTTGTACATGTATGATAAAGTAAGGACATTTCCCCAATGTTGCACATGTATGATAAAGTAAGATCATTTCCCCAATGTTGCACATGTATGATAAAGTAAGATCATTTCCCCAGTGTTGCACATGTATGATAAAGTAAGATCATTTCCCCAATGTTGTACATGTATGATAAAGTAAGATCATTTCCCCAATGTTGTACATGTATGATAAAGTAAGGACATTTCCCCAATGTTGCACATGTATGATAAAGTAAGATCATTTCCCCAATGTTGCACATGTATGATAAAGTAAGATCATTTCCCCAATGTTGCACATGTATGATAAAGTAAGATCATTTCCCCAGTGTTGCACATGTATGATAAAGTAAGATCATTTCCCCAATGTTGCACATGTATGATAAAGTAAAGACATTTCCATAATGTTGTGCATGTATGATAAAGTAAGGACATTCACCTAATGCATTACATATATGATAAAGTAAGATCAATCATCCAATGTTGTACATGTATGAAAAAGTAAGATAATTTCCCAATGTTGTACATGTATGATAAAGTAAGATCATTCCCTCAATGTTGTACATGTATGATAAATTAAGATCATCCCCCTAATGTTGTGCCTGTATGATAAAATAAGGACATTCCCTTAATGTTGTACATAAATGATAAAGTATGATCTTTCTTCTAATATTGTACATGTATGATAAAGTAAAGAAATTCCCACAATGTTGTGCTTGTATGATAAAATAAAATCATTTATCTAATGTTGTACATGTATGATAAATTAGGAACATCCCATAATGTTGTACGTATATGATAAAGTAAAATCATTCATCTAATGTTATATATGTATGCGTAACGTGCATGCTTGTGCGGAAATAGGGGGTAAACGACTTGTTAGAATTTGCAAATAATAGCAATGAAATTTGGTCATTGCACTACCCAAGAATGTGAGATTTACAACAAAGGGTCAGAGATGTTAAGAGGAGAAGTATATGCAGATGTTAGGCCAAGTAGGTTAATCACAATCTTAAACAAACGGGGATAGTCCCAGACTAGATGATGGTTTAGTCACGGACACAGGATATAAATCGTCATGCTAATGGGGGGGAAGCCCGAAACAACTGGAGAGAATGTCACGTACTGTAGTTATAAATCACCGGCGGGGAGGTGAATGGCGTGAGTCTACTAATAGACTAAGGGAAACTTAGAAAGGGCAGATTGGAGGAATGTAAATTAGGGTTATAGGGCAGCTCGTGGGAGGTCTGAGAAGAGAGATAAAAGATAAGTCGGAAAAAGGAATGGGCAGTGAGTCTTGGGCTGAGGGTAGGAGACATCAGCCAAGCGATTGAGGACAGTCGGTCTTAGGGTGAAGTCGGAGGAACTTCAGCTGGGAGGATCTTTAAGTATGGAGTATTGGGCCAGGGAGGTTTGGAGCTGAGTCGAGAGAGAGGAGACTCAAAGGAGATTATTAGATTCACGGACGGAGAAGGGTCCGTAACAGTGTATTATGTGAGGCCGAGAGACGGCAATAGCGAGATTGCTGGAGTTACTGTGTTATGTTCTAATCTGAGTGTGCTGGACCTGGGAATTTATAACCTAGCTATGTTTCATTGTGGACTGTTACTGAAAAATATCTTATATCATCCTGTTGTGTTACAATTAAAATATTATGTGCGCCACCTGGTGGTCGATGTTGATTTATTGTTGTTGATCAGTCGTCCAACATCACATTCAAATAGACATCTTCTAGACAACTGTAGCCACTTCTATATGTCAATCATAACCACATTGGGACATTATTATAAAGTGAGGACATTTCGAAATTATAGAAGCCATCAGATTAGCCCCATTGAACAAATCACCAGGACAAGATGAAATATCAAATGAACTAATTAAAGCATCAAGAGAAGTAGGAGCAGCATGGCTACATAGACTATTCAACCATGTTTGGGTAGAACAACAGACACCATGAGACTGGGGAAACACCATAATTATCCCAATTTGGAAAAAACAAAGGCAGCAAAAGAGAATGCACACAAAACAGAGACATTTCACTGGTGAGTCATACTGGGAAAATATTTTGCAACATTCTTGAGAAAAGACTACGACCTATTATAGAACCCCAGCTAAGCGAAACACAGTATGGATTTAGGAAAAACAAAGGATGCACAGATGCCATTTTTGCTCTTAGACAACTTAAAGAAAAATAAATCGAATTCAATGAAACACTCTACTTAGCCTTTGTCGACCAAGAAAAGGCATTTGATAGAGTAGATAGAAACAAGCTGTGGGAAATCCTTAAACAATATGGAGTGAGTACGCATCTAACAAACCTATGTAGAAGTTTATACAACAACAGTGAATGCATAGTGAGAGCAACTGGAGAACACTCAGAACCCTTCACCATAAGATCTGGAGTACGACAAGGTTGTGTCCTGTCCGCTCTCTTGTTCATAACATATATAGACAACATATGTAAAGAAACCAGCCAAACAGAGACCGCAAGAACACCGCATGACGAGAACACAGAAGAAGAACCATCTGCAAATCTAACCATTAGAGAACTCCTGTTTGTGGACGACCAAGCACTAATAGCAAAATCAGAAGCTGAATTACAAGACCACATGAATAGTCTAAATGATATGTGTAGGGAACATAACATGAAAATTAGCACAAGTAAAACAGAGGTATTGACTACAACTAAAGAAGAAAAAGCAACAACGATTCACCTAAACAAATATCCCTTGAAACAAGTAAAGAGTTTCAATTACCTAGGAAGTATAATATCATCAAATGGCAAATCAGAAGACGAGATCGAAAATAGATGCAATAAGGTAAACCAACTCATTGGACAAATGGCACCAATACTAAAGAACAAACATGTATCAATAACTACCAAGAAAGCACTTTACAACACAATCTTCCTACCAACTCTGTGTTACCAATGCCAAACCTGGACAATGACAGAAAAAGAGAACAGAAAAATCACAACAACAGAAATGAGATTCCTGAGAAGAATACTCAATGTATCAAGAAGAGATAAGATCAGAAATGAAGAAATCAGGACTAAAGTTGAGGTTATAGCTGCACTAGATTTTATTAGAAGGCAGCAAGTCAAATGGTTTGGCCATGCAAGTAGGTTACCAACTAACAGTATACCACAAGTAATGATGTACAGACCAGAGGGAAGTAGAGGAAGAGGCCGACCACGTAAACGATGGATGCAGGGAATAACAGAGTCCATGGGAATATCAATACATGAGGCCCATAAGCAGGCACTCTCCCGCTGTTTATACTTCACCTCGACACCGCAAGGTACAAGAGGAACATGATGAGATGAGATGAAACATGATGAGATGAGAAGCATAATTGTATTACAGAAAATGTAACTGGCATCTGATGTAAATATTGCAACATTGCTGCTCTTTTCTTTCTAAAACCCATTTATGATTCCCCGAGCTGAAATGTGATGTTTGATCTGAGAGGTTTACTGACAACTATACAAATTATCTGGCAAACATTGCTCAGAGTATGATTTCTGTGTTTTTGTGCAGTCTGCCCTATTCCTTCTAACCTAGGATGTTAATGGTGTTTCTGCAATCTTTAAATTTTTCTGAAGTTTCCAGTCTAAATTCTACTTATACAGTTAGTGTAGTCAGACTATAACAGCATATGTTGAAGACTATACCAGCATCTGTTGTAGATTATACCAGCATCTGTTGAAGACTATACCAGCATCTGTTGTAGATTATACCAGCATCTATTGTAGACTATATCAGCATCTGTTGTAGACTATATCAGTATCTATTGTAGACTATATCAGCATCTGTTGTAGACTATATCAACATCTGTTGTAGACTATATCAGTATCTATTGTAGACTATATCAGCATCTGTTGTAGACTATACCAGCATCTGTTGTAGACTATACCAGTGTCTAGTGTAGACTATACCAGCATCTGTTGTAGACTATATCAGTATCTATTGTAGACTATATCAGCATCTGTTGTAGACTATATCAGTATCTATTGTAGACTATATCAGCATCTGTTGTAGACTATATCAGTATCTATTGTAGACTATATCAGCATCTGTTGTAGACTATATCAGTATCTATTGTAGACTATATCAGCATCTGTTGTAGACTATACTAGCATCTGTTGTAGACTATATCAGTATCTATTGTAGACTATATCAGCATCTGTTGTAGACTATATCAGTATCTCTTGTAGACTATACCAGCATCTGTTGTAGACTATACCAGCATCTATTGTAGACTATACCAGCATCTGTTGTAGACTATATCAGCATCTGTTGTAGACTATACCAGCATCTGTTGTAGACTATTCCAGCATCTGTTGTAGACTATACCAGCATCTGTTGTAGACTATACCAGCATCTGTTGTAGACTATACCAGCATCTGCTGTAGACTATATCAGCATCTGTTGTAGACTATACCAGCATCTGTTGTAGACTATATCAGCATCTGTTGTAGACTATATCAACATCTGTTGTAGACTATATCAGTATCTGTTGTAGACTATACCAGCATCTGTTGTAGACTATACCAGCATCTGTTGTAGACTATACCAGCATCTGTTGTAGACTATACCAGCATCTGTTGTAGACTATATCAGCATCTGTTGTAGACTATATCAGCATCTGTTGTAGACTATACCAGCATCTGTTGTAGACTATATCAGTATCTATTGTAGACTATATCAGCATCTGTTGTAGACTATACCAGCATCTGTTGTAGACTATACCAGCATCTGTTGTAGACTATACCAGCATCTGTTGTAGACTATACCAGCATCTGTTGTAGACTATACCAGCATCTGTTGTAGACTATACCAGCATCTGTTGTAGACTATACCAGCATCTGTTGTAGACTATACCAGCATCTGTTGTAGACTATACCAGCATCTGTTGTAGACTATATCAGCATCTGTTGTAGACTATATCAGCATCTGTTGTAGACTACATCAGCATCTGTTGTAGACTATATCAGTATCTGTTGTAGACTATACCAGCATCTGTTGTAGACTATATCAGCATCTGTTGTAGGACTATACCAGCATCTGTTGTGGACTATACCAGCATCTAGTTGTAGACTATATCCATTCTAGTGTAGACTATAGCATCTGTTGTGTAGACTATATCAGCATCTGTTGTAGACTATATCAGCAGTCTGTTGTAGACTATACCAGCATATGTTGTAGACTATATCAGTGTCTAGTGTAGACTATACCACCATCTGTTGTAGACTATATCAGCATCTGTTGTAGACTATACCAGCATCTGTTGTAGACTATATCAGCATCTGTTGTAGACTATATCAGCATCTGTTGTAGACTATATCAGCATCTGTTGTAGACTATACCAGCATCTGTTGTAGACTATATCAGCATCTGTTGTAGACTATATCTAGCTCTGTTGTAGACTATATCCAGCATCTGTTGTAGACTATACCAGCATCTGTTGTAGACTATATCAGCATCTGTTGTAACTATACCAGCATCTGTTGTAACTATACCAGCATCTGTTGTAGACTATCACCATCTGTTGTAGACTATATCAGCTCTTTGTAGACTATACCAGCATCTGTTGTAGACTATACCAGCATCTGTTGTAGACTAATCAGCATCTGTTGTAGACTATACAGCATCTGTTGTAGACTATACCAGCATCTGTTGTAGACTATATCAGTTCTTTGTAGACTATACCAGCATTGTAGACTATACATCTGTTGTAGACTATACAGCATGTTGAGACTATACCAGATGTTGTACTATACTGACTTAGCTTATGACTATCAGCTTTTGTAACTATACCAGCACTGTTGTAATATACATCTTTGTAAACAGCATTGTTGTAGACTATACCAGCATCTGTTGTAGACTATATCAGCATCTGTTGTAGACTATACCAGCATCTGTTGTAACTAACCAGCATCTGTTGTAGACTATATCAGCATCTGTTGTAACTATATCAGCATCTTTGTAGATATAGCATTGTTGTAGACTATATCAGCATCTGTTGTAGACTATATCAGCATCTGTTGTAGACTATACATCTGTTGTAGACTAACCACATTGTTGTAGACTATACCAGCATCTGTTGTAGACTATCATCTGTTGTAGACTATACAGATCTGTTGTCTATCAGTGCTTCATCAGATTATAACATGTTGTAGTATATCAGCTGTTGCAACCTGATTTTTAGACTATACCAGCCTGTTGTAGACTATACCAGCATCTGTTGTAGACTATACGCATTTGTAGACTATCCAGTCTGTTGTAGACTATCAGCATCTTTTGTAGACTATACCAGCATTGTTGTAGAATATCAGCATCTGTTGTAGACTACACATCTTTGTAGACTATATCAGCATCTGTTAGACTATAAACATCTGTTGTAGTATATAGCTTGTGAACTATATCCTTGTGTAGACTATACCATCTGTTGTAGACTATACCAGCATCTGTTGTAGATATACATTGTTTAGATATCAGCTTGTTGGTATATGTCTGTTGTAGACTAATCAGCATCTGTTGTATATATCATTTTGTAGACTATACCGCATCTGTTTAGACTATATCGTTTAGTAACAACTTTGTGTAACATCGTTTAGTAACAATCGTTTAGTAGACTATACAGTCTGTGTAGACTATACCAGCATCTGTTGTAGACTATACAGTCTGTGTAGACTATACCAGCATCTGTTGTAGACTATATCAGTCTGTGTAGACTATACCAGCATCTGTTGTAGACTATATCAGCATCTGTTGTAGACTATACCAGCATCTGTTGTAGACTATATCAGTCTGTGTAGACTATACCAGCATCTGTTGTAGACTATCTGTTGAGACTATACATCTTTGTAGTATATCAACATCTGTTGTAGTATACCAGCATCTGTTGTAGTATATAGCATCTGTGTAGTATACCAGCATTGTTGTAAATACACATTTTTGTAGACTATACCACATCTGTTGTAGACTATATCATATCTAGTGTGACTATAAGCATCTGTTGTAGACTATATCAGTGTCTAGTGTAGACTATACCAGCATCTGTTGTAGACTATATCAGTGTCTAGTGTAGACTATACCAGCATCTGTTGTAGACTATATCAGTGTAGTGTAGACTATACCAGCATCTGTTGTAGACTATATCAGTGTCTAGTGTAGACTATACCAGCATCTGTTGTAGACTATATCAGCATCTGTTGTAGACTATACAGCATCTGTTGTAGACTATATCAGCACTGTGTAGACTATACCAGCATCTGTTGTAGACTATATCAGGTCTGTTGTAGACTATACAGCATCTGTTGTAGAATATATCAGCATCTGTTGTAGACTATACCAGCATCTGTTGTAGACTATATCAGTGTCTAGTGTAGACTATACCAGCATCTGTTGTAGACTATATCAGTGTCTAGTGTAGACGTATGACCACCATCTGTTGTAGACTATATCAGCATCTGTTGTAGAACTATATAGCAGCTGGTAGTGTCAGGGACTATATACCAGCATCTGTTGTAGACTATATCAGCATCTGTTGTAGACTATACCAGCATCTGTTGTAGACTATATCCAGCTATCTAGTTGTAGACTATACCAGCATCTGTTGTAGACTATACAGCATCTGTTGTAGACTATACCAGCATCTGTTGTAGACTATACCAGCATCTGTTGTAGACTATATCAGCATCTGTGTAGACTATATCAGCATCTGTTGTAGACTATATCAACATCTGTTGTAGACTATACTAGCATCTGCTGTAGACTATATCGCCATCTGTTGTAGACTATACCAGCATCTGTTGTAGACTATACCAGCATCTGTTGTAGACTATACCAGCATCTGTTGTAGACTATATCAGCATCTGTTGTAGACTATATCAGCATCTGTTGTAGACTATACCAGCATCTGTTGTAGACTATATCAGCATCTGTTGTAGACTATATCAGCATCTGTTGTAGACTATACTCAGCATCTGTTGTAGACTATTCAGCATCTGTTGTAAGACTATATCCAGCATCTGTTGTAGACTTATCTGTCTAGTGTAGACTATACCATCATCTGCTGTGAGACTATATCAGTATCGTTGTAGACTATACCAGCATCTGGTTGTAGACTATACCAGCCATCTGTTGTAGACTATATCAAGCATCTGTTGTAGACTATATCAGTCGATCTGTTGTAGACTATCAACCAGCAGCTGTTGTAGACTATACCAGTATCTGTTGTAGACGATACGGCAGCATCTGTTGTAGACTATACCAGCATCTGCTTGTAGACTATATCCAGCATCTGTTGTAGACTATATCCAGCATCTGTTGTAGACTATATCAGCAATCTGTTGTAGACTATATCAATATCCTAGTTGTAGACTATATCAGCATCTTGTTGTAGACTATACCAGCATCTGTTTGTAGATATACCAGCATCTTGTTGTAGACGATACAGCATCTGTAGGTAGACTATACCAGCATCTGTTGTAGGACTATATCAGCAGTCTGTTGTAGACTATACTCAGCATCTGTTGTAGACTATACCAGCATTTTGTAGACTATACCAGCATCTGTTGTAGACTATACGCATTGTTGTAGACTTACCAGCATCTGTTGTAGACTATATCAGCATCTGTTGTAGACTATATCAGCATCTGTTGTAGACTATACCAGCATCTGTTGTAGACTATACCAATCTGTTGTAGTATACCAGCATCTGTTGTAGACTATACCAGCATCTGTTGTAGCTATACCAGCATCTGTTTAACATACCAGATCTGTTGTAGACTATACCAGCATCTGTTGTAGACTATATAGCATCTGTTGTAGACTATACCAGCATTGTTGTATATACCAGCATCTGTTGTAGACTTATACAGTCTATCCAGTTGTAGATATACCAGCTCTGTTGTAGACTATATCAGCATCTGTTGTAGACTATATCAGATCTGTTGTAGACTATATCAGCATCTTTCAGCTTGTAGACATATCAGTCTGTTGTAGACTATACCAGCATCTGTTGTAGACTATACCATGCATCTGTTACTTGTAGTATACAGCATCTGTTGTAGACTATATCAGTATCTGTTGTAGATATACATCATCTAGTGTAGACTATACCAGCATCTGTTGTAGACTATATCAGATCTTTGTAAACTATTCCAGCATCTGTTGTAGACTATATCAGCATCTGTGTAGACTATACCAGCATCTGTTGTAGACTAATCAGTGTAGTGTACTATACCATCTGTTGTAGACTATATCAGATTTGTAGACTTGTAGTACCAGCATCTGTTTAGACTATATCAGCATCTTTTAGACTATATCAGCATCTGTTGTAGACTATATCAGCATCTTTGTAGACTTACCAGCACTGTTGTAGACTATATCACATCTGTTGTAGACTATATCAGTTCTGTTGTAGACTATACCAGCATCTGTTGTAGACTATATCAGCATCTGTTGTAGATATATCAGCATCTGTTGTAGACTTACCAGCATCTGTTGGCTATATACATCTGTTGTAGACTATACCATCTGTTGTAGACTATATACAGTCTATGTTGTAGACTATACAGCATCTGTTGTAGACTATATCAGTGTCTAGTGTAGACTATACCAGCATCTGTTGTAGACTATATCAGCATCTGTTGTAGACTATACCAGCATCTGTTGTAGACTATATCAGTGTCTAGTGTAGACTATACCAGCATCTGTTGTAGACTATATCAGCATCTGTTGTAGACTATACCAGCATCTGTTGTAGACTATATCAGCATCTGTTGTAGACTATACCAGCATCTGTTGTAGACTATACCAGCATCTGTTGTAGACTATACCAGCATCTGTTGTAGACTATATCAGCATCTGTTGTAGACTATACCAGCATCTGTTGTAGACTATATCAGCATCTGTTGTAGACAGTATCAGCATCTGTTGTAGACTATACCAGCATCGGTTGTAGACTATACCAGATCTGTTGTAGACTATATCAGCATCTGTTGTAGACTATATCAGCATCTGTTGTAGACTATATCCCGAGCATCTGTTGAGACTATACCAGCATCTGTGGTAGACTATATCAGCATCTGTTGTAGACTATATCAGCATCTGTTGTAGACTATAGTCACTGTTGTAGACTATACAGCATCTGTTGTAGACTATACCAGTGTCTAGTGTAGACTATACCAGCATCTGTTGTAGACTATACATGTTAGACTATACCAGCATCTGTTGTAGACTATATCAGCATCTGTTGTAGGTAATAGGTTTTGTTGTAGATATATCATCTTTGTCTATTCTTATTGATATACCACATCTTTGTAGTATATCATTGTTGTAGACTACAATCTTTGTAGTATATCAGGGTGTGTAGATATATCATTTTGTAGACTATATCATTTTGTAGACTACCCGCATCTGTTGTAGATTTTTTTGTTGTAACTACACTCTGTTGTAGACTATATCGTTAGTGTAGACTATACCCATCTGTTGTATATACCCCATCTGTTTAGACTATACCAATTGTTGTAGTAATCAATCTGTGTAACTATCCAGTTTGTTGTAGACTATCCCTTTTTTAGACTATACCCGCTCTGTTGAGATTTTACCCCTTTGTAATAACCCATCTGTTGTAATAACCCCTTGTTGTAGTTACAACCCTTTTGTAGACTATCCCATCTGTTTAGACAACCTCTGTTGTAGACTATATTCTGTTGTAGATATCCCTTGTTGTAGAATATTTGTTGTAGACTATATCAAATTTTGGGCTATACTGCACCCGTTAAAGCCATCTGTTGTAGACTATCCAGCATTGTTTAGACTATCCCGCATCTGTTGTAGACTATACCAGATCTGTTGTAGACTATACCAGATCTGTTGTAGACTATATCAGCATCTGTTGTAGGCTATATCAGTGTCTGTTGTAGACTATATCAGCATCTGTTGTAGACTATATCAGTATATTGTAGACTATACCAGCATCTGTTGTAGACTATATCAGTGTCTAGTGTAGACTATACCAGCATCTGTTGTAGACTATATCAGTGTCTAGTGTAGACTATATCAGTGTCTAGTGTAGACTATATCAGTGTCTAGTGTAGACTATACCAGCATCTGTTGTAGACTATATCAGTGTCTAGTGTAGACTATACCAGCATCTGTTGTAGACTATATCAGTGTCTAGTGTAGACTATACCAGCATCTGTTGTAGACTATATCAGCATCTGTTGTAGACTATACCAGCATCTGTTGTAGACTATACCAGCATCTGTTGTAGACTATACCAGCATCTGTTGTAGACTATATCAGCATCTGTTGTAGACTATACCAGCATCTGTTGTAGACTATACCAGCATCTGTTGTAGACTATACCAGCATCTGTTGTAGACTATATCAACATCTGTTGTAGACTATATCAGCATCTGTTGTAGACTATATCAGCCTCTGTTGTAGACTATATCAGCATCTGTTGTAGACTATACCAGCATCTGTTGTACACTATATCACCATCTGTTACCTGGTCCTAGAGACATGCTTATGGCAACATATTTCACCATTTCCCTTATTTCTGATTCAAACATTCTCATTTCAACTTCAGTTGCTATACCTATATTATATTGGTATATTGTATTCTATGCTTTATTTCTGATTCTAACATTTTCAGTTCTAGTTCAATTGCTATATTTATATTGAATATATATATATTGCTCGACGCTTAGAGGAAAGGTGAGATGCACATATAATCAGATTGCTACTGGTACTATTGGGGTTGGAACTCTTCGCTGGCTTCTGGGGATGGTGACGGAGCGCTTATGGGAATGCCTCAAATGCTGTGATGTCGGTTCTTAAATCAATCAATCAATCAATCAATCAATCAATCAATGATATATTGTATTCTGTTCTTTATTTCTGATTCTAACATTCTCATTTCAAATTCAGTTGCTATGTCTATATTTATATTGTATTCTATGCTTTATTTCTGATACTAACATTTTCAGTTCTAGGTTCAGTTGCTATATTTATATTGTTATATTGTATTCTATGCTTTATTTATGATTCTAACATTTTCAGTTCTAGTTCAATTGCTATATTTATATTGATATGTTATACTATTTCCCATATTTCTGATTCTAACATTTGTGGTTCTAGTTCAGCTGCTATATATATATTTATGTACTGTATTCTATTTTTTATTTCTGATTCTAACATTCTCAGTTCTAGTTCAATTGCTATATTTATATTGATATATTGTACTCTTTTATTGCTGATTCTAACATTCATAGTTCTGGTTCAGCTGCTATATGTATATTGTTATATAGTATACCTTCGTTAATTGTCTATCGAAGAGCTAACTGAAGTATTATTCCCTTGTTTTTGGATGTTGTTTTAAATGTGACTTTAAGATCATTAAATTCATCTCAGGCGTTACTATTTATAAGTTTTGTTTTGTCATCACTTTCTGCTCTGTTTTTCGCAGTGTTGATCATCTGGTTGAAATATCTTATTGATCATTTGTAGTATGTATTTATTGTCTTGTATTGTTCCTCCTACAGTTTGCCTAGTCTGATTTCTTCCACAGTTTGTCTTGAAATACGTTTGTATGGTTAATCCCGCAATTTGTCTTGTGATGTTGCTCCCACAGTTTGTCTTATAGGATTGATCCAACAATTGTCTTGCAGTGTTCCTCCCACAATGTGTCTTGTAGTGTTGCTCCCACAATGTGTCTTGTAGTGTTGCTCCCACAATGTGTCTTGTAGTGTTGCTCCCACAATGTGTCTTGTAGTGTTCCTCCCACAATTTGTCTTGTAGTGTTGCTCCCACAGTTTGTCTTATAGGATTGATCCAACAATTGTCTTGCAGTGTTCCTCCCACAATGTGTCTTGTAGTGTTGCTCCCATAATTTAACCTGCACGATTGCTCCCACAGTTTGTCTTATAGGATTGATCCAACAATTGTCTTGCAGTGTTCCTCCCACAATGTGTCTTGTAGTGTTGCTCCCACAGTTTGTCTTATAGGATTGATCCAACAATTGTCTTGCAGTGTTCCTCCCACAATGTGTCTTGTAGTGTTGCTCCCACAGTTTGTCTTATAGGATTGATCCAACAATTGTCTTGCAGTGTTCCTCCCACAATGTGTCTTGTAGTGTTGCTCCCACAGTTTGTCTTATAGGATTGATCCAACAATTGTCTTGCAGTGTTCCTCCCACAATGTGTCTTGTAGTGTTGCTCCCACAGTTTGTCTTATAGGATTGATCCAACAATTGTCTTGCAGTGTTCCTCCCACAATGTGTCTTGTAGTGTTCCTCCCACAATGTGTCTTGCAGTGTTCCTCCCACAATGTGTCTTGTAGTGTTGCTCCCACAATGTGTCTTGCAGTGTTGCTCCCACAGTTTGTCTTATAGGATTGATCCAACAATTGTCTTGTAGTGTTCCTCCCACAATGTGTCTTGTAGTGTTCCTCCCACAATGTGTCTTGCAGTGTTCCTCCCACAATGTGTCTTGTAGTGTTGCTCCCATAATTTAACCTGCACGATTGCTCCCACAGTTTGTCTTGCATAGGTTGCTCATACAATTTGTCTTGTGATGTTGCTCCCACAGTTTGGCTTACATGATTGATCCAACAATTGTCTTGTAGGGTTGCTGCCACTATTTATCTTGTAGATCTCATGGTGATATCACAGAAACAGATTGCATTCTACCAAATGAAGAACGATTTTTGCAATAAGTCATTGTCCTTGAAGGGTAGAAAAAGCGTTCTTTCATGTTACATAGATTCAGTTTTAACATAACTGCTGCGAATCCTGGACAATTAGTAAACAAGCGACAAAATCCCTGGAAGCCTTGGAGATGTGGTTTTATAGAAAAATGTTGAAAATTAATTGGACAGCCAAAATGAGCAATCTGGACATTTTGAGGAAAGTTGACTCCCAAAGTCAACGTATCAGAAAGAGGCAGTCATCGTATTTGACCACATTATGAGAAGAAAAATGCTGGAACATGTTGTGACAAGTGAAAAGATTTGCAGAAAGATTTGCAGAAAGAGAGACAGAGGAAGCCATCATGAGAAGATTCTTGACAGTCTTGTGTCTGACACGGAAGGGAGTCAACACACGAACTGATCTATGGTGTTGGAGATCGCAGTTTGTGGAGAGGCATGATCGCCCACACCAGCCGGCAAGGCACTGGGTGATAATGATGATGATGCTCAAGGCAGATGCACCTTAAGTAAACATGTTTACACACCTGTATGTTCTAAACAGATGCACCCTAAGTAAACATGTTTACACATCTGTATGTTCTAAACAGATGCACCCTAAGTAAACATGTTTACACACCTGTATGTTCTAGGCCGATGCACCCTAAGTAACATGTTTACACATCTGTATGTTCTAGGCCGATGCACCCTAAGTAAACATGTTTACACATCTGTATGTTCTAGGCAGATGCACCCTAAGTAAACATGTTTACACATCTGTATGTTCTAGGCAAATGCACCCTAAGTAAACATGTTTACACACCTGTATGTTCTAGGCAAATGCACCCTAAGTAAACATGTTTACACATCTGTATGTTCTAAACAGATGCACCCTAAGTAAACATGTTTACACATCTGTATGTTCTAAACAGATGCACCCTAAGTAAACATGTTTACACATCTGTATGTTCTAAACAGATGCACCCTAAGTAAACATGTTTACACATCTGTATGTTCTAGGCCGATGCACCCTAAGTAAACATGTTTACACACCTGTATGTTCTAAACAAATGCACCCTAAGTAAACATGTTTACACATCTGTATGTTCTAAACAAATGCACCCTAAGTAAACATGTTTACATATCTGTATTGCTGGCTTGCTTTCAGGACAAACTCTGGAAGGATAAAGTTCGCATGCAGCATCGCTTGTCATCACCAGAGAGTGGCAGCAACAGTAGGGTCTTGTTTCATGAATCCAAGAACTCACACAAGATAGGCGGTCAGTAAAGTTGTTAGTTGTCTTGCATGCCAGTCACACATATATGAGTCACACACATGTCAGTCACCCATATGTCTGTAACACACCTGTCAGTAACACACATATCAGTAACACACATGTCAGTGAACACATGTCTAGTCACACACAGGTCAGTCACACACATGTCAGTGAACACATGTCTAGTCACACACAGGTCAGTCACACACATGTCAGTGAACACATGTCTAGTCACACACAGGTCAGTCACACACATGTCAGTACACCACAGGTCAGTCCACACACAGTCAGTCACAACACATGTCAGTCACACACATGTCAGTCACACACAGGTCAGTCACACACATGGCAGTGAACACATGTCTAGGCAAACACTAGGTCAGTCACACACATGTCCAGTCACACACATGTCAGTCACACACATGTCAGTCACACACAGGTCAGTGAACACATGTCTAGTCACACACAGGTCAGTCACACACATGTCAGTGAACACATGTCTAGTCACACACAGGTCAGTCACACACATGTCAGTCACACACAGGTCAGTCACACACATGTCAGTCACACACATGTCAGTCACACACATGTCAGTCACACACAGGTCAGTCACACACATGTCAGTGAACACATGTCTAGTCACACACAGGTCAGTCACACACATGTCAGTCACACACAGGTCAGTCACACACATGTCAGTCACACACATGTCAGTCACACACATGTCAGTGAACACATGTCTAGTCACACACAGGTCAGTCACACACATGTCAGTGAACACATGTCTAGTCACACACAGGTCAGTCACACACATGTCAGTCACACACAGGTCAGTCACACACATGTCAGTCACACACATGTCAGTCACACACATGTCAGTCACACACAGGTCAGTCACACACAGGTCAGTCACACACATGTCAGTGAACACATGTCTAGTCACACACAGGTCAGTCACACACATGTCAGTCACACACAGGTCAGTCACACACATGTCAGTCACACACAGGTCAGTCACACAAGTGTCAGTCACACACAGTCAGTCACACAAAACACCTGTCAGTCCACACAATTTAGTAAAACACAGGTCACATTCAGTCACACACAGGTCAGTCCCCCAATCAAAAACACAAGTCAGTAAACACCTGTCCCGTAAAACCCCACAGGGCAGTAAACACACACATGTCAGTCACACACGTCAGGCACACCCTGTCAGTCAAACACATGTCAATAAACACATGTCAGTCACACAAGGGCAGTTTACACACATGTCAGCAACACAATGGCAGTCACACACACATGTCAGCAAAACAATGGCAGTCACACACACATGTCAGTAACACACATGTCAGGCACATGCATGCCAGTCACACACATGTCAGTCACACACATGTCAGTAACACACATTCAGGCACACAACCCTGTCAGTCACACACATTCAGTAAAAAACACATGTCAGCCACACACATGTCAATAACACACAGGGAAGTAACACAGTCCGTCACACACAGGTCAATAACCACAAGTCCCGTAACACCTGTCAATCACCCCACATGTCAGTCACACACACATGTCAGTCACACACAGGTCAGTCACACACATGTCAGTCACACACATGTCATTAACACACATGTCAGTAACACACATGTCAGTCACACACATGTCAGTAACACACATGTCATTAACACACATGTCAGTCACACACATATCAGTCACAAACATGTCAGTCACACACATGTCAGTACCATACATGTCAGTCACACACATGTCAGTCACACACACATGTCAGTCACACACATATCAGTCACACACATGTCAGTCACACACATGTCAGTCACACACAGGTCAATAACACACAGGTCAATAACACACATGTCAGTCACACACATGTCATTCACACACAGGTCAATAACTCACATGTCAGTCACACACATGTCAATAACACACATGTCAGTCACACACATGTCAGTACCATACATGTCAATAACACACATGTCAGCCACACACATGTCAGTCACACACATGTCAGTCACACAAATGTCAGTCACACACATGTCAGTCACACACATGTCAATAACACACATGTCAGTCACACACATGTCAGTACCATACATGTCAATAACACACATGTCAGTCACACACATGTCAGTCACACACATGTCAATAACACACATGTCAGTCACACACATGTCAGTCACACACATGTCAGTCACACACATGTCAGTCACACACATGTCAGTCACACACATGTCAATAACACACATGTCAGTCACACACATGTCAGTACCATACATGTCAATAACACACATGTCAGCCACACACATGTCAGTCACACACATGTCAGTCACACACATGTCAGTCACACACATGTCAGTCACACACATGTCAGTCACACACATGTCAGTCACACACATGTCAGTCACACACATGTCAGTCACACACATGTCAGTCACACACATGTCAGTCACACACATGTCAGTCACACACATGTCAGTCACACAAATGTCAGTCACACACATGTCAATAACACACATGTCAGTCACACACATGTCAGTCACACAAATGTCAGTCACACAAATGTCAGTCACACACATGAAGTCACACACATGTCAGTCACACACATGCCAGTCACACACATGTCAGCCACACACATGTCAATAACACACATGTCAGTCACACACATGTCAGTCACACACATGTCAGTCACACACATGTCAGTCACACACATGTCAGTCAGACACATGTCAGTCACACACATGTCAGTCACACACATGTCAGTCACACACATGTCAGTCACACACATGTCAGTAAACACATGTCAGTCACACACATGTCAATAACACACATGTCAGTCACACACATGTCAGTCACACACATGTCAGTCACACACATGTCAGTCACACAAATGTCAGTCACACACATGTCAGTCACACACCATGTCAGTCACACACATGTCAGTCACACACATGTCAGTCACACACATGTCAGTCACAAACCATGTCAGTCACACACATGTCAGTCACACACATGTCAGTCCACACATGTCAGTCACACACATGTCAGTCACACACATGTCAGTCACACACATGTCAGTCACACACATGTCAGTCACACACATGTCAGCCACACACATGTCAGTCACACACATGTCAGTAAACACATGTCAGTCACACACATGTCAGTCACACACATGTCAGTCACACACATGTCAGTCACACACATGTCAGTCACACACATGTCAGTCACACACATGTCAGTCACACAAATGTCAGTCACACACATGTCAGTCACACACATGTCAGTCACACACATGTCAGTCACACAAATGTCAGTCACACACATGTCAGTCACACACATGTCAGTCACACACATGTCAGTCACACAAATGTCAGTCACACACATGTCAATAACACACATGCCAGTCACACACATGCCAGTCACACACATGTCAGTCACACACATGTCAGTCTTCACTGTACTATGCTAGACATATCAGATATAACTGTACTATGCTAGACATATCAGATATAACTGTACTATGCTAGACACATCAGATATAACTATACTATGCTAGACATATCAGATATAACTGTACTATGCTAGACATGTCAGAAATAACTGTACTATGTTAGACATATCAGATATAACTGTACTTTGTTAGACATGTCAGAGATATAACTGTACTATGTTAGATATGTCAGATATAACTGTACTATGTTAGATATGTCAGATATAACTGTACTATGTTATAATATCAGATATAACTGTACTATGTTAGACATATCAGATATAACTGTACTTTGTTAGACATGTCAGAGATATAACTGTACTATGTTAGATATGTCAGATATAACTGTACTATGTTAGATATGTCAGATATAACTGTACTATGTTAGACATGTCAGAGATATAACTGTACTATGTTAGATATGTCATATATAACTGTACTATGCTAGACATGTCAGATATAACTGTACTATGTTAGACATATCAGATATAACTGTACTTTGTTAGACATGTCAGAGATATAACTGTACTATGTTAGATATGTCAGAGATATAACTGTACTATGTTAGACATGTCAGAGATATAACTGTACTATGTTAGATATGTCAGATATAACTGTACTATGCTAGACATGTCAGATATAACTGTACTATGTTAGACATATCAGATATAACTGTACTTTGTTAGACATGTCAGAGATATAACTGTACTATGTTAGATATGTCAGATATAACTGTACTATGTTAGATATGTCAGATATAACTGTACTATGTTAGACATGTCAGAGATATAACTGTACTATGTTAGATATGTCATATATAACTGTACTATGCTAGACATGTCAGATATAACTGTACTATGTTAGACATATCAGATATAACTGTACTTTGTTAGACATGTCAGAGATATAACTGTACTATGTTAGATATGTCAGATATAATTGTACTATGTTAGACATATCAGATATAACTGTACTTTGTTAGACATGTCAGAGATATAACTGTACTATGTTAGACATATCAGATATAACTGTACTATGTTAGATATGTCAGAGATATAACTGTACTATGTTAGATATGTCAGATATAACTGTACTATGTTAGACATATCAGATATAAATGTACTATGTTAGATGTGTCAGAGATATAACTGTACTATGCTAGACATGTCAGATATAACTGTACTATGTTAGACATATCAGATATAACTGTACTTTGTTAGACATGTCAGAGATATAACTGTACTATGTTAGATATGTCAGATATAACTGTACTATGTTAGATATGTCAGATATAACTGTACTATGTTAGACATATCAGATATAACTGTACTATATTAGACATATCAGATATAACTGTACTTTGTTAGACATGTCAGAGATATAACTGTACTATGTTAGATATGTCAGATATAACTGTACTATGTTAGATATGTCAGATATAACTGTACTATGTTAGACATGTCAGAGATATAACTGTACTATGTTAGATATGTCATATATAACTGTACTATGCTAGACATGTCAGATATAACTGTACTATGCTAGATATGTCAGATATAACTGTACTATGCTAGACATGTCAGATATAACTGTACTATGTTAGACATATCAGATATAACTGTACTTTGTTAGACATGTCAGAGATATAACTGTACTATGTTAGATATGTCAGATATAACTGTACTATGTTAGATATGTCAGATATAACTGTACTATGTTAGACATGTCCAGAGATATAACTGTACTATGTTAGATATGTCATATATACTGTACTATGCTAAGACATGTCAGATATAACTGTACTATGTTAGACATATCAGATATAACTGTACTTTGTTAGACATGTCAGAGATATAACTGTACTATGTTAGATATGTCAGATATAACTGTACTATGTTAGACATATCAGATATAACTGTACTTTGTTAGACATGTCAGAGATATAACTGTACTATGTTAGACATATCAGATATAACTGTACTTTGTTAGACATGTCAGAGATATAACTGTACTATGTTAGATATGTCAGATATAACTGTACTATGTTAGATATGTCAGATATAACTGTACTATGTTAGACATATCAGATATAACTGTACTTTGTTAGACATGTCAGAGATATAACTGTACTATGTTAGATATGTCAGATATAACTGTACTATGTTAGACATATCAGATATAACTGTACTTTGTTAGACATGTCAGAGATATAACTGTACTATGTTAGACATATCAGATATAACTGTACTTTGTTAGACATGTCAGAGATATAACTGTACTATGTTAGATATGTCAGATATAACTGTACTATGTTAGACATATCAGATATAACTGTACTTTGTTAGACATGTCAGAGATATAACTGTACTATGTTAGACATGTCAGAGATATAACTGTACTATGTTAGATATGTCAGATATAACTGTACTATGCTAGACATGTCAGATATAACTGTACTTTGTTAGACATGTCAGAGATATAACTGTACTATGTTAGACATGTCAGATATAACTGTACTATGTTAGATATGTCAGATATAACTGTACTATGTTAGATATGTCAGATATAACTGTACTATGTTAGACATATCAGATATAACTGTACTATGTTAGATATGTCAGATATAACTGTACTATGTTAGATATGTCAGAGATATAACTGTACTATGTTAGACATGTCAGATATAACTGTACTATGTTAGATATGTCAGATATAACTGTACTATGTTAGATATGTCAGATATAACTGTACTATGTTAGATATGTCAGATATAACTGTACTATGTTAGATATGTCAGATATAACTGTACTATGTTAGATATGTCAGATATAACTGTACTATGTTAGATATGTCAGATATAACTGTACTATGTTAGATATGTCAGAGATATAACTGTACTATGTTAGATATGTCAGATATAACTGTACTACATTAGATATGTCAGATATAACTGTACTATGTTAGACATATCAGATATAACTGTACTATGTTAGATATGTCAGATATAACTGTACTATGTTAGATATGTCAGAGATATAACTGTACTATGTTAGATATGTCAGAGATATAACTGTACTATGTTAGACATATCAGATATAACTGTACTATGTTAGATATGTCATATATAACTGTACTATGTTAGATATGTCATATATAACTGTACTATGTTAGATATGTCATATATAACTGTACTATGTTAGACATATCAGATATAACTGTACTTTGTTAGACATGTCAGAGATATAACTGTACTATGTTAGATATGTCAGATATAACTGTACTATGTTAGACATATCAGATATAACTGTACTTTGTTAGACATGTCGAGATATAACTGTACTATGTTAGATATGTCAGATATAACTGTACTATGTTAGACATATCAGATATAACTGTACTTTGTTAGACATGTCAGAGATATAACTGTACTATGTTAGACATATCAGATATAACTGTACTTTGTTAGACATGTCAGAGATATAACTGTACTATGTTAGATATGTCAGATATAACTGTACTATGTTAGACATATCAGATATAACTGTACTTTGTTAGACATGTCAGAGATATAACTGTACTATGTTAGACATGTCAGAGATATAACTGTACTATGTTAGATATGTCAGATATAACTGTACTATGCTAGACATGTCAGATATAACTGTACTTTGTTAGACATGTCAGAGATATAACTGTACTATGTTAGACATGTCAGATATAACTGTACTATGTTAGATATGTCAGATATAACTGTACTATGTTAGATATGTCAGATATAACTGTACTATGTTAGATATGTCAGATATAACTGTACTATGTTATACATATCAGATATAACTGTACAATGTTAGATATGTCAGATATAACTGTACTATGTTAGATATGTCAGAGATATAACTGTACTATGTTAGACATGTCAGATATAACTGTACTATGTTAGATATGTCAGATATAACTGTACTATGTTAGATATGTCAGATATAACTGTACTATGTTAGATATGTTAGATATGTCAGATATAACTGTACTATGTTAGATATGTCAGATATAACTGTACTATGTTAGATATGTCAGATATAACTGTACTATGTTAGATATGTCAGATATAACTGTACTATGTTAGATATGTCAGAGATATAACTGTACTATGTTAGATATGTCAGATATAACTGTACTATGTTAGATATGTCAGATATAACTGTACTATGTTAGACATATCAGATATAACTGTACTATGTTAGATATGTCAGATATAACTGTACTATGTTAGATATGTCAGAGATATAACTGTACTATGTTAGATATGTCAGAGATATAACTGTACTATGTTAGACATATCAGATATAACTGTACTATGTTAGATATGTCATATATAACTGTACTATGTTAGATATGTCATATATAACTGTACTATGTTAGATATGTCATATATAACTGTACTATGTTAGACATATCAGATATAACTGTACTTTGTTAGATATGTCATATATAACTGTACTATGTTAGATATGTCAGAGATATAACTGTACTATGTTAGATATGTCAGATATAACTGTACTATGTTAGATATGTCAGATATAACTGTACTATGTTAGATATGTCAGATATAACTGTACTATGTTAGATATGTCAGATATAACTGTACTATGTTAGATATTTCAGATATAACTGTACTATGTTAGATATGTCAGATATAACTGTACTATGTTAGATATGTCAGAGATATAACTGTACTATGTTAGATATGTCAGAGATATAACTGTACTATGTTAGATATGTCAGAGATATAACTGTACTGTGTTAGACATATCAGATATAACTGTACTATGTTAGACATATCAGATATAACTGTACTATGTTAGATATGTCAGAGATATAACTGTACTATGTTAGATATGTCAGAGATATAACTGTACTATGTTAGATATGTCAGAGATATAACTGTACTGTGTTAGACATATCAGATATAACTGTACTATGTTAGACATATCAGATATAACTGTACTATGTTAGATATGTCAGAGATATAATTGTACTATGTTAGATATGTCAGAGATATAACTGTACTGTGTTAGACATATCAGATATAACTGTACTATGTTAGACATATCAGATATAACTGTACTATGTTAGATATGTCAGAGATATAAATGTACTATGTTAGATATGTCAGATATAACTGTACTATGTTAGATATGTCAGAGATATAACTGTACTATGTTAGACATATCAGATATAACTGTACTATGTTAGATATGTCAGAGATATAACTGTACTATGTTAGACATATCAGATATAGCTGTACTATGTTAGACATGTCAGATATAACTGTACTATGTTAGATATGTCAGATATAACTGTACTATGTTAGACATGTCATATATAACTGTACTATGTTAGACATATCAGATATAACTGTACTATGTTAGACATGTCAGATATAACATTACTATGTTAGACATATCAGATATAACTGTATTATGTTAGACATATCAGATATAACTGTACTATGTTAGACATATCAGATATAACTGTACTATGTTAGATATGTCAGATATAACTGTACTATGTTAGATATGTCAGAGATATAACTGTACTATGTTAGATATGTCAGATATAACTGTACTATGTTAGATATGTCAGAGATATAACTGTACTATGTTAGATATGTCAGATATAACTGTACTATGTTAGATATGTCAGAGATATAACTGTACTATGTTAGACATGTCAGAGATATAACTGTACTATGTTAGACATATCAGATATAACTGTACTATGTTAGACATATCAGATATAACTGTACTATGTTAGACATATCAGATATAACTGTACTATGTTAGACATATCAGATATAACTGTACTATGTTAGATGTGTCAGAGATATAACTGTACTATGTTAGATATGTCAGATATAACTGTATTATGTTAGACATATCAGATATAACTGTACTATGTTAGATATGTCAGAGATATAACTGTACTATGTTAGACATGTCAGATATAACTGTACTATGTTTGACATATCAGATATAACTGTACTATGTTAGATATGTCAGATATAACTGTACTATGTTAGACATATCAGATATACTGTACTATGTTAGATATGTCAGATATAACTGTACTATGTTAGATATGTCAGATATAACTGTACTATGATAGACATGTCAGATATAACTGTACTATGTTAGATGTGTCAGAGATATAACTGTACTATGTTAGATATGTCAGATATAACTGTACTATGATAGACATGTCAGATATAACTGTACTATGTTAGATGTGTCAGAGATATAACTGTACTATGTTAGATGTGTCAGATATAACTGTACTATGTTAGATATGTCAGAGATATAACTGTACTATGTTAGACATGTCAGATATAACTGTACTATGTTAGACATATCAGATATAACTGTACTATGTTAGACATATCAGATATAACTGTACTATGTTAGACATATCAGATATAACTGTACTATGTTAGACATATCAGATATAACTGTACTATGTTAGACGTATCAGATATAACTGTACTATGTTAGACATATCAGATATAACTGTACTATGTTAGATATGTCAGATATAACTGTACTATGTTAGACGTATCAGATATAACTGTACTATGTTAGATATGTCAGATATAACTGTACTATGTTAGATATGTCAGATATAACTGTACTATGTTAGACATATCAGATATAACTGTACTATGTTAGATATGTCAGAGATATAACTGTACTATGTTAGACATGTCAGATATAACTGTACTATGTTAGATATGTCAGAGATATAACTGTACTATGTTAGATATGTCAGATATAACTGTACTATGTTAGATATGTCAGATATAACTGTACTATGTTAGATATGTCAGAGATATAACTGTACTATTTAGACATGTCCAGATATAACTGTACTATGTTAGATATGTCAGATATAACTGTACTATGTTAGATATGTCAGATATAACTGTACTATGTTAGACATGTCAGATATAACTGTACTATGTTAGACATATCAGATATAACTGTACTATGTTAGACATATCAGATATAACTGTACTATGTTAGATATGTCAGATATAACTGTACTATGTTAGATATGTCAGAGATATAACTGTACTATGTTAGACGTATTAGATATAACTGTACTATGTTAGACATGTCAGATATAACTGTACTATGTTAGATATGTCAGATATAACTGTACTATGTTAGATATGTCAGATATAACTGTACTATGTTAGATATGTCAGAGATATAACTGTACTATGTTAGATATGTCAGATATAACTGTACTATGTTAGACATATCAGATATAACTGTACTATGTTAGATATGTCAGAGATATAACTGTACTATGTTAGATATGTCAGAGATATAACTGTACTATGTTAGATATGTCAGAGATATAACTGTACTATGTTAGATATGTCAGAGATATAACTGTACTATGTTAGATGTGTCAGATATAACTGTACTATGTTAGACATATAAGATATAACTATACTATGTTAGATATGTCAGAGATATAACTGTACTATGTTAGATGTGTCAGAGATATAACTGTACTATGTTAGACATATCAGATATAACTGTACTATATTAGATGTGCAGAGATATAACTGTACTATGTTAGACATATCAGATATAACTGTACTATGTTAGACATATCAGATATAATTGTACTATGTTAGACATATCAGATCTGTCTCTTATACACATAACTGTACTATGTTAGATATGTCAGAGATATAACTGTACTATGTTAGATATGTCAGAGATATAACTGTACTGTGTTAGACATATCAGATATAACTGTACTATGTTAGACATATCAGATATAACTGTACTATGTTAGATATGTCAGAGATATAACTGTACTATGTTAGATATGTCAGAGATATAACTGTACTATGTTAGATATGTCAGAGATATAACTGTACTATGTTAGATATGTCAGAGATATAACTGTACTATGTTAGATGTGTCAGATATAACTGTACTATGTTAGACATATCAGATATAACTGTACAATGTTAGATATGTCAGATATAACTGTACTATGTTAGATATGTCAGAGATATAACTGTACTATGTTAGACATGTCAGATATAACTGTACTATGTTAGATATGTCAGATATAACTGTACTATGTTAGATATGTCAGATATAACTGTACTATGTTAGATATGTTAGATATGTCAGATATAACTGTACTATGTTAGATATGTCAGATATAACTGTACTATGTTAGATATGTCAGATATAACTGTACTATGTTAGATATGTCAGATATAACTGTACTATGTTAGATATGTCAGAGATATAACTGTACTATGTTAGATATGTCAGATATAACTGTACTATGTTAGATATGTCAGATATAACTGTACTATGTTAGACATATCAGATATAACTGTACTATGTTAGATATGTCAGATATAACTGTACTATGTTAGATATGTCAGAGATCAAACTGTACTATGTTAGATATGTCAGAGATATAACTGTACTATGTTAGACATATCAGATATAACTGTACTATGTTAGATATGTCATATATAACTGTACTATGTTAGATATGTCATATATAACTGTACTATGTTAGATATGTCATATATAACTGTACTATGTTAGACATATCAGATATAACTGTACTTTGTTAGATATGTCATATATAACTGTACTATGTTAGATATGTCAGAGATATAACTGTACTATGTTAGATATGTCAGATATAACTGTACTATGTTAGATATGTCAGATATAACTGTACTATGTTAGATATGTCAGATATAACTGTACTATGTTAGATATGTCAGATATAACTGTACTATGTTAGATATTTCAGATATAACTGTACTATGTTAGATATGTCAGATATAACTGTACTATGTTAGATATGTCAGAGATATAACTGTACTATGTTAGATATGTCAGAGATATAACTGTACTATGTTAGATATGTCAGAGATATAACTGTACTGTGTTAGACATATCAGATATAACTGTACTATGTTAGACATATCAGATATAACTGTACTATGTTAGATATGTCAGAGATATAACTGTACTATGTTAGATATGTCAGAGATATAACTGTACTATGTTAGATATGTCAGAGATATAACTGTACTGTGTTAGACATATCAGATATAACTGTACTATGTTAGACATATCAGATATAACTGTACTATGTTAGATATGTCAGAGATATAACTGTACTATGTTAGATATGTCAGAGATATAACTGTACTGTGTTAGACATATCAGATATAACTGTACTATGTTAGACATATCAGATATAACTGTACTATGTTAGATATGTCAGAGATATAAATGTACTATGTTAGATATGTCAGATATAACTGTACTATGTTAGATATGTCAGAGATATAACTGTACTATGTTAGACATATCAGATATAACTGTACTATGTTAGATATGTCAGAGATATAACTGTACTATGTTAGACATATCAGATATAGCTGTACTATGTTAGACATGTCAGATATAACTGTACTATGTTAGATATGTCAGATATAACTGTACTATGTTAGACATGTCAGATATAACTGTACTATGTTAGACATATCAGATATAACTGTACTATGTTAGACATGTCAGATATAACCTTACTATGTTAGACATATCAGATATAACTGTATTATGTTAGACATATCAGATATAACTGTACTATGTTAGACATATCAGATATAACTGTACTATGTTAGATATGTCAGATATAACTGTACTATGTTAGATATGTCAGAGATATAACTGTACTATGTTAGATATGTCAGATATAACTGTACTATGTTAGATATGTCAGAGATATAACTGTACTATGTTAGATATGTCAGATATAACTGTACTATGTTAGATATGTCAGAGATATAACTGTACTATGTTAGACATGTCAGAGATATAACTGTACTATGTTAGACATATCAGATATAACTGTACTATGTTAGACATATCAGATATAACTGTACTATGTTAGACATATCAGATATAACTGTACTATGTTAGACATATCAGATATAACTGTACTATGTTAGATGTGTCAGAGATATAACTGTACTATGTTAGATATGTCAGATATAACTGTATTATGTTAGACATATCAGATATAACTGTACTATGTTAGATATGTCAGAGATATAACTGTACTATGTTAGACATGTCAGATATAACTGTACTATGTTTGACATATCAGATATAACTGTACTATGTTAGATATGTCAGATATAACTGTACTATGTTAGACATATCAGATATAACTGTACTATGTTAGATATGTCAGATATAACTGTACTATGTTAGATATGTCAGATATAACTGTACTATGATAGACATGTCAGATATAACTGTACTATGTTAGATGTGTCAGAGATATAACTGTACTATGTTAGATATGTCAGATATAACTGTACTATGATAGACATGTCAGATATAACTGTACTATGTTAGATGTGTCAGAGATATAACTGTACTATGTTAGATGTGTCAGATATAACTGTACTATGTTAGATATGTCAGAGATATAACTGTACTATGTTAGATATGTCAGATATAACTGTACTATGTTAGACGTATCAGATATAACTGTACTATGTTAGATATGTCAGATATAACTGTACTATGTTAGATATGTCAGATATAACTGTACTATGTTAGACATATCAGATATAACTGTACTATGTTAGATATGTCAGAGATATAACTGTACTATGTTAGACATGTCAGATATAACTGTACTATGTTAGATATGTCAGAGATATAACTGTACTATGTTAGATATGTCAGATATAACTGTACTATGTTAGATATGTCAGATATAACTGTACTATGTTAGATATGTCAGAGATATAACTGTACTATGTTAGACATGTCAGATATAACTGTACTATGTTAGATATGTCAGATATAACTGTACTATGTTAGATATGTCAGATATAACTGTACTATGTTAGACATGTCAGATATAACTGTACTATGTTAGACATATCAGATATAACTGTACTATGTTAGACATATCAGATATAACTGTACTATGTTAGATATGTCAGATATAACTGTACTATGTTAGATATGTCAGAGATATAACTGTACTATGTTAGACGTATTAGATATAACTGTACTATGTTAGACATGTCAGATATAACTGTACTATGTTAGATATGTCAGATATAACTGTACTATGTTAGATATGTCAGATATAACTGTACTATGTTAGATATGTCAGAGATATAACTGTACTATGTTAGATATGTCAGATATAACTGTACTATGTTAGACATATCAGATATAACTGTACTATGTTAGATATGTCAGAGATATAACTGTACTATGTTAGATATGTCAGAGATATAACTGTACTATGTTAGATATGTCAGAGATATAACTGTACTATGTTAGATATGTCAGAGATATAACTGTACTATGTTAGATGTGTCAGATATAACTGTACTATGTTAGACATATAAGATATAACTATACTATGTTAGATATGTCAGAGATATAACTGTACTATGTTAGATGTGTCAGAGATATAACTGTACTATGTTAGACATATCAGATATAACTGTACTATGTTAGATGTGTCAGAGATATAACTGTACTATGTTAGACATATCAGATATAACTGTACTATGTTAGACATATCAGATATAATTGTACTATGTTAGACATATCAGATATAACTGTACTATGTTAGATATGTCAGAGATATAACTGTACTATGTTAGATATGTCAGAGATATAACTGTACTGTGTTAGACATATCAGATATAACTGTACTATGTTAGACATATCAGATATAACTGTACTATGTTAGATATGTCAGAGATATAACTGTACTATGTTAGATATGTCAGAGATATAACTGTACTATGTTAGATATGTCAGAGATATAACTGTACTATGTTAGATATGTCAGAGATATAACTGTACTATGTTAGATGTGTCAGATATAACTGTACTATGTTAGACATATCAGATATAACTGTACTATGTTAGACATATCAGATATAACTGTACTATGTTAGACATATAAGATATAACTGTACTATGTTAGACATATAAGATATAACTGTACTATGTTAGATATGTCAGAGATATAACTGTACTATGTCAGACATGTCAGATATAACTGTACTATGTTAGATATGTCAGAGATATAACTGTACTATGTTAGACATATCAGATACAACTGTACTTTGTCAGACATGTCTGGATGCTATTGAGATTCTTCCATTCAATTTTAACTTTGTGCATGTATAATCCATCATGTCCCCAAGAGAGAACTGTCTGAAAATGACCCCATAAGACAGACTGTATTCTCTTTATATATCCACATGAGACAGTCTGTCTTTTCTTTATATGTCCAA